>CM068477.1:5897500-6270000 GCA_034769265.1 Remorina albescens
TTCATAGTGGGGAATCATTCATTTCTATATGTTTCTTTGTGTAAGGTCAAAGGTCACAAAAAGAACTTTAGAGATACAAAGCAAAAATGAACTTAAAGAAAAAACAAAATAAGCTACAAATTGAAAGTGCAAGAATGAAAATAAACCTTTTAGGTGTATGCTTTAGTTGGTCGATATGATGTAATCACAGTGTCTCTAATTGCACGTCCACCTCACCTCATCTCAATTGTTCCTGTTCATTTTTTGTCATGAATAAAATTAAAGCAGAAGATATTACGTTGCTTTTGTACAACTGGGGAAACTGGGCAACAACATTTTTGTTGTGTAATGCAACACCTCCATCTACTGGTCATCAAAAACTATATAAAATCATCAAACGGCCTTTTCACTGTGTCCCAGATTACACAAAAGTCTATTATGTCTGTTCCTTTATGTTTATGTTTTCTGTCTTATAAATGAAATAGTGTTGTGGGTCTGTCGAGAAGTTGGAGAAGTGGAGTAAAAAAATCAGCTGAGCGTGTGGCAAAATATTTTTAAGTCCTTCATTATTACAGATCAGGTCAAATGGAAACAGGCCTATATCCAAGCTGCCCTGTCAGTCCAAATCCCCTGTCAGGGCTCAGTTCAGAGCATTACATAATGTCCCTCAGCCACAGCTGTCAGGTTTTAGACCTGCTCATAACACTACGACTGATGGTGTAAATTACACCATTAACTGATAGCAACATTTTGTATTCTTTGAAACTGCTGACACAACAATCGGTTGTTTGTTGTTTTTGTTAATAAATAAGTTATTCAGCTTAAAACTGGTTAAAATCATATCTCACTGATAGAGATGGACATAGCACACACACCGTTAACAATTACAGCCATTGTTGTGTACCAATACATCCTGAGCAGCTACTTCATCAGGGTAGATAGACAATAGAGTCCCGTCGGGGAGGGACCTAGTTGGTTGGCATGCTAACTTTAGCAGGAGAAAAAAGTCATGAAAAATAGAAGCGAAATAATGGGTTCTGGCTAGCCCTCGGTTAGTAAAGGAATGAAGTTTGACGCTGAGATCACAATGTTTCTCATGTGTGGTAGAATCTGACTTGCACTTTGTGGTGTGCGTTAAACTGTCTGAGTTAGAACATGTATTCATTATTTGTTTTTTGCAGCTCATGTGGTCATGAACATTGTGTACATACAGCAGCTAAACTGTGAAAAGTGATATAATGTGATTCCAACTTGAAATATCAAATCGAATTTTATTCATATTGCATCAAATCATAACAAAGTTACAACAAGACACTTTACATAAAGAAATAAATGATAAGAGCCAGCAGCAGCACAGAAGTGCAATCAAACAGAGTGGATACATGAATATAGTCTTAGAAGAACAGTGGAGCTGAGGAAGAATCACCTGAGAGGGTAGACTGCAGAGCGCAGTCCACCCTGATTGGAAAGTGCTCATTGGCTGGAGCTTCAGACCAGGTCAGCACCTCAGGCAGAACCGTGAGGAGGGTCCTGCCTCGATAGGGTGATGACATAAGACCAGAGAGTCTCTGATCACTCACAGTCACAGTTTTAGGTTGGCAGACAGCTGAGGAAACCTCCACTCCCAGCAATTGAACAGGTGACACAGGTGGAATTCAACTGTGTGCAGTTCTCCGATTTGATTTGTTTCTTTTTCCAGTATGGAGTCCAGACAAGATGTGGATTTGGAGGAGCTTTGTCCAGTCTGTGGAGATAAGGTCTCGGGGTACCATTATGGTCTGCTCACCTGTGAAAGCTGCAAGGTAAAAATTTTTGTTGCACTGGGATGTTTAACTACAAATTAGTTAATTGAATGTTGTTGTTAACCCCCAGATATTATAATGATTTATATTTCAGATTGAGTTATTATAAAACATTTGAAATGGAGAAACATGTTCTGTTAAAACTATTTGAGAGAAAGAAAGTGAGAGAGGATGTGTTTTTTGGATAAGTTGCTGCACTTGAAATTTCCACTTTCAGACAGGGTTAAATCCAAAAATACAAATTTATCTCACAGCAAATGAAAGGAGGGGCTCCTTCAGAACATAATGCACTAAAGGTTAAATGGGTTTTCACTAAGTCAAATGTCTGGACATCAGTTTTTCTCCATATTTTAGCACCAACAAACAATGCCTTTATCTTTACTTGATAATGACCTAAAGTTTGAAGAGTCAGGAAAGAGTAATTGCCAAATATAAATGACAGAGATTTGAAAAGTGAGATGGAAATAGAACAACCTGAGGTTTCCGCTGATTCTCCTGGCAGACCTCTGCATCAGAAACCATTCAAGAGGGGATCTGAAACAGAGAGATCTGAGAAGATCATACCTGTAATGTTGTCTGCGCTGGGTTTACTGCGTTTAATGACAAGACCCAGTACAGGCTGCAACAACACAACTGCCTTCTTCAAGTGGGTCCTTCTTCTCCATCATCACACACAGGGTTTTTTCAAGAGAACAGTTCAGAACAACAAGAAGTATGTCTGTGCAGAGAACAAGGAGTGCAGGATCGATAAAGATCAGAGGAAACGTTGTCCCTTCTGCAGGTTTCAGAAGTGTCTTCATGTTGGCATGCGGCTGGAAGGTAAGGATGGCATCTTTCTTTTTAATTGAATTCTTGATATACCAGATAGTGAAATAACTGCTGTTGTTGTCTGGAAAGCCCAGGAGTCAATCCTCCATGACTTCACCCATTGGTTTTGTAATTTGTCTGTCAACATTTTGATCTTGAAACCTGTAGAAACCATATTTGGAGCAAAAGGTGGAGCTGGGGAGAATGAATAGCCCTAATTCATACCCTGCTGAAGGGTCTATTTTCCTCTAAATGAGACCATCATTTAAAAAATGAACATCATGCTTTATTGAAGACTTGAAAACTACAGACTGAGTCCATAAACTCATTAAGAAAATGTTTACTGAGGGGATAAATGAAGTGAAAAGTAGGGACATTTCCCCATACACTTCAGTGCAATCTACTTCAAGACACTGGTTTCACTTTTCAGCCCTGCAACCTACATTCACCTTTATATACAGTCTATTGGAAAACTCTGCAGTCATACATAGGTTTCATTAACACCACACAAATCTGAACTATGCAGCTTTATCACCATAACAGCCTGAACTGAAGTTTTCCATCCATGCTTGCCCTTTAACGGTCACGGCTTGCAGCCTGTGTGAAATCGTAATCAGCGAACATCATTCTGATGAACTGCTCTTCACAAACTTTTCTCATCAGCTGTTCGAGCAGATAGGATGCGAGGTGGCAGAAACACATTTGGCCCCATGTACAAGCGAGATCGTGCCCTAAAGCAGCAGAGAAAGGCTTTAATACAAGCTGATTCATTCAGCCTGGGGAGCAGCTCAGCTCTGGTCTACCCAGCCAACCAGATAGACTTTACCTGCACTGGTGGCCTCCAACCAGACTTCATCCTTCATCCTTCATATTTCGTACACAGCAGCCCACTACCCACAGCACAGATCAGCTACCAGCCCTCATCACTGTGTTCACCAGGTTCCTCCTATAACCAGAGCCTCTCCCTCTCAAAGTGGACTGTCAAGTCCAAGCACACTAACAACTGTGCAGGTCTACAAGACTCTGCTGAAGGACTCTACACTAACCCAGACAAGTCAAACTCAAGCTCTTCACAAGGTCCCAAGATGCCTCAGCTGGTGATGGAGTTCCTCCTCTGTGATCCAGATGAGCTACAACTACAGACCAAGATCAGTGCTCGCCTCCAGCAGGAGCAGACAAGCTGGAGGAGGCACGGGAACCCCAGCACTTTCAAACTGATGTGCCTCATGGCTGACCAAACTTTGCTCTCCATTGTGGAGTGGGCTCGTACGTCCATCTTCTTCAAACAACTTAAGGTTAGCCCTTATCTGCTGGTGTTGCTTTTACATATATTAATAAAAGAGACACTCTCAGTCGGTTCACGTCACACTGCTTCTATTTACCAGCTGTGCTGCATTCATATGTAGAGTATGTGATGAGGCTGTATTTAAACTGTATTAGATCTTTCTTTTTGCTCCAAGGTGAGTGATCAGATGAAGTTGCTGCACAGCTGCTGGAGTGAACTGTTGATCCTTGACATCATCTCTAGGCAGGTCCTCTATGGCAAAGAGGGCAGTCTGCTCCTGGTAACAGGAGAGGAGGTGAGATTTTTGAGGGAATTGGGCTAAGTGGGGTATATACAAGTTTGACTTTTTTGGATTCATGCTCACAGTTGAACTGGATAGAGAGTAGAATTTACATCAAAAGCACCCAAGTAAATGCGTACTTGTTAGCAACACTTATGCCTACATAAGTGCCTTAAACACATTAATACAACAACATGCAAAAACATTAAATACATCATATAAATAACATGTATGGACAGCAGCAGGCCCCAGAGACTTCAGCTAGCTCTTTTATTCAGCACTTTTTTGTGTAGTCTAATTGCTGTGGGCAGTGTTGATGCCTTCAATCTGTTAGTTCTGTACTAGAAGTCTGTGAGATGGTTTCTGCTACTTAGAGGCCTGTTGGTGTTTCTGTCTGTGGTCTGTGGTAGCAATTCATGTAGCAGATGTTGTTCAGCTGTCATCTCTTTGACAAGATGAATTGCAGCCCGCTCCCTCTCGCTCCGAAGAGACGGGGGTGGCAGTGATAGGCTGTGGCCTCCATTCCATAGTTATTGTGCTTAATCCAGTCTTATGTTGTGGATCCATGTTGCTCAGATCAAATTCTCCCCTTTGCTCTCAAGTGAAAACTCCATCATTGATTTAGGAGGTCTACAATATCTCTTTAGTTGATCATCATGCTGTGTGTCAGTCTTGTTAGGTGATTTATATGCAGCTTGTATAGTTAGTGCTGATAACAGCACAGACAAAAGATGAACCCGATGCAGGCACACAGGCAGGCTGGTCAAATGAAGCTGCTTGTGATTTAAAAAAAAAATGTTTTCTCACATACATTGCTTAAGAATTTCCCAGTTTTGGATCAATATAGTAAATCAAGATATCTATCTATTTATCTATCTATCAGAAAAGGAAATACAAGAGCAATCAGTGACTGTGAATCATGCCATCGTTCTACCTATAAATGGCCTTCTATGTTGAGTTGTTATTTTAAGTGATTTAAAATAGGAGGTTTGGCTCAATCTCTATAAGAGCATCCAGGGGAACATGCCTCCTTCTCTTGTCTGGGATGCCTCTGGCCATTCTAAGTGGTAAGAGATGAGGGTGATCAGTATCACGTCCCAGAGATCCACAGTTAAAGACCTCACTCAAATCATCAGTCATTACCATCTTCATCTTGGATAACTCATGTATTATGATCATGACATCATGATGCATAGCCATTCATGGCATCACTCCCTGTATTCTTTGCTGCAGGTGCAGTTTTCAAACATACCCTCTCATGCTGGGCCTACCTTGTCCAGCCTGATCCAGAGGGGACAGAAGCTGGTTGAGAGGCTTCATATCCTGAAAGTGGACCGTCAACAGTTTGCCTGTGTCAAATTCCTCATCCTCTTTAATCCAGGTAAATTACAGCAAAATCTTTGTCATCTATTTTTGCAACCAATGTATTGTTTTATAATTTGGTTGGTGATTGTGGTTTTGAATTTGGCAAAGGACCTCTCATTATTAATTATCTGTCCACTGTGCAGCTTTTTACTATATGTTTCAGGGATGTGTGTTAATGTTATTTTTACTATATATTTTTAGATTTTAGATTTTGATTTTATTAAATATGTGTTTATTACTACAATCCTAAAGAGAAAAGCAATGCCATTCTGCTTGCATTAGACTTGTGATGCATTGCAAAGTGAAAATAAAGTTTGATATGAATTTGTTGTGAATTAAATTATTACATTTATTATGACACCAACATCTATATAATTGTGGCAAACACTGTAAGAAACCAAAGCGCAGACACGGGCGCAGAGATTTAGGGAGGGTTCAACAGTTTATTACAAGAAGCAAAAAGGTGAATGGATGGAGGTGAGCAGGCAGGCAGGTGAGGGTGAAGATGATCCAAAGAGAAGTCCTGAAGAACATGATTACGCAATTTGTCAAAAACAATATACAAAAGATCATTCATTGGGAATTTTTTCAGAGGCACAGTTTGCGTATTGACCACAGTGTGTGAGACGATAAACAGGCGAGAAGCACAGGAAACAGAGGCCACACTTGCTCACACACAAAAACAGACAACAGGGAAAAAACAGACACGACAAGGAGGGGAAACATAAGAACACACTGGGAAACTTAGGCATAAGTGCAGCCCACAAAAACATTTGAAGCCCATTTCCAAAACAAGACCTCTCCCAGAGAAGCAGGAACCATTATATGTGTAGCTGTTTCAGGACCAAAGGAGCCTGGTCTTGATTGAGTTCCAAAGGTCGGCCAAAAAGGTCCTAGAAAGAAAATCAGTCTAGAGTACTCAAAAGTTGTCCTGTGAAATGGAGAATGGCAGGTACAGAGTCCACAATAATAATTAAAGATAACAATAGGAAAAGCCTCTGAAATCCTCCAATTTACCACCTTGTGACATGAAAGGTTTAACAACTTGTGCTACATTCATGTTTTCCTACCCAGATGTGAAAGAGCTTGAAGAGCATCAGTTTGTGGAGAGAGTGCAGGAGCAGGCTAAGGGAGCCCTGCTGGAGTACACACTGTGCACCTCCTCTCAGCACCTTGGACATTTTACTCATCTGTTGCTGTGTCTTTCTGAGTTACGCTCTCTCAGCACCCTGGCTGAAGACTACCTGTGCTGCAGAAACCTCAGTGGTGAGATGCCCTGCAACAACCTGCTCATTGAAATGCTCCATGCCAAGTGCAGCTGGGCATGAAGACTGAAGCAAGAAAAGGAAGCATAACATCTAATACAATAAGATCTGTGACTAAGGGCTGGATTACAGTACAATAATTAATAATGTGCATAGAAAAAATTTGATTTGTATCCAGTTGAACTTGGGACATCTGCTGTTTTGGTAATGATAGTTATTTGCCATCAAACTCACCATCTGCATATTTGTGTTTTCAGTCCCTTAGTAAGATCAGTGGGCGGAATGAGCATCATGCAGTGTTATTGTTGATATTATAAGATGGCACTAATATAGTTTAACATAATACATTATAATATAATATATACCCAAACAATAATACAACATATTATATTAATACAATAATACTCTCCAAAAAGGAATATATCCATACAAAGAATATCTGTCTCTTTAGCAGCTTAGTGCTTCATGATCACCAGTGAGTATGTAATTGTTTCTGTTTGTTCCAGCACAGTTTACAGCTGGCCTAACATACTTCTTCAATGAGAACAGCTCCCTACTTAGCACTGAAAATCAACCAACGCAGTGGAGTTATGGGCTGTGAAATCAAACAGTAAGCTCAAAAGTCAAAAATGCTCTGTATGGCTGAAATGAACGTCAGAGTTGGAAATAGTTAGGGTTAAAGCCCCAAAGGGGGACATTATTTGTCCTCTACCACAGCGTAAATTCCCATCAGCTTGATTGAACTTGAAACACAAAACTCTGCCCAATGACTGGCAATATTAAGTAAGTGCTTACCAAGAAATATGAGTCTACTCCGCCAGATGATGGTGCCAAAAAATGTAAAGAAAATTGAAAATGTTTTATTTATCAACTTGTACCTCCAAACCCAGTCAACAGATTTAGGTGTGCATGCTCTGGCTGCAGGTATTCATCATTCATCATATCGATTGGTTCATATGGGCGTTGTCTACCAGACCAGTCTATCTATCAGTTTTGCTTTTAACTCATGATGCCTTGAGCAATGCTGATTAAACTCTCAGAAACATACTGAGTTGTCTCCTGAGTAAACATTTTCATTCATCAATAAGAAAATGACAATTGAATATTGAGTGCTCAGTTTGTGAGTTACTGCAGGCCTCATGATGACAAAGGGTGGGGAAAAGGTCCCTCTCTTTATTTTAAAAGAATATAACAAGCTGAAGTGAAGCCCAAAACACTTGTTGGGTCTCACAGCCTTAATATTCCCTGATGGAGCTGCTCGTGTTTCTCTTATTTAATTGTAATGATTTTTTGGGGGGGCTCTTTTATTCTAAGTAGTAAGCGGCAGAGAGGTTCACAGGGAGAGGGAAGGAAATGACCTGCAGCATGGCTCCCAGGATGGAATCGAACCCAAGACACAAACATGGCATGCACACTAACCACTCAACCATCTGCACTGCTGCTGTGAAAACCAGGAACTGTTGCTTGTGACTATAATTCTGACTTTGACTATACTTCCATAAGCCAACAGTCATGATGCATTTCCAATCTAAAAACAATGACTATCTTAGCTTAGCTAAAAGTTGTGTTTTCCATGTGTGACATGATTCATGGAATGTCTTCGGCATGTTTAGTCCAAGCTTTTTGATTCATATCTTCATATCACATTAAATCACACTATACTTCTGGTGTATTACTTTCTCAAAAATCCAGCATGACATGGTAATTCTGAAACCTTTTGGATATGGAGAGAGCCACAGGACTGAGTCATGAAGCCTGTCAATTAGTTAGCAATTTTGCGCCTGAGATTCGCTCGATGGTTACCCCAGGTATGATTCTTTGAACTTCTGTGTAACTAAATAATGTCTAAATAAGACTACAGAGGTTGTTGGGTCATCAGACCTCGTCACATTGAACATGAGAACCCATTGACTCATCAGTTAATTTTTACAGCCTGCTTGTGTGTATATAAATTGTACTGTGTCAGATAAAAGCTTTTGTGGAAGATGTCAGGGCTGAATCTGAATGCGTGGTCCTGCTGATTCATAGCCAAGCGTTAGTTTTTTTACTTCTAGGGATTGTCTTTCAGCCCACACTTTGTTGGGAGAACAATTGTATAATTCCAAATAAAGATCTTGGCTGAAGCATTGGCAGACATCCTGGCCTGAGCGTTCTTTCAGCCTCTCATAATAACAATAATGATAATAATAGTAGCAATAATAATGATAATAAAAAGAACACATCTGCTTTAAGACTGCTTTTAACAATACTCAAAAATGTATTAAAGAATCAAACTCAATTAAAAACAATAAAACCTGAAGACTCAACTTGACCAGCAATATTGCTGACCTTCCTGACCTTATCATAATCGTACCATATATTGTATTTGTCCTATACAATTTATACAGCATGAGGCCATTTCCACATTTAATAACATGCATTTTCTAAAATAGTCTAAAAAATAATGATAGTTATCATTATATCTTTCTTTATTTGGTGGCAAGTCCCATTTTACATTTTTTTTTGTAGTATAGTAATCTGGACAATTTTTCCCGAGATGAACATGGCGGCAAAATTTATAACAGCTCTGGCAACAACAAAATTAGAGGTAGGTTCATGTGAATGGGGTTGGCTCAGCCTGAGTATTTGTGCAGTCCACTGCTGGACAGAAGCCACATCCAAACAGAGAACATGTTGTGATGGAGCCACTGGGCAGTGCAGCGGGGATGATGTGGTTATGACCTTGAGGTCGCTTGGTCCATTTTAGGTGAACTTCAGTTTTTGGAAAACAAGCTCCAGTTCTAAACCTTTATGCTGTTACACATGAGGGTTGTTATTTAATATTTAATGGAACATGACGGCAGTGGATGATGAGAAAGCAGGCAGATTTCCTGCAGGTTAAAGTCAGTGCACATTAAACCTTTGTTATCAGTTACTGAGATCCCGCTGATTACACCTCCAACCACCTGTTTTCTCCAATCTGGGGAGATAAAAGGCTTAATCAACATAATGCACCCAATTTACTGTGTGGAGGTGCCCTATCTGATCTCGTCCACCTCACTGGAGCCCATAGCCTACCCGACCTCGACATCCAGCTGGCATCAAGCTGGCACACATCCTGTTCAAGGGCACAAGATGGCAGCATGACTAAGGGTCGTACAACAAGACTTCTATTTTAATAAGACAGAATCTACCAGTGAACTTACACAAAGTGAAAAGTAATTAAACTAAAAGAGAAAAACAAATTACGATTGATATAATTTTGTGTAGAATTTTTTTAATTGATAGAATAAGTCAGTTTTTAGATAAAGCAACTCATAGCTTTTAGATCATGACTTTGTGGTTTAGCCTACTCAACTGTGGTATCATCACTACAATACACTGATGCACAAATAAATACAATGGCAACAATGGCAATAGCCTAGTGTTGGCATCCCAGGACCTTTCTAGAATAATTTGTTGCTATAGTACAAAACATGTGGGTGGTCATTTCCTTCCTTTCCCCCCACTGAAATTCACTCTGCTAACTGTGCTAATGACCATAAATTTATGTCAGGTCCTTCACTGTGGTGTTTTGTGGTTGAACTTCTAGTTTATAAGCCAGATTTCCTTTAGTTAATTGAGAAAAGATTTTTAGGTGTAATCTACCAGTAAGATGCAGCAAGATATTTATCAATTGAAATGAATATGAATATGTAATTTCTGATCAAACTCATCATATGATTTTACCTCCCAATATTAGCTTTCAGTTCATTAGTCTTGTTTTAGTTTTCATCCATAAAAGAAAATATTTGCTTAACTGAAAAGTAGTCCTATATTAACTGATTATAACACAGCGCCCCAACCCCCCCCCCCCATAATTAAATTTCCAAGTGTGTTTAATATACTCACCTAACTCATACTCTGTTTAATTATGTTTACTTATGCTGTTACAGCTGGAAAGCCATCTGATTGTGTTATTGTTTTTATTTACTGTGAGTTGATCCATTTCATTTTATTATCAAGCTATTATTTTTTTATTGTTATTGACTCTTATGTACTTTTGATCCGTGTTAATCTTGAATCTTATAATCTTATTTGTTGTTGATGGCTAAAACTGAAATAAACTCGATGGGTGAAAGGGAAGTAGAAGAAGAAGAAGAAGAAACTACTTCCTCCATTTCCCGGAAGCGATATTACGAATCCTACTATGGCCATGCCCAAAAATAAATAAATAAATACATACATACATACTATGGCCACGCCAAGACCCGCCTTACCCGTCTTATTCTCCCTCTGATTGGCCTCTTCACACATAAAGTTCTTTCTATTGCCGCCTTGACAGTGGCCATAGTAGGATTCATACAATCGTGTATAACCCAAACGTTTCAAATCTGCCCCACTTTATGGGGTTAAAACGTAGTTGGTGGATGTACGTTAGGCTTAGTAAACTTCAGCTCCTACAGTTAGCCTTGCCAATTTAGCAACCTTAATTTAGAGTTAAAAAGAATGAATGCGCATAGCTTTATTATCTTCTTATTAGCTTTATAAAATTTAACATTACATCCCTTATTTTACAAAATATTCTAATAAAAGCTTGGCATGAGAAGAGTACCCAGTGAGGGCTAATTGCTTGTTATTTATCCTTTTTGTCCGGAATATACACTTACACAACAATGAGAAATTACAGATCTTTGGATACCGATATCGCTTTGTCTTTTTTCTGTTTGGTAGTTTATAAAAACTTATATCAAGGTTCTTTGCCCTGGTAGTAGTGCACCCGACCACACAGCAGCTTTTGGACATTTGTTTGTGTTTGCTGGCACACGGAGAGTGACAACAGACACTTTCACACAATACAGAGTCAAAGGAGAACTCTTGATTGTTTTCTCCCTGCGATGTGGGCGGGGCTTAAACGGAAATTACGTAAGGCTTGGAGAGCTCAACCAATCAGAGGCAGAGTAAGGCGGGTCTTGGCGTGGCCATAGTAGGATTCGTAAAATCGCTTCCCGGAAACACAAACCTTCATTCACCAAGATGGCGACATTGGCTTTGAGCCGGCTGCCGATCGGCGGTTTCAGTTTCGAAAATTGTAAGAGGTAAGAGGCTTTCAGTGAGGGAGAGAGAGGCTAGAAGGGCAACGATGTCAAATTTAATGTGTTCATACTTTTGTGTTTCGGTTTTGACAGCGACAAGCGTGTTTTAAGGCGCTTTTCCCAGCGATGCTAACTCATGTTGACTGGGCTCCCGTACAATGACTCAGGCGTTTCCTCTCACCGTTAGGCTCATTTACTCTGCCTTCGAACATCATACACTTATTACTTGTGTTTTTAGTATCAGGAAAAGTGTACAGTGTCGAATATATTTCATGCACCCATACAGATAAATAGTAGTGTATGTGTGTGTGTATTCACACAATACAAAGTCAATGGAGAGCTCTTGGTTGTTATTTATTTATATATATATATATGGTACATGTCTAATAATTTTTTTAATGAGAAAACAAATAGTTGGTGGTTTTCTCTGCTGATACCAAACCTGCTCCACACGAATAAACCAACACAACAATGGCTCAGATTTCTAACAGCTAATGGAGCCACTGTCTGAGAAAATCTGTCCACAATTCGTTTTAAATTAAAAAATGACAATGTTTTAAAGGTCATTCAGTTTGGCAGCATGTTGTCTGTCTCTCTTATGGAAACATGAAGTATATTCTATGCTCATTGTAGTAGTACTGACTGAAATGGACTTAAAATACATTAGCAATCTGTGTTAGTCAAATGATATCATACTTTTAATTTCTATCATACAGTGCCAGTCAAAGAAATAGCCCCATTTATCCAGTTTTCATGTCCAGTGAAACGGTACAAAGGTCAAGGGAAAGCTGCTCAACTCAATAAGAATAAATATTCTGTAAATTTCACAAGTTTAATAATAATTTTTTCAGAGATAAAGTGACTGGACTTCCACATTTTATGCAGCAGTGAAATTTAAAGAAAAACCTCAATCTGTTGGAGCTGTGATGCAGCATTAGGATAACTCTGGTGACACACACAGGAAGACAGGCTGCTCAGGACTTTAGCATCAGCCAAACAGAACCAGCTGATGTAAACCAGGCCTGAACCCCATGGAACTGGTTTGGGTTGAATTTGAAAAAAGAAAAAAAAAAGTCTTATTTCTTTCTTCTTTGCTTCATTAATTTAAGAACACATTTGTTATTATTGCATCATATTTTGTAAATTTGCCAGAAACTGGAAAGTGGGGGTATTGTAAAACTTTTGATTGGTAGTGCCATTTAACTAAATGATTCATTGAGATTTTTATCAGTTTTGTCAGTCATCAAGTGACACATGTGCTTCTGTTTTGTTTTTTTTTTATTATTATTATTTTTTTTATTTGTATCAGAAATGCAGTTTTAGCAGGTGAAGTGAACAAAGTGGGCTGCAGTTTACCTGCTGCCCGTAAAACAGGAACCACAATCTGTGGGGTTGTCTTTAAGGTGAGTGACAGCAACCAGCAATCAGTAGCGATGTGATGGATTAAGTTCATATGGATTATTGAGAACAGTGTGAAGAAATAGTCATTCATATTCATTTGAATCTAGTTGACTGTGTTCCCACTGATACGTTTTAATCCACTTGACGCAGGCCTTAACTCAAATTAGGGTAAAAAGAAAAACAATATTCACAAATCATTTTAAACTTTTTTGTATATCAACCTTTTGTAAACGTGAAGTATATCTGTAGTGGAAAAGAAGTTTTTGCGAATTGTTTGATGTTTCTCTGTCAAGGATGGTGTTGTCCTGGGAGCTGACACCAGAGCCACTGAGGGCATGGTGGTGGCAGACAAGAACTGCTCCAAGATCCACTACATCTCTCCCAACATTTAGTAAGTGACAAGGTTTCAAGGTTGTTGAATATGATGTTTCACTCAGGACTCATACTGTCCTCATACGCAGTCTTTGTGTATTCAGATGAAATTAGTGAAGCATGTTTAAGTTTTCAGAGTCAACATCTGCTTGTGAGGGAAACATGTTTTGGAATTTTCTTTTCCTGTTAATTGTTGCCTTTAAAATAATCTGGGTGTTGTCCAGCTGTTGCGGAGCAGGAACAGCAGCAGACACAGAGATGACAACTCAGATTATCTCCTCCAACTTGGAACTGCACTCACTCTCTACAGGCAGACTGCCACGTGTGGCCACTGCTAACCGCATGCTCAAACAGATGCTGTTCAGGTACGCTGCTCTTTCTGCATCAGTGTTTAACGCGGTGTAGTTCATGTTCATGACATGCAGCTGAAATAAATAAAATAACCATATTCATGTGAGTTTTGGTTTAAGTGAAATCAGTATTCAACAAGAGTATATAAACAGAGATTACTTTAATTAGACTTGGTGACTCTGAAGCTCTGTCATCTTGCTCTTCCACTCTTTGTTCAGCTTCTTTTATTCCGTACATCATGAATCTGGACAAGCATGAATGTAAAACTGTAAAGTGAATCGCTGGAGGAGGCACACCTGGTTGTATTTTAGGTGGTCTGATCTGCTCATACATGTTAATATTAAATGCTGCTGTGTGTATTCAGGTATCAGGGCTACATTGGAGCTGCTCTGGTCCTGGGTGGCGTGGACTGTAATGGTCCTCACCTTTACAGCATCTACCCTCACGGCTCCACCGACAAACTGCCCTACGTCACCATGGGTCAGTGTCAAATGGCTACACACTGCTCACCCTTCACTTACAGTCTGACATCTTGATGAATTAACACAAGCAACACTGTTTCTTGAAGCAGATGTTGATTTTTAAACCTTTCAACAAATGCCTAACATACATACTTTGACAGGACTAGATTGATTGATTGCAAAAGAAGAGTTTGTTTTTGAACAAATGTCACTTTCAACTAAAACGATATAAGAATATATATATATATATATATTTATTTTTTATTTTATTTTTATTTTTTTCTGTCACATACACCAGATTAGGCCTACACATAGAGCATATACCAAATCCTTCATTTCAAAGACACACAGGACAAAGTCCTTGGTGTTTCAGGGTTGAGATTTTGATCTCCCCCAGAATCATGTTTCTGCCACGATGGTCCTGCTGGAAATGGGGATTTCAGGTCACTAATCCAGCTTTTCTTTTCTGTAGGTTCTGGGTCACTGGCTGCTATGGCTGTGTTTGAGGACCGCTACAAGCCTGACATGGAAGTGAGTCCACTGCCCTCACTCTCATATTAAATAAATCATACAGTCCTGTTAAGTGTCTGATAACCCCAAACTGACTTCCTGTGACATTTCCTCTCTAAGGAGGAGGATGCTAAGCGGCTGGTGCGTGACGCCATCGCTGCAGGTATCTTCAACGACCTGGGCTCTGGCAGCAACATCGACCTGTGCGTCATCACAAAGGGCAAAGTGGACTACATCCGGCCCCACGATGAGGCCAACAAAAAGGGGGTCAGGTGAGGACTACATCAAAACCTCTAGTTAATATTTTATTTGAGATGAGATTGTTGATGTTGAATGGGGCAGAAGCAGGAAGGAAGCTGACCTGCTCTTCGGTAGCTTTTCCTCAGCAAAACTGAGTTTCTCTCTCACCTTAATATTTCTGTGAATCCACCGATTTAAGTGAAGATTCTGGAACATCCCATTCGCTTGCCTGTCAGAGTCTTGTGGGCAAGGTCTGAATCTGGCCCAGGGTCTTCTCTGCATGTCCACCTGTCTCTGCCATTAACAGTCACAGTAACACACATGTAAGGAGGTGCTGAGGTGCTTCATGATGAGTTGCTGGATGACCTGTTGACTTGTTGTTCTGTTTTAAAGAGTGAATGAGCTTGAAGCCCTGCTGCTGTGAGTATAGATGTTGGTGTTGACTGAGGAGTTGAAGCCTAACACTGACCAAACTACTAACACCTTGCAGATTTCTAGCAAACCCCCTTAAATCTACCCACCCAACTTACTCAGTTTGGCTTTCCATAACTTGTGTGCAGTTGTGCATCTGAGATGGTTGTGTGATACAGTGGCGTGTTGTGTTGATGAGAGATCCTGTGATTATAGACATTTCTGTCACTGACTCACCTCGGGTTTTGTCCTATGTCCCCCATGTAGAACTGGTGACTACAAGTACAAAAGAGGCACCACAGCTGTGTTGGCGAAAGTGGTGACCCCCCTGGACTTGGAGCTGGTGGAGGAAACTGTACAGACCATGGATACGTCCTAAAATATTTCGAGTTTTCTTAGTGTAACTGACTACTCATCAGAATTCCTAATGCAAATGCTTAATTTTTTCCATGATTAATAAAAATGTTTGAGTTGGTTCATGTTTTGTTCTTGTGTCACTGAAGTTCTTAAACTTGAATTTTTGACAGCATTGTGTAGCCACAGACAGGAAGTCTGTGGAGAGACAGGATCAGGTAGCAGATGCAAAGTGAATGACTGAATTTTCATTTTTAATCAATTAACCATGGAATTATTTTAAGTTTGAATTATCATTTAAAATAGTCCACTACAGTCACAACTCCATTAGCATTGTGACATCAGCAGAGGATAACTCATAAGAATCATTGATGTTTTATCCTGAGTCAAAGGTTTTAGTCAGAAAATGTCCTGTTCTACAAGTTTAAAATGAAGCTGTAACAGTTTTTTTAATTCAAAAGGTCAAATGTCAGGTAGCCTCAGAGGGGACACTTCAGTCCTGATTGCAGTGACCTTGATTTAAGTATGACCCATGGGTCTCTCTATTTGCTGTCTCGCTCACTGCCACTGCAATAAAGAAAAAAAAATTCCCAACGTTTCTTTGAAGTAAAGAAAGGTCAACTTCACTGTGACATCACAGTGTCCACAACATCAGCTCTGGGCACTCTTAAACACTATCTCAAGGAGGAAATAACCATCAGGTGATTTATAGTTTCATCTTTAATCTTGAAAACATGTTTTACTACAGATGCAAAAACTGGGAACACATTAACTCATAGATCCATTTAATGACACATTGCACTACAAAAAAATGGCACAAAGCTGGGGTGCGAGTCACAATAGATGCACAATGAAGATAAGAGATATAAGCTTAAGTCTAAACATAACATATTCCTCTGTGTGTGCGAGACATTCAACAACAAACTAGTGATTCCACTGTTGAGTTGGTCTGTATTTCCCCTCAGAAGTCAAAACATCTTAAAGCATTCTGCTGCAGTTTTCTTCACACAGTCAATGTCAATATTTGCAACTATAAAAATGATCATAAACTGTTTTCATGGCGCAGCTGTTGCAAGTCAACAACACCCACCACACTGACCCAATCACAATATAGTACAGCTCTTTTTGTGCATTCCTAGATCTGTAGTGATTGGATTCGACAGGGGACTCTCAGTGCTCTGCTGCTTTAAATACTTACGTATTTATGCAGCAGCAGAAAAGGAAATGTCCAGATGCCTGAAGGGCAAGAACATCTGTGGCGGATGATGGCAATAAAAGCCTGTTATCTAGTGAAACAGGCCACGGCGCCATCACGTCAGCTGTTTGTTCGGCAGCATTAAAACAGCTTTGGTCAAAACTGGGGCAGCAGAGGCTGACAGCCCCACAACTTTGAAGTGTTAGTTGGGCCCCAGAGACATTGAATCCTAAATTTAGCCATAATGCAACTTGAATAGGTACTTCCTGTGCTCACATCATGATATTTATTCTCAAAGGTCCAGAGTCACAGAAAACACATGGGCCACAGTTAAAAAGCCACTAACAGAAAACATAATGAAATGAAGTACTGATGTGACAGATATGTCAATTCAGAAAAGACGTCTTTTTCAACCAACTGTATTTATAACACATGGATGATAGATATTAATTTTCTAATCACAATAACAAAAACATGGAGCAAAGAAAGTTTATACATTATCAAGAAAATTAAAATCAGATTTGAAGAGAATAAATCTATATGTATGCATTTGGAGCTCAGCCAGTCTCTACTGGAATATATTGCCAATTGTTTATGTGGGTCCACTTCAAATGTTGCTGTAGCACAGTATTGTGGGACATTTTCTCCTTTGCTTTTGTAAAGGCTGGTCCAGTGTTTACTATGCTAAAGGAGATAAAATAGGAAGCACTGGAGCTCTGATAGCTCATGGCTGCCTCTTAAATCCTCCACACAGTCTGATCCTTCCCAAGATAAAAGAAAGAGTTTTGATAACATGTCTAAGGCTAAATATAAAAATAGATGACATCATCAAATGTGGTTGTAAACTGGGGAAAAGGCCAGTAAGTAGAACTTGAGTGGATTTTAAGCTGTCAAAAAGAGAATCCAGGCCTTGAACTCTACACCCAGACAATGATGAGAGGATGAAATGATGATCAATCCCCACAGTGACGCTCACCTTCTGATGCAAATAAATTTGTAGTTCATATAACATGTCAAAGTGTCTTATCTCCATCAACCCATACTGATGGTTGTGCTCTGTCAATGTGTCACTGAGTGTCACCCCTTTACATTATTTACTCAAATGAATGATAAAAAACATGTTATGATATGAGTGTAATGACAGATGGTTAATAATGAAAATGCCTAGCTCCCCAGGATAAATCACTTCTAACACAGGATATGAACTTGGAATGCAACCCCTGTGGAGTTTCTGGAGAAAAAGCCTCAGTGGCTGTCAATGCGGATACCTCTCAAATGGACCAGTGTGGCATCATAGACCTTCCTCAAATGCTACACCACAAGCTCATCTCTTCACGTCCTCAATGACTGAAAATAAGCGTGTTCTTGAAGGAAGAGATACTACTGTCCTCTGCTGCGGGTCTTTTGACAGGTTCCTCCTGTCAAAGCGAGGGTAACAAACTCTTTGCTGCGAGACCAAGCAGAACTTACGGTCCGGTTGTTTCAGGTCCTCACACTAAGCAGAGAGGAGGCCTGCTGAGAAACATAAGTGGCACTCAGGTGCTGGAAGTCCACATGTGCATCTGCTTGGCAATCTGCAGCACAAAGACGATGTCCGGCCGCTGGCCTGGGTCCGGGTTGATGCACATGCTCACCAGCTCCCGCAGCTGTTGAGAAAGGATGATGTTTTCTTACTGTCAACAGACATCTACATGTTAGTCAGTTTCTTAACCCTTCCCTACCTCAATGTGACAACTACTATATAAACTATAAAAAAAAAAAATCATAAAATTTCCTACAACAGGTTTCATCAAACAGGAAATGACGATGTATTATTTGTGTGCTATTTTAAGTAGCAGATAATTCATATTTGGTGTTTTAGCACAGGGCAGCAGAATGATGTAAATGATTAGCAGGTGAAATATGACTGAAGCAAAAGCTAATTTTGTCACATATCATTATATATAACATACATATATATTCATTCATTCATCTTCTACAGCTTATCTGTTTCCAGGTTGTGGGGGCTGCTGGAGCCAAACACAGCTCACATTGGGTGAGGGTGGGGTCACCCTGGACAGGTCACCAGTCCATCACAGGGCAGACAGACAGAGACAGACAGAGACCAACAACCACTCACACTCACACTCAGACCTACAGACAATGTAGAGTCACCAATTGACCTAAACATGATGTCTTTGGACGGTGGAAGGAAACTGGAGTACCCGGAGGAAACCCACGCAGACACGGGGAGGACATGCAAACTCCACACAGAAAAGCCCCAGGCCGGGAACCAAACCCGTGACATTCTTATTGTGGGACAACAGTGCTAACGACTATGCTGCTGTGCTGCTTACATAAATATGTATATTATATATGTATATGTATATACAATATATTACAAGCTCTACCTTCTCTGAGCTTTGGTCAGGGGGGAGGGGAGGGTAATCACACTGTTCGATCTTCTGGCAGAGGGAGAGCAGATTCATTTTGTCTCCATAAAATGGACTCTGCAGTGCTGCCATCTAGAGAAAAAGGAAAATGTATTGAATGAGAGAAATTGTTGAGAGAGGAAAAAAAGCATGGGTATAGATGATGAACGTGATGAACATGATGAACATCAGAAGCAAAAATGTATATTAGGTTCAACAGGAAAAACCTTTTTCCTGTGTAATTAAAAAAAATTGGAATGGATGTTTCTGGTACCTGGTGTTTAAGTAGCCACCTGCTGTTGTTATTTAGTGGTATGTCTATGAATTTGATTGGACAACAGCCCAAATAATTTTTTGAACTGAAGGACAAAAAGAAATTGAGTCATCTTCACTGCAGATAGGCTGAAAGCAGAGACGTATGATATCTTTTATCCTAGATCAGAGTGAGCAAAACTGGAAGTAAAGGATGTCATAGGTAACCCTTGGAAATTGATTCACTTTTTTTATTAATTTGGGATTATAGGTTTTATGGATTGGGGATATATAAACTCAGCAGTCCATGGCAATCCCACGGGCTGAGGACATTTGTGTGACTCACCTCATACAGAAGACATCCCAGGGACCAGATATCTGACTTAAAGTTGTATCCATTCTCATGGATCCTCTCTGGTGACATGTAATACGGAGTCCCCACTGAGACAGAGACAAACAAGCAAATTAAAAAATAATAAATGAGTCTTCACCATTAAATAAAAAGCTGAAATGACTGACATGACTTGTAATCTGTTATGTTGCTTGATGTGTACTCTTGTGTGAACAGCTGATAAAAACCAGATCATTAGTCATGTGTTCATGTGTGTGTGTGTGTTGTGTGTCCTTTACCTAAGGAGTGAGCTGCAGTGGTTTTAGAGCTGAAGAAGCGTCCCAAACCCAGGTCACCCAGCTTCACCTCCCCTGTGGCTGTGATGAACACGTTGGCTGGTTTAATATCTGGTTCACACACACACACACACACACACACACACAAGCACACACACATTTAAAGCCAGGGAAAACCCACACCTTTACATCAGTAAGGCTGTACTTTTCTCCAGAGCCACATGTCTCCTTTCTGTGTACAATATCAACAATAAAACAAGAAAGAGGATTAAAACAACAATAAAGACATTAATGTAAACATGATGCATTTGGGACAGTAGGAGGAAAAATGACAGGAGACTAAATATAGCTCTTTACCACGGTGCATTACTCTGCGGGAATGCATGTGCTCCACAGCACTGCAGAGCTGCACAAAATACTTCCATATCGTCCTCTCTGGGATGAGCCGGCGCTTCTTCTTAAAGTACTGAACACACAGAAGATGGAAGCATTTATATATAGATACACATTGGGACAGAAAATTGACTAGTAATCAGCAAGTTTTTCTTCATTGTTCAAAATAATATTTGCTGTGTTTAATTCTAGGCAGGACTGAGTCATAACTGACCATTATCATCTGAGACAGATCTCCAGCGTCCGCCAACTCGAGAACAATGTTGAGCTCGTTGTCTTCAATAAATGAGTCCAGGTATTTGATCACATTGGGGTGATTCAGCTGCTGTAATGCACAAAGAGAAGAATGTGATCATTTACACACATTTGTAACAAAGCAGCAAGCTCTGACCATAAAGACTGGGAAAATGCAAAAAAAAAAAAAAAAAAAAAAATCAGATGCACCCATGTGCATGATTCAAACAAGCTTTTAAATGTTCTCTCTGTTCTTGGGTTCCGCTTTATTTCTTATTTCCTGTTGGAGAGCCATTCAATAACACTGAAAACTGATTTTACCTTCAGGAGATCTATCTCTTTGACGCAGTCCTGACGAGCCTTGGCATCCAACATTTCAAAGATCTGCAGGGACAAAGATAAATGCATTTACATTTTCCCTATTATCATTTACATACTGACTGATAAAACTTTTTGTCAGATATTATATTATTCAGTGGACCATGTTATTTCCTGGGGTTCAGAAAGAAAGCGAAAGTATGGAAGTCATTTACTGCCACTGTGACTTAAAAAAAGGCTTTATAACGAAAACTTCAATATAGCCTTAATAACCTATCCCAAAATAATGAGAAACTTTGCTATGCACTGTTCTGGTGGACACCTTTTGTTTGGAGTTCTGCTTGTTTCCTGTTTTATTTGGACCTTACATCCATAAACATTAATGTTTCAGTAGTTTCCTGTCTTTGTCTCGTTTCCCTCCATGTTGGTTGTCTGCCCTGCCCTGTTGTGTTTCACCTGGGTATCTATGTGCTTCACTTTTGTTCTGTTACCTTTGTGGGTTTAAGTGAGAAATAGGTCTTTTAGGTCGCCAGCCCATCGCAGGGCCAACACACAGAGACAGAGACAGACACCAACAACCACTCACTCACACTCAGACCTACAGACAATTTAGAGTCATCAATTAACCCAAACATGATGTCTTTGGATGGTGGGAGGAAACCGGAGTACCCAGAGGAAACCCACACAGGCACGGGGAGAACATACAAACTCCACACAGAAAGGCCCCAGGCCGGGAACCAAACCCATGACCTTCTTACTGTGGGGCAACAGTATTAACAACTATGCCGCCATGCTGCCCATAATGAAGCATATGATTTATAATATAACAGAATAGTAATAGTCTCATATGAAACAAATAGGGAAAATAATGTCAAAATAAAACTGAAAGTACACAAAAGTCCAAACACAGTGTTGGGGCATGACAAGATTTAGCATCTTAAAACAAAGAGTTAATATCTCAAAAAAGGTACATTTTTAAAATAGAGATGTTTATCAAAACAATGACTCAGCATCTTGAAAAATAACTGCATGTGATAGTTAAACAGGTTTTGTTATTTATGCTAACGTGAATAAAAACTTTGTTGTATTCAATAGTTATTTTGAAAAGAGGTCAGCCAGTGTGAGGCCTCCTTCTTTTTCATTAGCGAAGATAGAAAATGAATAAATGTACATAAAGAGATGGAAAACACAACCAAATATTACAAAAGTTCTCATTATTTTATTATACAAAATTATTATTTCCTATAGGTTTCTCATTATGGGCTTCCTAATTTAACAACTGTGGGGACAACCTTAGTGGTTATGGCTACTCCTTCAATTCTCCATTTTGCAATGATTATCTGCCTTTGTTGAACGACAATGACATTATTTAATTTATTTTTTAGGGATTGTAATTTATTTTAGTAACCAACAGGGGGTGTATCAGGCCACACTCTTAATTCTGGTGAACAGTGAAATAATGACAGGATTTGATCCAGAGGCTTGGCACACATGCAGGAGTGAAGGTACCGAAGTCAACAATAAATATATAAATTACTCAAAACAATATTTAAAAACACATACAGATATTGATACTATGTTAATCAAGAGCCAGTACACAGATTAAGACAAAGGTGTAGAAGATTCAGTTGTGATCCTGCCCCTGCAGATTACTGTACCTGGACTTTCTTGAGAGCAACCTGCTGTCCTTCCAGCATGTACGTGGCTTTGTAGACCTCACTGAACTGGCCCCGACCAATCTTCTTCTCTATACGGAAGTTTGCCAGAGTGCAGCAAAACTTACAGCTGGATGTGTTTTTCTGTGCGACAAGACAAATTAAAAGGTTTAAAATGAACACTGCAGTTGTTTATTAGCTGCTCAGCATCATCTGCTTATGCACAGATGGTCTGGTTTGGGCTGCATTCATCTCCTAACAACACACCGTAGACTGACTATTCATGAGGCACCATGAAGTTTTGGGGGGTTCGGTGGCAGTGAGTGTCATCTGGTGGTTTGCAGACAATCATAGACCTGCATCTATAAGACCTGCATTTTACTGGTACTTTTCAATATGTTACCGTAAAGTAATGAATAAATGCTTAGATATGCTAAGATATTAATGTACCTTATAGGTTTAGTTATTTTTGTCTTCTGGGGTATACTGCCAATCTTATCCCACTAATGAGCCCATTACATAGTTTCACAGCAAAACTTTCCATCAGATGAATTTTGAATAGAACCAGTGGTGTCTGAGCTTCACTGGTCTCATGCTGTTTTAGCCTCCAAAGTTCATTCATAAGGTCAGGTGGTTGCAGTTATCTGAGGTCTTTTGTGTCGGGCTGGTTCTCATTTGGGAACAGAGATTTCCTGCAGTCTCCGCCACTTGCCCGGCAACGTCATGGCAAAGCCAAGATTACAGGAAGTCGCCTCGCCAAACAAAAAAATAACTAACATGCAAACCAACTGTAAAACCACAACATGTCACCCTATCTCTCATAGAATTAAGTTTTTGTAAGGATTAAGATTGGGTGCAACACATTCATCATTTAGCTTTAAGAGTCATCTAGCCATTTTACTCTAATAACATACAGGTCAAATGTCCTACCTGATCCTCCTGACCACTTATCTTGTAGACGTTGTTGTGGTTGTCTATGTTGGGCTGGTTGTTGTTTCTTGCTTCCATGTTGGCATCACATGCAACAACTGCTGTAACAAGGAAGACAGTTAGACAGTTTTTATTTTAATTTTTCCCCAGTGGTTATGTTATCTTCTCATTTGTGACAAAGTGAGCTCAACAGGAAAATTGTGGTATTATTTTATGAAGTTGTTAACAATGAAGTTTTAATCTGCCCCTTAATACTCCATGATAAAGGGCCAGCTGAGATAAGTATGACATGTGAACTGATATCAAAACATAACCAGAAATCTCTCAAAAAGGCCACATATTCTCCCAGGCTGCAGAGCTTTTAACATGTGTCAACAATCTGCATCTGGATCTGGATCTAGGCCAAGACTGGCCTGGTAAAATACAGGGGTGTTGTTTTTGAGAGAACAGCAGAATCCTTTCTGGGACTCTCACAAGCTTTAAAGCATACATTGTCAAAGAAGAGAGCCATGACAACTGAGTTCTGGTAAAAAATAAATAAATAAATCAGCTGTTGATGTTTGGGGTAATATAAATAAATGTAATGATAATTTTTTTCCTCATGCATGTTACTGCAGTCTACACCCATGCCAGCTGCTTTGAGGAACAGCACTGCGTAAAGTTAAAGGCTAATTTGAAGCAAGCAAGCTAACATCTTAGGTATCCCGCTGACACAGATAAGACAGTCATCCCAGGAGCCATGCCACCAGCATAGCTTTGGTAACCAGTAGAAAGGGAGTGTATATAGAAACAAGGCTCTTTTAGGGCCTTTTAATACAACAACAATGAATGAATCCATGCAGTGACCTTTCCACTCATCTCGTCCCTCCACTATTGCAGAGCAGGAGGAGAGTAAATGGAGGTGTGCTCAGTCACTGTCGGTAAAATGAAAAAGACATTGTTCTGTCAGTACATATTAATTATGATTAACAAACAAACTAATTTTACTGTATTACTGTGGCCTCCTGCCAGTCAGCTGCTGTAACAACTTGGCCTGAGGACGATGAGTGTGTTGTACTCAGGAAACATCAAGGGAATAATATGGTGATACATATTATTACCCTGCTAAGTGCTTTTATTTTTACATGAGGATGATTCACCAGTGAATGTGCCAAGTCCACAGCATTCTCTGTGGAGTGCCCAGAGGCCAAACCTTGCATTTTTAGCCCACATACCAACATGGTTTGAATGTTATCAAAATTTGTATGGTAAACAGAGTATAGAATAGTTTCAAACCACTTCATTTATATATACACAGGCTGTGAGCGAACTACTAATCCACAGACACAAATGAGGACTAATGATGCATTCAGTGAGGCTGAGGCTTGCTGGGTGCCTGTGGAGGTGACTCATATTGATGGAGACTGCAATGGTTTTCACTGGTATTTCAAGGGCCATTTCCAAACAAGTGAATCACTGACAGCAAATGAAAGAGTGAAATGGTGCCATCATCTGTGCCCTCTCCTTCTGATGGGTTTCATTCAAATGAGGACAATCTGTGAAAGGGGGCCTGTAACACTCAAGTGTTCTAAAGACTCAACATCTGTTGTTACCATTGCCAAGTACTGAAGTATTAATGACTTGTTTAACCACAAATAGCTGCTGAAATGTCTAAGCTGGGACATGCCAAAACATGCTCCCTGTACCTCCGCATTACAACCATTGTTCTTCAAACCCCCCAGACACCCATCTCTGATGAGTCAGTTGTAGAGTAAGTATTTACCTCATACTTGAAACAAGAGTGTACAGTGTGCATGTGCTAACTTGAGCTCACCTTATCCTCCTCAGCTCCACTAAGCATTAAAATGTTAGCAATGCTGACTGGGCCTCATGCCACGACTTTGGTTACACACAGGACATACATATGTCAGGCTGCTGTTAATTGTGGTAATGAGGACTATGCTGTTGTTGGCATTCAGGACTAGGAAATCTCTCAACAGAGGCCTAGCTGCCTGTCCAGCATGTCTACAAAATTTTGATGGGCCTCATTGCCCTGCAGCTGTATGGTGTTCTACTAAAATCCACCAATATATAAAGAGTGTGCAGAGGACTCCTGCTGAGAAACTCTCCTGTGAAATAATGCCTTAGGTTTGTGAATTTCTTTTCTCTTATTTTCTAGCTCTAATAAAGTTTTACAATACTTTGGATACAAACCAGCCAGAGCAGGGAAATGTTGGCGCTACAGAGCCTGTCTGTGGCTGCAGACTGAGGAGATGGCTGCATCAATGAAACACAGAACTGTTTGGCAGAATACACAACATGCTATGACAGAACAGTGAGTCAGGATGTTCTGTTTTCTTGGAAATTTGCAGACTCCAATTACTCTTGTTTAAACCCCATACTCTCCAATCTGTTATGAAAAATGAAACTGCAATTAGGTTTTCAGTGTTGGTTTTCAGTTTTGACACCTGCATGCATCCACTCAGTCTTCACAAAGCATCACAGACTTTAGGTGTACTGTTCACTTCAACCTCCAGCCCATCCCCTCTTCCATGGGCTATACATTTTCAACCTTTTTTGACCAAACCGTTTGAGGAGCTATGGAAACTAAGAAAGGAACTAAAAGTCCCATTCACACATATCTGTGTGAATGTCACATCTTTAGGAAGACTGAAACAACCAGAAGCCTATGCAGGTAGAAGCATTGGCATTGACAATGCTAACAGGCTGAACTTAAGTAGACACCATACTACACCATGTTCAGTGTTTTAGTTAAGCATGCTAAAACTGCTGGTATACAGAAATGCCCTCTGTAACTTTTAAATTAGATGTGTGAAACTCTTACACTACACAACTACAAACTACTGCAGCTTGGATTAATGGCTCCCCTTTGTAACTGTTTCCTGGACTTTCTGACTCACTGACCACAGGCTATCAAAATCCCCAGCATCTTGTTTTCCTTCATCATCCTCAACACCGGCTCCCCCCAAGGAGTTTTCCTGAGCTCCCTACACATTCAACCACTCAGCCAAACACCCAGGCAACTGTATCGTGAAATTTGCAGACGATACAGCAGTAGTGGGACTGATATTCCACAATAATGACTCATCATAACGACAGGAGGTGAAAGAACCGCTGGACTGGTGTGGGGGGAAGACAAAGGAGCCTGTCAAGTATAGGAGCTGGTAGCCACCTACCCAAAAACCCCACAGCTTCAAGTACTTTGGAGCCCACATGTGTCAAAATGCCGAATATTGGCGCTGGTAATCGGCCCGGCCGATAATCGGTTGATCCCTATTTGAGCAATGTGTTTCGCTGCATATCTTAAATATATTAACATGCCTCAGTACTGTGAAAACCACAGACCACAGTAAAATCCACATAAAAATAATAATAAACAATGTCATAAGGGTGTGTGTGTTATTAACAATGATGTATGTTGGTTTTAATTTCTTATCTTTTATTTTACTTTTTTCCTGCTTATCCTAACCAATTTCTTTGTCCAAATTTTAAATAATACCAGGAAATAATATTAACAGAAGCCAGAACCTATCAGGCGCTTTCCAAAGATAAGGCTTATGTTTTTTCATTTGTAGTAACCCTAAACTGTTGACCCTGGTCTGAGACACAATGTTAACTTCAACCCTAACAGCTGTTTCCACTTCCTCTGTCACTGGGAAAAACAGCTTATGTTTCTTAAGAATGAGTTATGAAAACAGAGAGATGATAAAGGGTCAGACAGAAAAGTCTTCATTGTGACTGTGAAAATGTTTGTGCGTATGAGTGTTCATGCAGTGATAGAGGGTGTACCCTGCCTCCCACCCAGAGCATCCTAAGAAAGATATCCACCCGTTGCAGTGAAAAGTTAGTTATCTGTCCACTGCACTTAAAAAGATAAAACATGATTCCAGTGAGTGTTTAAGCTAATGTAGTTTTAAGGGGGACAGTATCAGTTATGTTAATGCAAACAGCCACCAAGTTTCTCAGTGGAGCACTGTTTTGACCATGTGCCTTGTCCTGTCCCCACTCAGCCACCCAAACCAATAAATGTCAAAGCTGACAGTATAAAACTAAATAGGCAACTGTTCCAGGAGCATGAGCAGTGACAGTGGAAGTGTTGATAATCTCAACACTATTGAAAGTGTTAATTTAACTCTGAACCAGTGGTTCCCATATGAACACTGGGTCAGTGTTAATTTTAACTTTGAGGGAGTTAAATTAGCGATTTCAAATTTGCTGTGTAACATTGTAAACTGCTGCTTCATGAAACCACAATCTTTCTGCTGCCAAGAGCCAGTCATATCTTTGTAGATTGAAGTCCTGGTGCTATGTCCCTGGTGCATCTTCCCAGCTAAACCCTTCTGCGATGTCCATTGATATCTGCCTTCACCATTATCAAATGTAAAGTTGCTAGTAAAGCAAACATCAGCTCTCAGAGCTGAAAAATAAGGGCATCACTGAAGTTCCTCAAATGACACTTCCTCCCTCATGACAACCCTACGGGGGGGGGGGGGTTAAATGCAACTCACCTATTTAGTTTAATTAAGGCTTTAAGTTCTTTATAAATAATTTTGTGGCCACTTCAAGTGTCAGGTGAACCAACGTGCACCATATCTGTGCTACCCATCCCCTACCTCTTTGTCCAATGTTTGATTAAATGGGAGTTAGGGGGTCAGAGTCAGGCTCTGCCAGGATGATTACATTTGAGCCGCGCACTGAACTTCCACACCACCCTTCAAAAACCTTTATGATGGCTACATTCATCTTTATAAAGCATATGCTACGAACTTGAAATAATATGTGGATAATGTCCCTTTTGCACACTTCAGGTCAATCAAAAGTGAATTTTTAAAGGCCAGTTTAATTATGACAGAGTTGAGTGGAAAAACCAATAGCTGATCAATCTTTGATTTGGTATGTTACATCAGAGGAGGCAGCACGGCGTCATAGTGGTTAGTGCTGTGGCTCCACAATAAAAAGGTTGCTGACCGAAGTCCTGCTGATTTCAACTGCTCCTATCATCCTAATAGCAATTCATTACTCAACCTCCATTGTACCCAGCTGTACATATTATAATTTTTAACTTGGTGAAACACTATAAAATTAGGTGCAAATAGGTGTTAAAAAAGCCCACCAAATGAACACACAAAGGAAATGACAGTAGTTCATTTAGGTGCTTAAACTAAACCGCAGCCATCATTAATAGTATATGAGCAAAATAATTTTGTTTCCACTATGAAAAACTCAGCCGGCTCTTTGGATGGTTTTTATGAATACTCTTGCCAGCTGTTGCATGTAGCTTCTCTGCCTGAATTCTTTTGGATGTTGTGGATGTGGTTGCAGTTGCAAGGTAAAAGGTTAACTTTTTTATTTCCTTCTGGCAGGGGGACTGCCAATGGAAACTAGCCTTTTGGCTATAATTGGGTGCATTTACATTTTATTTTAAAATGTTCATTAATGTACACTGTCCCTCTACAACAAATAATAATAATAATAATAATTATTATTATTTTATCTTCAAATCAAATGAAAGTATGGTCATGGCCTCTAGGCAATTATCACTGACGTACTCATTTCATAAGTTAATGAAAATAACAGGGAGAAAACAGAAGATATAGAAGGAAATAATATGGGTTTATTTGAAACTATCAATGTCTATTTAAAAGTGGGAAAACCTTTGTACCAAGAAAGAATATAATTTTTCTGGGACAGTAACTTAAAAAAGAGAGAACAGTCCTGGGAAAACCAGGGAGTGTGAAAAACCCTGCAGCACAAACTGTGTTTTTGCTCCACTGTCAAAAAGACACAAAGCAAGCAAGTGAATAGGATCAGGTGGTAAATGAACTGCTGAGGTCAAACAGGGTCAGACATTACAAAGCGCTGCAGCAGGGCGCACAGAGAAGCTTTCTGTGGATGAATGATTCATGTCTCCTCAACTTTCTGAGTGACAGGAAGACTATGGGCAGCATCTCATCCTCCAGGAGCTGGACGCTGGGCTACACAAACTCAAACACTCTTAGAGTCTTTTTACACTGAGAAAGGTCATGGATTTCCCTTCATGTTGGAATCTAAAGCAAAGCAGTTACAGTGTGCTTCTCCTCCACCATTTCAGGACATCCATCCATCCATGTTCAAACGCTTATCTGAAGTTTTCCACGCAAATGGGGCAGCGGCTCTACTACAAGTCTCTCCCAGATGACTGAGCTTCTCAACCTATCTCTAAGGGGGACCCCAGCCACCCTGCGGAGAAAACCCATTTTGGCCGCTTGTATCCGCAGTCTTGTAGTTTCAGTGATGACCCATCGCTCATGACCATAGGTGAGGGTAGGAACAAAGACTGACCGGCAGATCGAGAGCTTTGCATTCTGGCTCAGCTCCCTTTTCATGACAATAGTGCAGTACAGTGAATTCAGCACCACACCGGCTGCCACGATCGTCCGGTCAATCTCACGCTCCAGAGTTCCCTCACTCCTGAACAAGACCCACAGATACTTGAACTCCTACACTTGGGGCAAAGACTCATTCCGCAATCCATCGGTTTCCTACTGAGAACCATGGCCTCAGATTTAGAGGTGCTGATCCTCATCCCTGCCGCTTCACATTCAGCTGCAAATCGTTCCAGTGAGTGCTGTAGATCCAAGGCCGATGGTGCCAAAAGGACCACATCATCCGCAAAAAGCAACAATGCGATCCTTCAGCTACCGACCTGCAACCCCTCCTCACCACGGCTGCGCCTTGAAATCCTGTCCATGAATATCACAAACAGCATCGAAGACAAGGCACAGCTCTGGCAGAAGCCAACACCCACCAGAAACAAGTCTGACTTACTGCTGAGTATCCACACACAGCTCTCACTTTGGGCATATAGGGATTGGATGGCACTCAAAAGTGTCCCCTTCACCCCATACCCCCACAGCACCTTTCCAGTAACTTAGAGTAGAATTTTCTAGGGAGGCTGAGTAGTGTAATGCCCCACTTGCCACATACCCTCTGGTCCCCCTTTTTGAAGAGAGGGACCAGCATCCTGTTCTGCCACTCCTTTGTCACTGTCCCCAACTTCCACACAATGTTGAAAAGGCGTGTCAACCAAGATAGCTCCTCAACACCCAGAGCCTTCAGCATTTCAGGGGGTATCTCACCAACCCCTGGGGCTTTGCCACTCTGGAGTTGTTTAACTACCTCAGTGACTTCACCCAAAGAAATTGACAATGATTCCCCCTCATCCTCCAGCCCTGTCTCCATTGAAGAGGGTGGATTAGTGGGGTTCAAAAGTTCCCCAAGTGCTCTCTCCACCATCCTATCACCTTCTCAGTTGAGGTCAACAGTGTTCCATCTTTGCTGTACACAGCTTGGATTGTCCCCAGTCTCCCCCTCCATCCGAAAGTCCTTCTCAATGGCCTCACCGAACTCCTCCGACACCCACTGCTTTGCCTCTGCCATGCCTCTGCCACGCCTCTGCCACAGACACGGCTGCTGCCCTTCGGGCCTGTCAGTACCTCACAAATGCCTCAGGAGTCCCCAGGGACAACATGTCCCCAAGGGACTCCTTCTTTAGCCAGATGGCTTCCCTGACCACCAGCGTCCACCACGGTGTCCGAGGGTTACCACCCCTTGAGGCACCCAAGACCCTAAGTCCTCAGGACACCTCTGCAGCTTCGACCACGGAAGTTTTGAACATCGACCATTCAGGTTCAATGCCCCCAACCTCCACAGGGATGTGGGAAAAACTCCTTTGGAGGTGGGAGTTGAAGGCTTCTCGGACAGGGGCCCAATTTTTAATTCAAAACTATTGAGTACTTTCAACAAATTTTAGAATTGCTCTGCATTACAAGCTTTATAATGGCAAAAGTCTCCAGCAGAGATGAGGAGTGGACCACAGAGATTTGGTGAGCTAGTTTTTCAGTCTAATGTCTCTAAGTCGATCCAGTTAAAGAACAAGATCGGTGCTGAGGGAATTTCTTCAATGCCTTACTTAAATACGACCCAATTTAGGTGATCAAGTGTCATAGTGGTACCATTAAATTCAAAAAATGTAAACCCTAATGGTCAAAGGTCTCCTACAACATTTGCTCTAACCTGTCTTATCTCCTCCCCAAAAGTTTTTCTCTTTCCCTTCTTTTCCTCACACTTTTCTGCCAATTTGTCCTCTCCTCACCTACCCTTTGCTCCTTTCCTCCAGCCTCCTCCTCACTCTCCTTTCCTTCGCTCTTCTCTTTAATGCCATAATCCTTCCTTTCCCCCTGATTTCTCTCCTGCTCCACAGGTTTTCTCCTTCTTTCCTCTTTAATCTCTTGCTCATTCTGACCTATAGATGATGATATCTCCCCAGTAAACAAGCTCTACTAATTAGCAGGTTCACTCTGCAAACCTGATGAAACAAAGCTGAAGTTACATTACAAACATAAAAATTCAGAGCTATTAGATAAACATCTGGAGCTGAAGCACCATGAGCTGACCCCGTGATCTGCTTTAATTACATTACTATAAATCATTTAAATAAATCTGAATAAAAGAATAAGTAGTTTTCCCACACATAAATCACTGATCAACACTCCTTATAGAGTCTGTATTTATTTATGCTTCCAGTATCTTGCTTTAGATTTTGTATTTTGTAAATGTTGAGTCGCTTGTCAGGTGCAAAATATTGAAACACAAATAAGTTCCTTGTTCCCCACACCAAAATATCTCAATTGTTAGTCATCTCTTGTTCTGTCAACTTCCTTTCAGACACTTTTCTGATCGGTTTCATCTTTCAACAGCCCATCAAGCTCTTTACTTTATGGATCATGTCAGACCCTTTTTTGATTTATTCTTCTTTTTAATGCCAAGTAATTTGCAAGTGTGTCTTCGTTAATCTTCATGAAGTGTAACATGATTATTTTTAAATAGTGAAATGAAAGTACAAAACAAATAAATTAAACCTCACTGAAGCGAGCTAATTTTATCTTTGCAAATAAAAACTGACTTAACTCTTTAATTCATAAACCCCTTCTATGTGTGCTAGTTTTTCCTCTACAACATTTTTTTTCTTGCAGAATCAATACTCTATATGCAGACTTGTGGATGATGCCAGAATTTGCGTAAAATCTTAGCAGAGCATTGAAAACCACTAAGCAGAGTTTCACTGCCAAGATTTGCAACACTTGCTGTTTTGAGATCATGTTCTCCTTTTGAAAATGGTGATGACATGGTCATTCAAATACCAGAATACTGTAAAACATGTGTGTCACAGTTTCCTAAAGCTTGGAAGTTTGCCTTCCACATGGCAAGCTTTCACATTCCATATTTTAAATGATACATTTAAAACTTAAAAAAAATTTTGGAAGTTTTTAATCATTCACAGGTGAAACGTTGCTCAATGAAAAATAAATCTACTCATATGAGTTATGAAACATGTTTGTCATAATAAACATCCCCCCTCCTTCTAAAGGAGATTTAATGACCCCAGATTACCTGCAACAAGGTGTTTCACACTTGTTTCAAACCTCAGATAGTGAAAATGGTTCAACAAAGCAGCATTAATAATACTGACTGAGGATGTGTGAAAACACAGCTTCCTGTTAACCAACCCTCTAAGTCACACAGGACACTGGCTCGCTGTCACAGCTGACACGTGACTAATTTTAGACAGTTATTTGACCTTGGATGCCCAGGCATCCTCACTGCAGCCACCGTCCCTGCATAAAACTTTTCAACAAACTTTTTCCTTGCAGGATGTTTGCATTTGTGTGTGTGTGTGTTTGTGTGTGTTAAGATATCACTAGTATCACACTTTTCACATCACAGGCCATATTCAATATTTTTTTCCTTGATTTTAAAGGACGGAGAGGGGACCCATTTTGCAATACAATGTCATTAAAAGTCCACATTTGTTTTATACAGAAACTTGAAGACTTATGAGGAAAAACTAACCCAGACCCTGCAGGAGTTGGCAATGTGTTGCTTTGGTTTCCTGTTCTGAAAGTAGCATAAATGACATATCTTAATATCATAGACTGATAATGGCAAATAAAAGTCCTTTAGTCGCACAGAGGCTACAAATGATGAATTAATTTGGCAGAGTACACATGAAAATAAGTGAGTGAGAATTTGGATAGTCACAATGTTATGGATTTTGATAAACCTCTGTATTGGATTCTGTCCTGGTCCGACATGGCTCAGTTTTAGGGCGCGCTTCCAAAGTAAAAAAAACAAAACAAAACAATGTTTAAAGAAAAACGCAGGAATGAATGCAGCGTCGTTTCTTTCGCTGGCAGCGAGTAAATATTATTTCCATATGTCCCAGAGCGGCAGGCTAACGCTGCTGCTAGCTCGCTGTGTGCTAGCTGGGTGCTGCAGAGTCCACGCGCAGTAAACACACCGAGCCCTGGACTATCAATGCGACACAAACACACACAAATAAACGTCAACAAAGATGGCTCGTGCACCACCCGGGGGGGGGCAAACCACCCATGCGGACGGCTGTTCGGAGCTAGAGCTGCCGGTCTTACCTGAGCAGGAGTCGGTCACTGTCCCGGTCACCTCAAGGCTTTCAGCCGTTTCCACGAGTTACAGTTACAGTGGTCCGTGTTGTTGTGCAACTCCTCACACCTACAGACAGACCCCCTCCCCCTCTGTGTGTGTGCGCGCCGCTGCTGCTGCCACGCAGGCTGCTCGGCCGAGCGTTCAGAGACAGACAGCTTAATGAATGAGTGGAGGGGACTTCAAAGTCTCCGGGCTCCTCGTAGTAAGGCGGCCGTGAGGCTGAGGCAAGTGCTGCTTAGAAAGTAGGTCAAACGTCAGGGCTCCGTCTCTCCTCGCGCAGCCCCCAGCACATGCGCTAGGGCCATTGTTCAAGTATGATGTTAGACTATTTATGCACGTGACGGGCCAGAAGAAACGCATCACTGAGCCAGGGCAGTTAGCCAAGATTTGGGAAACACTGAAGTCATACGCCCCCCATCTGAAGATAATGTGAGAAGGTGTGAAATAGTCTGATGTGAACTGAACTGTGTTTTCTTCTCTAGTTATTTCAGTAACACTTGTTAAAATACCATGGCACTGAGTGCTTGGCATACTGTGACTGAATGAAATGTTATAAACACCGCAGAGTGTAAATAAAGATGGACGTAATCTCTATGACGTCGCTCTCAGATTTCTGAAAAGGAGTGGTTTTGAAGCTCAGAGTGAGCTGCCTCACCGTCGCCATCTTATTAGTGTGTGAAGATGAGAGTTAAATTCGTTTAGAGTTTAAGTTTAGAGCAACAATTCCCCAGCCATCTGTCACTCAAAGAAGCCACACTGTAAATTATGAAGAACTCTCAATAAATAGTTACCAAGGGAGTTATATAAAATTTAACCCCATCTATAGACTGTATAAAGGAGTGTATTAGCTCTAGAGACCATGTAAACATGTTTATTTCTGCTGTAAAGTTTAACATTTTAACATGGGAATCTGTGAGGAATGACTCACTGCTGGAGCACAGTCTGGTGGTCTTTAGAGGAACTGCAGGTTTTAGCTCATCAGTGTGGCTTTTCAGCCTCCAAGATTGCTGCTCGGTAAATACATAAATTCAAAAACACAGATGACAAGTGTAAAAATAAAATTGTTCTTCTTGAGTGTGCTTTTAACTACTAAAAGTCACAAATTATTGAACAATATACGACCAAGCAAAGACCTCATGATACAAAGATGTGACAAAACCTTAACCTAAATAGATAAACAAGCTCTCACTGACAGTGTGTTTAAAATGATGAGAATAAGATCAAGAGACTCAACAGACCTTTACCCATCTGGACAGATCAACATATTCACCACCTCCATAATCATCAGCAGTACACCACACAAGGCAGCAAGTTTTTCATGAATGATCATTCCTATTTGCAGATATAGCAGGTAGCACTGAATGTGTCCTGGACGCTCAGTGTCACCTTTCTAACACACAATTTTAGGTTGGATTTCACTAGCACAACTCATGGATTTGTAGATCTTATTTTAAATGGATAAAGTTTTCCATTTCATGCACTTAATCAAATATTTTCTAGATTCTCTTTTGGTGGCCGATGGTCCCTGATAACTCCCTGTATCTCTTCACAGTCATAGATTAGATAAAAACTTTCAACAAAAGCTTGAAAAACAAACAAACCAAAAAATTCACCTCATGCTTGGTCCACATGTATGTTTACTACCGGCCCTGCGTACGGCATGACTGTGCATAACAACTGGAATCTCCCCAGATGCGTAAGAAAGTGGTCCAAATTTAAACACATCACCCTGGTATGTGATGGGTCAGAACTTTCATTTATATTTATTTTGGAGGCAGGTTACATAGAATAAAGGCTTCTACATTATTATATCATATTCTACACAGTAAGAGTAAAGTTATCATCATCAACAGCAGCAGCAGCAGCTTTATTGTTAATAGTTTAACTATTATAAAGCCTGCAATACATGCATAGTTAGATAAATAATGATCATCTTTTCTAACAGTTGTTTACACATTTCTATAATCCAAATTAACTGCAGTAATAGTGTTTTTATAGAATATTGGGATTATCTCAAATTTGACTTATCGCTATAAGACGCAGTAAATCGTCGCTTACTTTCAATCTATTAAAGAATATTTGAAGGTATTAAGTGAGCCATAAATTCTGTAAAGCAAAAGCTACCTGAAGTAACGGGTCAGTAACAGTGAACATACATCCTTATCATGCGACTACATCGTCAGCAGCTTGCATTATGGGAGCTGTAGTTTCTTATGCTGCATTACTGCGTACGACAAAGGAACGTCGCTGCTACAACAGAAATACAAGTCCCAGAGTTGGTTGCGCGGCGGAGCGTGATCTACGCGTGTGGACACTATGGCGTAGCAGAGCTCTGTGTGACAGGCTAACATCAGAAAAACATCTCCAGACCGACGCGTCTGCGCACTGAAAACTGCTGCCAGCGACGGCGGGGCTAGGAACCAGGATGGGGTCAAGAATAAAGTAAGAGTGTTACACTGTCACTTAAAGGAGGCTCTTAGCAGCTTCTGCTTTGCCAGCTTTGTTTCTGTGAGTCATTGGGAAAGATTCGGACACAGTGCGAGGCCCTGACTTGTTGCGACACAGGCTAAAAACAGTGGTGGCTCTCAGCTGTACTGACCACAAAAACAATGCGCTTACATGGCTCTCATGGTCGGGAGCTCCGACAGTCCATTGCAAGCTGACACAGGTTGACACAGAGGTGGGTTGGAGTCACATTTGTGCACGTAGAAACATGGTAACTGTCAGGTTTTCAACCTGGACCTGATCCTGGGTTTGAGGTCTGAAGTTCAGGACAGAGATGCTTGAGGGAAACACATGTCCTTGTGCTCGGCTGTGGCCTAACGCACTTCCTCCGTCACAGTGTAAATATTGCTGACCTACACTTGTTTTTTTTTTGGTGCGGTTATGGTAGATAGCTTATAAGTTGTATATGCATCATCAGAATTTTATTGCAGAGAAATGACTCTGGTGTTTATGAAATAGTAAATGCATCATTCAGCTCCACAGAGTCTGTAATAGTCTACGAGTAGCTGGTTTACAGAAAGTTGTGGAATTTCTGCAGAATCAGCCTGTCAGCAGGTGATCATGGAGCGCCTGCAGTGTGGGACATGTTGATCATTTACAAATGTGTCATCAAACCAGTCTCTTCGTTGTCAAATGCCACAACTTATTACATGAGCATATTCCACGTTAAATATTAACAATTATTTACCACAGATTTTGTATTAAATACTGTGGTTTTTCCATGGCATACTTCAACAAGACGAGATTTTGGTCCATATTGACTTGATAGCATCACATAGTTGCTGCAGATTTGTCGGCTGCACATCTATGATGGGAATCTCCCATTCCACCAAATCCCAAAGGTGCTCTATTGGATTGAGATCTGGTGACTGTGGAGGCCATTTGAGTACAGTGAACTCATTGTCATGTTCCAGAAATCAGTTTGAGATGATATGAGCTTTTTGACATGGTGCATTATCCTGCTGGAAGTATCCATCAGAAGATGGGTACACTGTGGTCATAAAGGGATGGACATGGTCAGCAACAATTCTCAGGTAGGCTGCGGTGTTTAAACAATGCTCAATTGCTACTAAGGGGCCCAAAGTGTGCCAAGAAAATATCCCCCACACCATTACACCACCACCACCAGCCTGAACCGTTGATACAAGGCAGGATGGATCCATGCTTTCATGTTGTTTATGCCAAATTCTGACCCTACCATCTGAATGTCGCAGCTGAAATCGAGACTCGTCAGACCAGGCGACGATCTTCCAATCTTCTATTGTCCTATCTTGGTGAGCCTGTGCAAATTGTAGCCTCACTTTCCTGTTCTTAGCTGACAGGAGTGGCACCCAGCGTGGTCTTCTGCTGCTGTAGCCCATCTTCTTCAAGGTTCAACATGTTGTGCGTTCAGAGATGGTATTCTGCATTCCTTGGTTCTAACGAGTAGTTATTTCGGTTACTGTTGCCTTTCTATCATCTCGAACCAGTCTGCCCATTCTCCTCTGACCTCTCACATATACAAGGCATTTTCGTCCACACAACTGCCGCTCACTGGATATTTTCTCTTTTTCGGACCATTCTCTGTAAACCCTTAGAGATGGTTGTGCATTCAAATCCCATTATATCAGCAGTTTCTGAAATACTCATACCAGCCTGTCTGGCACCAACAACCATGCCACGTTCAAAGTCACTTAAATCCCCTTTCTTCCCCATTCTAATGCTCGGTTTGAACTTCAGCAAGTTGACTTGATCACATCTACATGCCTAAATGCATTGAGTTGCAACCATGTGATTGGCTGATTAGCTATTTGTGTTAACAAGTAATTAAACAGGTGTACTTAATTAAGTGGCCAGTGAGAATATGTTAACTGCAGAGAGTAAAAAACAGATATTGTAAGCACCAAGTTACTTGTGTTAAAAATCAAACAGGTTTCTTTGAAGAACAAAAATTTGATCAACAGCAACCCCGTCAGACTTGTAAAGAAGCGGTTGGAGACAAACTGTTGATATTTGAACAAGAGGGCTTCTTCCAGTGGAGGCCGCATTTGAAGACCAGTTGAGTGGAAGCAGAGCGGCTAGGTTGCCCCATTTCAAAGACTCCTTCATACGTGGCTGACATGTCTTCTTTTCCCACCAGGTGAAACCTTTGCGTCCAAACATATCCCAAGATTCATTGCACGTCAGTAATGCGAATTATAAATCCACTTTGCCGGCAAACGTGTTTGTAGGTGGGTTTGGAACTATAAAAACCTTCAAATACTGAAGGGAAAAATACACTGATAAAAAGCAACAGGAACTAGTTTCTGTTCCAAAGCGAACATGCAGAGAGGATGAGATTGTTTCCATATCACCAGCAAACTGCAGTCAGCAATGCTCAACTCTGCTGCTGCCTTAGACAAACACCAACAGCATCTTAGCAAAGCAGCAAGTAAGACCAATGTCTGTGGGCAAATAATGTAAGATACTGAACACGTACGTGTAGCCACTAGTCAGGGTAAGCTATATTTTAGCAAAGACTAACTGACATATTAGCTCTGATTTTACCCATCTGGCAAACTTAAAAAGCCAATTCAAAATCTTCATGCTCTTCAACTCTCCATAATCAAACTGGCCATTATGAAAAATCCTGGGTGGGCCAGTGTCAAGTGGGTGCTGCATTGGTTTCTATCAATTTTAACGCAGCTCTTTGACTAATAATAAGAATACTTCTTTGGAAGTTTTTTGTAGACCTTTTTGTCTTTTGCCATTTATTGTCCACGTCTTCTCCTTGACAAATGGGTATCCTGTGGACTATGTCACTATTCCACCATCACACCAACAGTGGTCTGCATTTTTTCCATGTGTTTGCTTTGCCAACAGTCTGTCCACCTGAAGGTGCATTTGATCCCATTCAAAACTTGCTTTCTGCACAGCAATGGCTACAACAACAAGACCAACACACCCATGGATGCTCTGATGAGCACAAGTGTAGTCACTAGTCAAACAACATGAGTGCTTGACAGGAAAATTAAAAATTTGGAAGCCAAAAAAGACATTTATTTTGCACTTTGAGCATAATTGTTCGCTTATTGCGTTAGATAAAAGTGTTGGTCAATTGACTAAATGTAATGTAATGAATTTGTGTACTAAATGTAAAGAACACACTGATGATCAAGCTTTCTGTCTTCCAGGGAGAGCCCAGAGTCCACCTTTGAGGCGTATCTGGAGGTAACCCATCCAGGCACACAGAGCTCTAGTAAGTTTGTGGGGTGGAGGTATAGTTGCATACATGTTCTTTGTAACACTAATCATAGCAATAAATCCAACCACTGAGAATAACTCTGTGTATAAAGTAATGTTGCATATCAATTTCCAAAAAGATAACCAATTCTAGTCTGGTTTCTTCCTGAAATGATGCTTAAACCAGAGTCGAATTTGTCAGTCTTGGTTTTGTCAGACCAGAGAATCTTGTTTCTCACAGTCTCAGATTCCTTCAGCTGCTTTTTTATTAAGTTTCTCCGAGGAGATGTTCCTCTCCTGCAGTAAATCGTGTTCCTGTCCCACAAAATGGAGAAGGGCAGTTCTTGGAGTAGGGGGGACCGGGAATGGTTGTAACATTTTGACATTTCTGTCTGTAGTTCGGGGCTCTTTTAAGTCAGTGCATTCAAAATCTCATACAAACTAGTTACATGTGTCAGCTATTAAATTGTGTAGTTGTTGTCTCTGCAACACAACAACAGAAAAGTCATGGTTTAGTCTCAAACACAAGGAGTGAAATGTTACAATCTACCCAATAGTCTAGGTTAGTTGTAACAGACCATGGGGTGAAATGTAACATTTTGAAAAAAGAATATGACAAAAACTTAACATACTGAAAAGTCTTTATTTAACAAATTAACACTTACATAATTTGTGTGCGTGTCTGTGCCAAGTATTTTCATTTCATTTTCACCGTTGGATTCACATTGATGACAAGTGTATGGCCCTCCTGGAGTGCAATCTTTGTGAGCCCGAAGGCTACAAGCTGAACCCGAACTTCTTTTGGTTTTGAGTTGTTGAAGTGTTCCATGCACACAATACAAAAAGTGTTGTCATCATCATCTGAAGAATCTGTGCCCTGTGGCACGATGTAATGCATTTTCTGTTTTTTCTTTGACAGTCTGGATCGTTGTTGGTGTGTACAAGTTGATTTGTCTTGTTCCTTGCCCAGACCTTTCTTTGGCAAGCTTATTTTCTTTTTCACCTTGTCAGACTTTCTTCTCTGCTCTTCTCCAAAGCCAATCTTGACAGGTGTATCAGTGAGTACTGCTGTTTGCCTCTTCTTCCTTTCTCTTACAGGGTTTTTCCTTGGTCCAGCTTTTGGCAAGGGTCACACATAGGCCTGTAACAATAATTTCATAATTGTCTAACCGCGATTTTTTGACGTAATCGCGGTTTCTTTGTTTAACGACAATTAAAGCAATTTTTTGGGGGGGTGGTGGGATTTATTTTCATGAGATTGGTCAAAACATCGTAACACCATTGTTTGCATCCATCAAACACATTTCCAGTGTCTGTGTGCATCCTGCAGCGCAACAGAACAGTAACTGTCCCATCGGAGGATGCCTCATGCGCATTGATTTACAGTTGCAAAGTCAAATCGGGTTTCTAATGTTAACAGTCCAAAGAGAATAGGGTAGTTTCGTGAGAAATGGTATTGAGAAATGCCTATAATATTAAGCTGGTACACATTTGGTTTTCACTGGAGTTTTCGTTTAGTGTTGGTAATAAAGAAAGAAAGAAAGAAAGTCTCGCTTGGTACTGTCCCGCTGGTCCTGTCATAATGTAGGGACTCTGCAAGCCCAACTGGTTTCAGCTAAATTACGATTGGACGATCAGTTATTTGGGGAGGGACTAGATGCCCATCCTGCTTTCAGCTATAGCATAATTTTGACGATTTGCTGGCTATGAAGAAAACGGTTGCGGTAAAAAAAAAAAATGCTAGCACAACCAATTTGAAACAGCATCTCAAAAATAACCATCCCTCACAGTTTGCACAATTAAACAAATGGATCAGTGCCCCTGCATCAGTGGATGGCCCCTCCTGGCAGCTGGGCATAGCGGAGTCGTTTAGCCGGCAGACGAAAGGTAAATGTGACAGCGAATGTTCAGCACAGCTGGCACCCTTGCAAGCCCACTGAGGTCCAGCCGCAAGCCAGAGAAACTGAACATGTTTGTGTTTCTGGCCCAAAATCTGCCCAACAAATAACCTTCTTTTTTTTTTAATTGCCCACCACCCCCACGCCCTTTTTTTCAGAGGACTATATATATATAGTATTATTATTATTATTATGATTTGAACTGTTAGTTGTTGGCACTTGTGTGTATACACGTTCATATCAACTAAAATGACAAGGGAGATACAGTTGTAAAAAAATGCAAGTCAAAAAGCGGTGATGACTATTTTGCCACAGTTTTACAAATAGTGATGACTATAGGACTTGGATAGTGAAAAAAATATTTTTAAAAATTGGACCGAAAGAGACAATTGTATTGTTAATCGCAATTAGTTCTGAGACAATTAATTGTGTAGCAACATTTGGAATTGTTACAGCTCTAGTCACACAACATCTGGGCTAAATTTCCAGTGACTTGGTGTTTCTTCAGCTCTGCTTGATGGGTATGGAAAGGTGGTCTGCTGGGCACCTGAAGGTGTGAGCTGGTGAGTAGCTGAGGGCGTGGCTGAAGGTGTGGCCTGGTGGACAGCTGGATCAGGACGATCTGTGACCTGTGAAGGTGCAAACTCATATTCCTCAACTACATTTGGATTGTATGGCCAAATTCCACTGCACTTGAATCTAGCCTGTACATTATTGGGTGTAGCTCTCACAAGATCTGGTATGTCATATATCGTCATGGTCTTTCCTGGATTCATTCTCATTCATTACTCGCTTGCACTGTTCACCATCTTCTTGAGTGGGCCACATACACCTCTGTCAAGGGGTTGACTCTTGTGACTGCAGTAAGGGGGGAATGTGAGCGTCACAATTAAATTTTTCTTGAAGTGAATGGCATCAGTTGACAGATGTGAGCTGTGGTTAACCAGGACAAGTAGCTCTTTTTTCTCAGGGCTGACCTGTGTGTGGCTTGCAAAGTGCCACACACAGGTGGAAAGATGACAAAATCGGCATCCTGCATCCATCGGATTTATTCCCACTTCCAATACTTCCTATTGGCCCGTCTTGAACAAAGTGGTCTGCGTGAGCGCCTTTCTGCTGCTGCCATGGCCCCAACCTGTTCAGTGCCTGGTTTTGCAATCACTCTGTCTGGTGTTTGCACAGTGGTTATCCCAGTCTCATCGACAATCCAAATATCGTTTGGAGTGAAGTTGTTCCTCCTTATCACTTCATCAAGTTTTCCCGAAAAACATTGCCACACTGATTTTGTTAAGCTAAGCTTGTGGCCTTGGCACTCCTAATTTTTGGGGTTGGCTTTGTTTTCGAGTGGGCTGAAAACCAGTCTGCTCCAGCCTTTGAAGACTCATCCCATGACTTTGGATGTTTACACTCATATTTCACTCCAAGTTGATGCACAAGTTCTCTCACCTGTAATTTAAATCACATAAAAATGTGAAATATTTCCCATCCATTACATTGCCACTTCCATGAACTGCTAACTTCATCAGCAGTTTTCATTAGATATTCTGTCAATTCCCTGTCTTCCTCAGTGAAGACCTTGTTTCGGTAGCCTACAAATGGGAGTTTCTTTGACCCTTTCTCTTCTAACTTCTTTCTCTCTTTACAGAATCTGTACAGTGCGATGTGATATGCCGTACACTTTTGCCACAGATCTGGTAGACTTTCCCTGCTCTTTCACCTCTTTGGAGGTGCTCTTCAAAATGTGGAGAGGCACCCTCCTGTCTGTCTTTCTCTTCCAAGACCTTGGCATACTGGAATGCAAAGAAAACATATAAGCGCATTTACATTTTTCTTTGGGGTAGGTTGTAACATTTTCTCACATGTTACAACTAACCCAGACTGTAATAGCCATGAACCCACTTGTCTTACAGCCAACAACTAAAACATTATCACTTACAACTTGCATGAAAAATGTCTACACAAACACATAATTAACATGATTTAAGTTTGATTAGTTTATGTACAAAGGAGGCAAAACTATTACAAAAAGAAACGAAGTGAAAAAACTTACTTTCTCGCCTCAAAATTAGTTTTTCCCTCCAAAATTAGCTGCATTTGCCGCAAGGTGCTACTTTTTCTCATGTGGAGTAAAGACTAAACTGAGAATGTGCAGAGTGAATCAAGTGATTTGTAATTTGTTCCTAATTGGATAAATTGAAAGTGCTACAACAACCCATGTTACAACCATCCCCAGTCTCCCCTACTTGTAAAGTGTTATTGCAAAGCAACACGACAAAGCTGAATTCAAACATTCACTCTTATCTAGTGCTTTTGTCCACTAATTACAGATCAGGAGGAGGTGCTAGTTCAGTATCTTTGTCATGGGCTTGGTGATGTGGAGTAGAGGAGGCAGGGATGAATCCTCGAATCGTCTAATTATTAGTCTGTTGCTACACTTCTTTAACCTTCTGTATCAGGTCTCACATTTAAACAATGAGTACTCTTTCAAGAGATGGCCACATGTATATACTGAGCATTAAAAGACCAAGACTTCTCAGGTTTTTGACACACAAATTTAAACTTATTGTCTTTGAACATTTCTTTAACTTTTGTTTTTGCATGTGAAATTATTGTTTTACACCAAGACTCACGAGTCTTCGAGTGCAACAATCCAATAAATGAGCAATTTATTGGAGTTGTTAAGTGCTGTTAGTCATATGCAAATCAGGGTCATTCCTGCTCAAGTGGTCAGAAGTCACAAATCTGTTTAAGGCTCATGATAAATGCTGGTTAATTTTGTTTCTGTCTGAGGCTTTTTTTTTAAGTCTGCTGTATGTGACTAATTTCCTGGGTACTGAGCAGAGATCGTCAGCCTTATTTCTAAGAATTTCTTCCTGTTGGAGTCTTGTGTCGCTCATCATTTCCTGTTCAGTGTTAAAGATGAATATTCAATTCAGCTCATTAATCTTATGACATTTTGTTTTCTAAAACTTGACACTTTCCACCAATTTCATATGTTCACTTCAGCCCAGCGTTTAGGCCTTGTGCACTGGAGTAAAGAAATCACTGGATTTTATTTGAAATAAATTGTAATCATATGCAACATTGCAGTATTTCTCTTTATTTATGCTTTGCACAGTATGCTGGTTCTTTGAAAAACACAAGGACTCCAGTCCAGTTATAAACTTTGGAAGGTGATACCTGACCTCCCTAAACATCTTTTTGAGTTTGTGAACGCGTGTTCTCTCATGTGGGGTCAGTGTGAGACTCAGCCTTTTGCAGTGAAGCCCAAAACTGACTCCACCTGCTGGAAACAATATGCAACACCAGAGACAGAGAATAATAAAACTGATTTTTAAATGATCTGAAATTATTGGCCATCATTAAAAATAACAACCAAATGGAACTGATTCATTTGTGTTTCTAATGTGTGAAAAAAACGACAAACATTTTCAGGTTGGATGAGCTAATTAGTATGTTGTAGAAATGCCGTGGCCAATTGCTGATCTGTTTTGTGCCATTACATCTTCCCACCTTCCCGCCTGCTGGCTTTATGTACAACTTCATGTGACATAACTGCATTTTGACCTGTGCCACTACTCGAGTATACTCCAAGGTGCTGTTAGGGGTAATGGCTGAGCCTTTTCTTAAAGCTCTCCAGTGCAGTTAACGGGACTTCCATTCTCAGTCCCAGAGCACATCCCAAAGGAAATTTGTAGATTGAGACTTTCAACTTGCCAGGTGAATTAAAATCTTTCCACAGATTTTACCTTAGACATTAGAGCCTCCCTGATGGCAAGAAGGTCATGGGTTTGATTCCCGGGCCTGGGGCCTTTCTGTTTGGAGTTTGCATGTTCTCCCTGTGCCTGTGTGGGTTTCCTTCGGGTACTCCGGTTTCCTCCCTCAGTCCAAAGACATGCATGTCTAGGCTAATTGATGACTCTAAATTGTCTGTAGGTCTGAGTGTGAGTGTGAATGGTTGTTCGTCTCTGTCTGTCTCTGTGTGTTGGCCCTGCATTGGACTGATGACCTGTCCACGGTGAACCCCTGTGACCCTTATAAATAAGCGGTTGAAAATGAGAGTGAGTGATTAGAGCCTGATTGGTTTGGTGTGTCAGGCTGATTATTTAATGATTAGAGCTTTATTAATTTCATTAAATTTATTTATTTTCTTTTGTATTGAACTTGCCTGTCTAGATATGAATTTTGACAAATTTTTAGAATCTGCTCTATTAGGTCCTGATCACTTATACACAGTCATTTCATGTCTGTCTTTTCTAACAGAGCCAGAAGTCCGACGACAGTTTCCTGAAGACTACACAGACCAGGTTTAAATCCATTACTACCTCTAGCTTTTGTCTGAGTCTCACCCCCCTCACAGATATATAGACACCCCTTCACCCTTCACTCCCCCATGTTGTACACACATTTAACTCTTAACCACTGTGTGTACAGTTCTGCTTAAACTTCTTAACATCTTAAGGTCGCTCCTGTTACATGGATTACTTCCTGCATATTACATCCTTCCCATTAGCTCCTTTATCTGTTTTAACTTTAAAGTAATATTATGTAACGTTACTGCATTAAACTGTCTACTAATGAGTAGTAATGAGTAACAGTCTGTTTAATTTGATCACCTTACATCATGACTATGTACATTGCTCCATATTTTCAACATTGTTATTGTTTTAATGGACAGACTAGATTTCAATCTCATTATTAATAGATACTGATGAAAATACACTTAGCTACTGTTCTGCATTCACCTTTTAACCTTTATCTGCATCTTACAGGAAACTCTTCAGACTGTGCCCAAGTTCTGCTTCCCCTTCAGCATGGACAGGTACACATCATGCACGTACGGTTTGACGTACATTACATTTACGGACAATACACTGGCACACCATCAGTAGTCAGTCACAGATAAAGCTTCATTGTTTAGTTAACAATTAAACGCCAAGTAACTACAATCTGCCAAAAACATTTACATATAGGACAGAGCATATAGTTCTGTTGGGCTGTGACGAAAGTGTTGTGCTCTGCATCCTTTCTTTCTCCCTGCCTCTCTCTCTCTGCCTTCTCAAACTCTCTTGCCCTGCAGCCTGACAGTCAACCAGGTCAACCAAGTCGGCCAGAACTTCACATTTGTGTTGACTGACATTGAGAGCAAACAGAGATTTGGCTTCTGTCGCCTGTCCTCAGGTGCACACACCTGTTACTGCATTCTCAGGTGAGAGTGTGTGTGACTGACTCTTTGATTGACCACCGGACTGATTCTGTCCCTACAATAGTATCAAATCCTGAGATTACAGTGAAGGTTGAATTCAGAGATGGTTGTTTTCCAGGAAGGGCAACAGATATTAGGGTTATTAACAGATATTAACATATTATAAATATTTTTATTTATTCAATGTCATCGCTATTGTCAATACAGTTACTTAGCAACACTCCAAATTGGAAATGAGGAACCAGATTAACTAGCTTAACCTGTCGGATTCTGGGTTAGAGTGGAAATTAATTTGGGTCTTTCAGTTCTAACGGCTCAATGAACATGTGTGGTATGTCACATTAACTGAAACAGTGTTATGTTAAACTGTCTAAAAGTAGAAATCTCCTCTTTGCTCCCACAGCTACCTGCCGTGGTTTGAAGTCTTCTACAAACTGCTTAATATTTTGGCGGACTACACTATCAAAAGCCAGGTGAGTGAAGACAGGTGACAGGTGATCTGACACATTCGTTGGTTGGCCTGTTGACCAATTACTCAAAGTTCTAATCTGGATTTTACATCTTTATCAGAGATGACATTGCATAGAGACAAGATGTCAGGGCACAGAGAAAGGGGGCAAGCTGGGAGTTAAACTGGGGATATATTTGCTCAGAGTGTATGTGCTCACTCTCACGCAAGTGGATTGAGTTTTAAGACATATTTTTAAAATTAGCTTTTTACACCTTGGTTTTATAATTTCATATTATCCAAGCAAAGATTTAAGCGTCAGATGTCTGGACTTTCAGCGAAATCCCCTCTGAGACATCCTATGTTCTCAATGTAGTGTTGGTAAAATTAAGCAGTTTTTTTTCATGGTTTTCATTGGTGAATGGTGTGACTTTTTGTCAGCTCTCGTCAGTTTTGTTTTGAGCAAAACTTCCACTTTTATTTCTTTTTCTGCAATTAATTTTTTTCCAGATTTTATCCTAATGGGTCTTGTTGGCTACACATCACAATAAAAGATATTAAAGCAGTGGAGAGAGGGTATTGGCCCATACTTAGTTTAAGATGAAACAATTATAAGACAGATAAATGATTATACACATGTGGTCTTGTGGAAAATATCTGTAGGAAAGCAGCTATGTATTCAGATGCTTTTCCCAACAGAATATGAATTGACCAAATAGTGTATCCATCACATTGATCATTTCTTGAATGATTTTATTATTTTGTGCTAACTATACCACTCATTCGGTAAACACACCTGACTTGGAGTTATATTGAGTTATATTTGTTTACCTTGCATTTGAACATGACTGTTTGTGGATTTTGGATGTACTGGATCTTTCAGGAAAGCCACTGGAAAGAGCTCCTGATGTCACTCCATGAACTCCCTATCCCTGAGCCTGGGGTCCCTGTTCATCTTGGTGTGGTGAGTCTGACTTCAGCTCCTCATATCTATGGTCCATGGACCAACCTCAACCTTAAGTGTTTTACTAATGTAGAAAACTTCAGGTGCAACTGCCCCCTTGGACCACTGGACACACGTTTTTACATTCACTTACACTTTCCATCATTGTCACAAAAAATCTGTCATGAATTTATGACATGAATTAGTGGACAAAAATTCACAACTGCAGAACTGTTTTATTCAAAAGTAACTGTTCTGAATGGATGCAGTTTAAGGTGGAATAAGGGCCTCAAGCCTTAACTTTGTCTCCTGGATGACATTCATATTGTTGACTCTCTTGTTCCAGCATTCCTTCTTCACTGTCCCTGACACAAGGGAACTTCCCAGCATACCCGAGAACGTGAGTAGTGCTGGTTCTGTTTTTACTCTCTTTATTTGATTTGTTCACTTCCTTCCGGACTGATTATGGATTTTTTTAGGTTATTGATAAACCTGTATGACAATTAGACCTAAAGGTCCAAAAAATTTTATAGACATCTACATGAGACTCTACCATGAAAATAAATAAAGACATGACAATATTAGAATAGATTAGATGTAATGGCTTTTTGAACATTGTCAACTATGTGCAGTATAGAAGGTCATCATTCTTTTTAACCTTAGAAATGTGCATAATGAGACGGCAAATTATTGGTTAGACCTATCATGAAAACTGTAATGCTTTTATTTTTCGTCACAAGCTATGGCAGAAACATGATGCATTACTTAAAATAAATATCAACTGTTTACCACATATGTTCTGTGCTGTATTGCATTGAACCAGTTTATACTGTTCATATTGAATCAAGGTTCTGTTGGTCTCCACTTTCACAATTAATTCTGCTGTTGTTTTTCTCTTCTTGTGTTTGACCCTTGCAGAGAAATCTAACAGAGTACTTTGTAGCAGTAGATGTCAATAACATGCTTCATCTGTATGCTAGTATGCTTTATGAACGCCGAATCCTCATCTGCTGTAGCAAACTAAGCACTGTAAGTAGAGTCCACTTCCTGTTTCTTCCCTCCTGTACAGCTCTGTCCATTTTGTTCTGTTAAATTTTCCAATGATAAAAATGTCTACTACAATCTGTAGGCTGCTGTGACCTTCCTGTAAAGATTGTAGTAATGTGTAGTCATGCAGAGAGGAAGTCAGATTTCTTAGGAAACTGGATTCATGTGAAGTAAAAATTGTCAGAACGCAATTTGAATATTGAATAAAATCAGCAAAGAGAACATTTCATGATATCTGGAACAAATATCTCAAAGCACTTACTGACGAGCTTAAAGGGCAGTGGTTGACAAACAACTGCTGGTATGTTGTCACAATAACAACAGGTCTTCGCTTTCTATTCTGGGAGACATAGAGGTCATAAGATTGTTTGATATATTTGATCGTATATGTGTACATCGTAATATTTTTGGTTTGTTTCTGTTTTTACTTTGTGCATTTCTTTAAACTGTTGAAATAACTGCATAATAAAACATAAGATCACACATCATGTATTTACTGGTTGTCCACAGTTAACGGCTTGTGTCCATGGGTCTGCAGCCATGTTATATCCAATGCACTGGCAACATGTTTACATACCTGTCCTGCCTCAGCATCTGTTAGACTACTGCTGGTGAGTGCACTGACTGTCAACCTCGCACATTCTTTAGTTAGTCGTTTTTATCATGTATTATGAGAAATGTAAATACATTCTCGGTTCATTGTTAAACTGTGGTGAACAGATTCAGTATGAGTGATGAAAGATAAGCACTGTGGCTAACTCTTCTATACCACTGACTTAAGACCAGGTTTTTGTTGTTTTGTTTTGTTTTCCAATTCCAAGATACCAAAGCTTCTAACCTCACTTCAGTATAAGACCAATGCACCCATGGGGGCTCAACTGGGTGCAGATGTGCTTGCTAGTTAAGCAATCGGCATTGAACGGCACCATGGCAATAATGAAAGTCTGAAAACACTGCTTTAGTGTATAGTATAGTATAAGATTGAGCCCTTTGTGTTTAAAGAGACTGTGAGAACAGCATGAGTTGTGAGAATGACTGCTGCTGTACTAAGTTGGTCTTAAAAATGAAATATTTTTTTGTGATCATTATATTATTACAAACAAGCACCAGTGTTAACTTTCACTCACATTCAATAGCAGAAAAGCAGCGTTTTTTGAACTCGATTCAAGTTTAGAGAGAGTGTTTAAAGAAAACTTTCTCATCCAGCATTTAAAATCTGCCAAGATTTGATACAAAATAACTATTGTTACAACAATAGTAGAACCCAGAGAGTGGCTCCATGAACCATGTATACATTGTTGAAACTGGCTTTGATTGTTTGTTTTCAGTGCACCAATGCCATACCTCATCGGAGTTCATTCCAGCCTCATCGAGGTGGGTGGACCACTTGTACCAGATCATTAACAAGTTATGACAAAGACTCTTGGTAAACCATCTTTTTATGTCTTTAGTTGACAGTATGTGTTCTTCTCATAGAAAGTTCGAGGAATGGCTCTAGATGATGTTGTGGTGCTGAATGTGGACACAAACACACTGGAAACCCCCTACGACGACTTACAAAGCCTGCCCAATGATGTGGTGAGGAACTACCGTACAGTGCACAACATGAATTTTAGTGTAACCCCTAGATAACTCAGCGTGTCTGTGATCTGCCGTCCCACAGGTGTCATCTCTGAAAAGTCGTTTGAAGAAGGTTTCAACAACAACAGGGGACGGTGTGGCTCGGGCCTTCCTTAAGAGTCAGACGGCTCTGTTTGGCAGCTACAGAAATGCTCTGCAGATTGAGTCGGTCAGTACAGGATGCAGACAATGATGCATTGTGATAGAGATGGCATTGTTGCTTTCATGTGGATTTTGGTATGACACACTGGTGTGTCCACTTCATAGGGAATGAATGCTTGGCTGCTGGACATTGTTCTCACAGTCACAGTTAATGTGTTTTCCTGCATTTTCAGGGCGAGCCAATAACATTTAATGAAGAAACCTTTGTCAATCATCGTTCCAGTGCCATGAGACAGTTTCTCCAAAATGCCATTCAGCTGCAGCTCTTCAAACAGGTGAGACTTCTGTGAGGACCCTCATGACAGGATGCTAGGGTTACTGATAAGATTCCTTTGTTCACGTATGGATAAACAGCAGTTGCCGATACAGTGTCATTGTTAGCATACTTGCTCCTGTACCTTGTGTGTGTCTGGAGGATGAAACTTTTTTTCATCCTGAACCTTAAAACAAAGTCTGCACCTTCAACCAGTCCTGTGACATAGGGAGGTCTGGTCAAAATGTCCTCAGTCTTTTAAAAGTAAATTGGTCTGACAAAGGTAGTAGTGTCACTTTTTGAGAGTTAAATTGTTACATCATTACACACACACAGACTTTTATTTGTTATTTACGCTTGTCCCTGCAGTTCATTGATGGCCGTCTGGACCTGTTGAACTCAGGAGAAGGTTTTAGTGACATCTTTGAGGAGGAGATCAACATGAGTGAATATGCAGGTGAAACAAATACAACCAGAGACACAGAGAATTTGTGCTTAAGTACCTAAAATCTATCAGCAGATTCCAAACTACATTCTTTGACCTTCATAGCTTGTGCTGTTGACCTTTTATTGTTGCGACTTTCCCCACAGGCAGTGACAAAACCTACCACCAGTGGCTCTTCACTGTGAAGGTGAGCTGGTCTGAATGCTGTTATTCAGACAGACAGCATGTTGCTCTCAAGAATAGTGCCCAGATTTCTACCATTTGGTTTTTTCTCAGGTGGTACATTGGTACAGTGGTTAATACTGTTACTTCACAACAGAAAGGCTCTAGGTTTTCATTAATAATCATAATTACAGTAATCACAGACAATTACAAACGCTTAAGGTAAATTTACATCTCAGCAGTACACCAATAGATTTATTGGTGTACCTAATAAAGTGATCAGTGAGAGTATACTATAGTAATTATACTGATTAAAATGGCTGAATAAAAGACACACTTGCACCAGCAGGGGTGGCGCAAGCAACACATCAAATCAATGTGAAAAATGCTAGCCCCGACATTTAATTATATGTCTGTCACTGAGTTTTGTGTGGTTTCTTACAGAAAGGGGGTGGGGCTATATTCAACACAGTGAAGACCAAGGCAAACCCGGCCATGAAGACTGTTTACAAGTTTGTAAGCGAATCACTGGATTGTTTTAGAGAAAATAGAGGATTACTAATGATACAGGAGTGAACAGGACAGTGATGTGGCTTTATGTGTTTGTTGACAGGCCAAGGATCACGCAAAAATGCGTATCAAGGAAGTCAAGAGCCGATTGAAGCAGAAAGTGAGTCTCTGGGTACTGATGACAGACAATTTGCATTCCACCGCTCCAGCCATGGTGCACAACCTCCCTCACCCTCTCAATCTCCCTCACCCATGTGCCAACCCTCTTCAGGAGCAGGCGCAGAACGGTCTTTCTACAGGAGGGTCAGCAGTCATCGATGATGATGGGACAGCAGACATAACCTCTTCCACCAGCGCAGTCAGGAGGGAGGGGCCACTGCAAATCTGGGATGACCACAGGCCAGTCACTGTGCACTTCGGACAGGTTGGCAGAAATGACCATGAAATGGTATAAATTTATGTGTTTCTTCAGATTTCTCCTGACCATTGTTACATCAGCTGTGGCCTGACATTTTCAAATCCTGACAAGGTCCAGTGACCATTATACTTGGGTGTTGACCGAAGGAACAGATCCAGTCATTTTTACAATATTTTTGTCAACATCTCAGGAAATAGTTTAGATGTAATACTTTGCACAATTTAATGTTACAAATCCATAATAATATTTGAATGTGATCAGTTTGGATTGTTTGGAGGAATGAACTTCACTGAGTGCCATCTCATTTAATACTGTAGCATCACAGTTTTCACAGTATGCCAGATTTATTTATTAATTTTATTTAGGCTTTTAATGACATGAAAATTCATTTTGATCTTGATTTAATTGTAAATTGAGACACTGTGTGTCTCTGTGAAATCCACACAGCGACTCCATCTTCAGAGAAGGTTGAATGATTGGTAACTAAGAATTTGGTAAAAAGCTCTAATTTCTTAAATGCTCATATTGTTCCAACAGTAATTGTTAGGTATAGATATGACATTGACAGTGAAATTATAGGAAAACTACCAAAAGAAATATTAGATGCCAGAATAAAGCTTGAATAAGAGTATGATGCATCTCTCACCACTCATTCTTACCTGTGACTTCCACACATCGCAGTTTTGGTCTTATCCACACCATCCAGTTGATCCAGAATCCATGGTATTAATATCAGCTTCCTCTGTTCCAGCTGCTGAACGATTTGGTAATGACAACAAGGAATAGCAGCCAAACTACTAAAAAAAAAACACATCAAACCTACACACCTGCTTTATCGTCTAATTATCTCTAACTGGGACCATCATTTAAAGCGTGAACATCATTCATTGAAAAGGACTTAAAACTAGAGACTGAGACCATAAAGTCATTAGGAAAATGCTAACTAAGCTAATAAATCAAGTGAGAAGTTCAGCAAGTTTTCTGTAGACTTCAATAGAATCTGACTTCTTTTACAACCAGTGGAGTCGCCCCCTGATGGTCATTAGATTTTTAAGACCTCCGCATTGGATTCACATATCAGCATCTGCATTCAAATAGAATTTATAGATGTGTCCACATTCTTTTGTTTTTTTCTTACTGCATTAGCCGAAGAACTGAATTTTTAGTCTCGTCACCAGATTTCACGCAGAACAATTGTTTCAGTATGATGGGCTCTCTGGTAAGGATGCAGTTTCAGTTCTGTTTTGTTCATCTTATTTATTTGCCTCTACAGGCTCGCCCTCCTATGTTGCTGAAGAGACCAAGCAGTAATGTGAGTCTGGAAAGCAGCACTGACCAGTAAGCTTTTCTCCATTATATAAAGCCCAGAACACAGATAGCAAATTACATTTACCTATTAAGATAGTGACTCAAAAGCAGCAGACAACAAAAACTGTTTTGAGGGTCCTTTCTAGTTTAAAGCCAGTGCCATACCACTGTCTGTGAATGATCACATTAAGAGTAACAATGCATCTGCTTCATAATAAAAGCTTCTGTGATGCTACATGCTGTTTGTTGATCAGCTTCCTTCTGAGATTTAAAAAAAAAATCAGCAGTAAATAAAGCTCTGTTAATGTGAGACAGTGCAAAATATAAACAAAAAAATTGACATATTGTCATAGATTAGGCTCATTCCAGGAAAGAAAAAATAATTTGAATGTGCAAATAACCAGTAGAACTGTTGATAATAATAACAATCCTTCACTTCTATTGATTCAAGTGACTCTAGAGGGGACCATGTTATGTAAATTTTACCTCCATGTTATTTGAATGAAAATGTTATTTTTTATCAGCACTGTCTGCACTACACTCTGTGGCCTCATCTATCAAACAAACATAGAAACAAGCATCCAAAAGATCAGGTGGTGATAAATGCGGTGGCTGAAAACAATTTTAATTTGATTATGTCATGCACATAAATACTCTCAGTTCGGATGCCTTGCTCCTACATTTTACAACACAGATTGGCAGAATACATCCAAGAGGAGAAGAAGAAAGAAACAAGAAATTGAAATTAGGATGTCAGAAGTCCAACATTACAAAGTGGTTTTATTTGACAGCCTGAAAAGTGGCATCAGGGGCTGCCAGAAGGCAAATCATTAGTTATTTTGTTCTCATAATCCCTCAAGGATTTGGGGATCGGATTAAAAAATGAGAAATGTTAACTGTTCTCCAGATGTGAATAGCTCTGGAAGTGGAACAGATGGGATCAGTGTCACTCAGGATTCACAGATGTTGTTTGTTGGTTTGTCTGTTTGTGAAATTGTGGTTTAATCTCCTCTTTTACTGCCTTCACTGGTACACTCAAGAATTTTTATTTATTTTTATTTAACCCTTATTCAACTTGAAAAACCTTAATTATATTAAAATTCTCTTTTACAAGAATATCCTGGGCAAGACAGGGAGCAGCACAGACATCAAACAATAAGCAGCCATACATACATACAAACATAAAGTGCATAAATGCATTGAAAGAACAAAAAAAATCAGCATGTTATGTAAAAATTGAATAGTCAGTTAACACAAACTTATTCACATCATGTGAATGAATCACATGATGTGAATATCAGTAACAAACTAATCCTAAAGCACTGCATGAAACTTGATGCTGTATCAATACTAATCCTCCTCCTCTTTACTGCTCCTGTTTATAAACTAAATTAACACACGTTGAAATGAGCTGTGTGTTTCCTGTTGTTTCCTTTTCCTCGCTGTAGCTCTATCCGTCCTACTCGTCACTACACAGTCTTTCTGTCAGAGGATTCTTCCGGAGATGAGCTCCAGTATGACGATGACTCCATCTCTGGGTTTCCTGACAGTTTACTCTTCTCCGTCCCTTTTGAGTGGTCACCTCTGTACGCATCTCTCTTTTTGGCTTTGCACTGTTCGCTCACTAATGAGCATTTCTCAAAACAACTTCTTTTTTTTCCTTTATGTGTGTATGTGTGTGTGTGCGCATGCGCATCAGCTGTTTTAGGCTTCATGAGGAATTAGAGTTATTGTAGGTATAGTCACTGTGCTGGAAATATTGGGATGGGGTTTTTGTTTGTGTTTTTTAAGGTATGTTTGTGAAAAAATTTCTCAGAAGCAAAAACCCAACCCAACACCAATTGTTTAAATGTGTATTAAGGAAGTATCAACAGGACTAACATATGTGCCTTTGCAGCTTTATGTGGAAAACAAAAATGCTGCTCCTGTGTCCTGTTATGGTACTTAACAGGACCAGTATGTATGTATTTATGTATGCATATGTAACACAAATAGTCAAGACCAATCTTAGTGTGCTCAAAGTACCAATTATATTATAAACAATACATGACACAGTATGCAGGAATTTTGTGGATATTCGGCCCAAATCTGGCACATACACATTCACATCTGGGCAGGTTCCAGAGTTTTGAAGGGTCCAGGAAGACTGACACCAGTGTGTGTGCCAGAATTGGTCTAGATGTGGACGCATCGTCAGTAAGATTGAAGCAGATTGAACCATAAGAAACATACCACTCCACAAGTCTGGATAAATCTAAATACTTAACAACAAAATCACTTTCAGCCAAACTTCAACTAAATGAAACAAATGAAAATGCCTTCATCATACTCCCCCTGCTTGGTCCACATGTTGCCACCTCTGCCAGTGTTGTTTAAGCCTTACGGTAGAATTGACATATACAGAAGTGCTAGAGATTCAGTGACAGTATTTCCACCAGGTCTCCCTTTGGTGTCTCTGTTTGCATCTGACTTTTCTAAGCAATGCAACAAATCAGTGAGCAGGAAGTTTATACATATGCCAGGTACAGATTAGCCAAAAACAAATCACCAGGTTTCAGTTGATTTTCCAGAAAACTGGATTTTTTTGTTTTTATTTAAATGGGCTGGCCATAAAAACACAAATTGAGCCCTCAAATTTGAGATCCATGTTTCCTTCTGTTAAAAGGTCATTGATCTTTTGTAAATTTGAGTTAATTTGAGAAATTAATAATCATAATCCATACACCACCCCGCAGGCCACAGCCGTACCGCTCCCTGAAAGAGGTTGAGTTGATGGAAGGGGATGATCCTGGTTTTGGTGCAGAGAGTCACACAGCTCCTCCAAGCCCAGTCAATGAGAAGTTCTCCAACATCAACCTGCTTGGTGATATCTTCGGCTGCCATGATGAGCCAGACACCCAGCCAATCACCTTGGCTAAAAGTCTCGAGGACCTGAGGACACCCAAAGACACAGGGGAGCTACAAGCTAAGTTTACCTACCAGGTCAGCCTTCGACATGTTCATCTGAATTGTGTCAATTTCCTAAAAGACAGCAATTAGTCCAGATTCTACTTCTTTTTTTTTTAAGGAAGTTTAAGATTTTTTATTATTATTCTTTATTATTATTTATTAAATTATTCTTTTTTTTTGTAGCGGATGGACCTAAGTGCCAGCGAACACTCACGGACACTTCCAGGCCTCAAGCTCTCCAACCCCTACAACAAGTTGTGGAGTACAGGGCAGGATGAATCAGCCTTGCCTTTTTTTACGCCTTCTACCTGTGAGAGACCTACATCTGTCCAACCTCCTGTGCAGACAGAAGCCCATTCCCCAAGTTGTGAAAGCTCTGGCCTCATACCTGACCCTTTGGAGGCCTCCACGCCTGGCAACATCACTATTCCACGTCCCCATGGAAGAAAGACACCCGAACCTGGCACTGTCCTTGCACCCCCTGTGGCCCAGTCACGCTCTAATGCAGCAGGAACTAGTGAAGGAAGGACTACATCAGCAGGCCAAGAGTTTAGGCAAGCACTGAGCATGACCACAGATGAGGACCTGCTGAAGCCAAGCAAGGACGGTATAGATCTGATATGCCTCCTAGACCCCCTGAACAGCTCAGCACAGACCAGTTCCACATCAGTACATGAAGGGACAGATATTGGTATTTCGTCATCTTCCTGCAAACCAACACCACCACCCAGGCCTTACCCACAGGGCTTGCCTCCTTTCCAAGTGCACCCTCACATATCACTTAACCCTTTTGCCCAGTCCCTGCAACGCACCTCCCCTCAGATGCACTATTCACCAACTATAAGTGGGAATCCCTTCAGTACAGTCTGTGGGCTTCCACCAGCCTCTTACCGACACACTCTACCCCAGCCACAGTCCTTCACCACACTACCAGGGATATACAGACAGCCTTCACCAGGCAGTTCAACTTTGCCACCCAGCTACGGACTGCTCCAGTCAGCCTTCCCCCCGTCAGTCAACTCCCTCCCTCATGCCTCTGCCAGCAATCATGCCCTTTCAAGCCTGGCGGACTCCATGTCTGTCACCCCTACAGCTATGAACATGCTGGCAGAGCCCCTTCGTGCTGAGGGCGACAGCAAGAAGACTCAGGATCCTTTCGGGGACCTGCTGACAATGGCCAAGCCACCTACGCCACAAAAAAAGAAGGTGGAGGACCTTCGGAGGAGGTGGGAAACGTTTGACTAAAACCTGTGAATGTGTGTAGTCACTACACAAACTTCCCTTACTACTGTATCAGTACCTTCTGTTGCAGTTACTGACACCTTAGCTCAGACACAATTTGGTGACTTCAGGTTACATCACATATTACGTATTAGAAAACTTTTGATTGTGGATTGCTAGTAGTAGAAGGAGTGGCTATAAGTATCACTAGATAAAGAGTAAACAATAACTTAGAGAACTCACCTACGAGCTACAAGCTAACATCATGGGTGCTTTTCAAGAAGAACAGTCACTGCATTAGGGAGCAGGTGGAGTTTTTCATCTTTTTGCTGAAGCTAACAGTGTCACCATGGCTCATTTATACCAGCATCTGAGCTCTCTGAACCATATACCTCCACTGTTGTCATCACAATACTATAAACCATTTCCTCTAGATTTCTTCTGCTGCTACAAACTTGTGTGTTTTTCTTTTTTCTGCTTTTTTTTACTGTTTGATGAGACCTGAGATTGAACACATTTGAGTATAACTTGCATTGTTGTCAGGACCACTTTCTGTCTTCTAGACCATAAGATTTGTATTCATCGAAGTCATTTTCATGTCCTCACTAACTTTACTCGTTATATATGATGGTCAGTATTTTTAAGCTTTTGGATGTGTTTGCATTCTGTCATTTTTATGCAGTTGTTTCAGTTCAGTTTCGGTGGGGACTGTCCATCCTCTGCAGGATTCATGTTGTGCTCCAATGGAAAGGGATTAACAGTCAACTATGTGCCGGTCATGATGGAAATAATATAATGACTTGTTAGTGCTAAAGACAGTCAACAGGTCTCACCATAGCAACCAGTACTGAAATGATGTGTAAATGTTTTATTGCCAAGACACATTAATTAGGTAAGTAAGGGGTGCACTGATGTATGTCTCATGCAATTTCTTTCTTCTTTTAGAATGTAATATGTATGTAATTTAATATTTCCTTCTTCCCTGGTACAAATGTACAGGTAAAGCAGAAATAATGTGTCATTAACTGCAACAGAAGGTTCTTGTCCACTAGGTAGGTAGGCCATGTACTGAAAGGCTCTCCCAACCCCCATCCACCATCATCAGACCTACTGATGACAAGCTGTGTGTCTGAAGAACAAGTGGAAAGTGTGGACTGTCTTGTCAGCCTAACAACATTCTGGGCTCAACATGTCTGAATTTTGAATATTTTGTGTTGTTTCATTTTCATTCTACCGCGGAAACTGCACATGATGCCGGCCAGCCTTGCTTTAAGATGTTCAGATGCCAACAGTTCTCTGCCTGTTGCCACCTTGCTGATAAATTGCTAACACGGTTCATTGCACAGCATCCTTTCCATGCCACCACACCACCATATTAGAACGGTGCTCAGTGTAGAACAGTAATAGATTCATGACTTTGAAAAATAGCACGCACTATTTCAGAGACAGGACGTTTTTCACACTCACAACAGCATTACAGTCTCAATGATTTGCTTGTCCATTTATTAGTAGCTAGTCTGCTATACTCAGTCAACTTCGAAATAGCGTCATGCTATAGCTGCAAAATGTGGTGCACCTGAGTCATTTAGTTCACCTGTTGATGTTTTTGGTAGCTTCACAGTGCACAGTGCTACTGTTTTTTCTTTTCTTTTGTGGCCTTCATGATTGACCTCCTGCCTCCTACTGTTTTTAAAAAGAAATGTTTTAAGAAAACCCTGAAGCGTCCCATAGACTCTACTGTCCCTGAGATGATTTTAAACATTTCAATCTATTTAAATATGGTGATATATTATGATTTTTAAAGGATCCTATTTTCCTGCTGATATATGCATTCTATATATATCTATATATTTGCCTTAGTCCAGCGTTACTTTGTGTTTGACAGTAATGCCAATGAGTTGTAGTTTTTGGATGTCCATTGTGCATAGAGCAGGAATAGTGGTTCTCACAGTTTTGCCACCACTTTCAGAAGTTGTGTAGCTGTAACACTTTGTCAGCCTTCACTGCTCGTCAGGTGACTCTCGGAGCGTCTGTGTGTTGACAGCAAATAAGTCCAAATGCTATAACGTGCAGTACAGGTGTTGCTGTTGTGTCTGTGTACAGATGACACTGTATTTATTCTTAGACAGATTAAAGACTGGTGACTAAAATCTCACTGCACCTACTGAAAATACAAAACCTCACTTAATTCAAATTCCATGACTGATTGACTCTTCACAGGACATATCCATTACCATCTTCTCATCTGTCTGTTGGTCCAGATGTCCTGTTCGGTGCTCCTGTTCCTGTAAAATTAAATATGAATATTCATGCTCCCTGAAGGAGGTCTCCAGTCCTTTTCATCCGTCACCATCACATTTTCCCAGCTTCCAAACAGAAACACTGTCCTCTGTCCTCAGTTTTTGGTTTTCAAAGGATGCCTCCCATGTTTTCAGAGACTGTCAGACATTTTAGCATCACCAAGACACTAAAATGTCTAGCTGTACAAAAGAAATATTAAAATCACTATCAAAGTGTTGAAATTTGCAAAATTTTCATTTTGTCTGGTTTTCTTAGATAAATGACATCAATGAGGAAGGCAGAAACATTGAGGTCATCCACATCCAGTCGTTTCTCTGCCTCTGTGGATGGACACTGACCCTCTGGCTCTGTGTAAAAGTCATTTAGGAGCTTTAAATGGACTTGCACATGAAATACAGTTCAGTGGTAACTATCTTAGAGATGCTGCCAACACTGAAGAGCCAAACCCGCAGTTCCTCTACAGACCACTAAAGTCTGACTTCAACAGTGAGTCAGTCCTCATAGACTTTCATGTTAAAATGTCTAACTTTACAGCACATATAAACATGTTTACAGCCTGTTAATACAGTTTTAGTCTCTATAGCTAATTTCCTTTTTTCTGACCTCTATGCAGGGTTTCAATTTATACATAACTCCTGTGTACAAGAGCATGAGCTGAAAGAGCTGTCATCGCCTAGGTGATGACAGTGAGTAACCATGATATGATTTCTGAAGCAAATGGGAATCACTGCATTTGGAAGTAGGTGCTTCTACAGTATTCTTCTTGCTTATGTAAATGAACAAAGAGCATGTGATTACAGCTGAGTCTAGTCTGAGGTCTCACACTCACCTCCCACAGTCTGTTAACACGGAGCAGAACACATACCAGACCAACCCCACATGAAAAGAGGGGTCTGTCTAACCGGTAGTGGACTAACCAAAAGATCGTGCCCCATCAACACCTGGTATGAAAATCTAACCCTGGGCTGAATACCTGGATGATGAAAGCTGATCCATAGATCTTCAATACAGTCTCATTATCCTGGTTGTACCTGATTTGATGGCTGGATGTCACTGTGTTAATGATTCATCCCCAGAAGGGACAGAAATATCAACACACTCTTTGTAGCAGGAAGAGGTGAGGTCAGCTGACCTTTCAACTCCCTGTCCTCTATTTCTCTGAGGAAAGTGCCCATGCTGTCCAGAATACACCGAACTGAGATCCAGTAACGCAAACCTGACAACCAGCAAATGTGGTCTGCCATTTATTTTTCACCCAGACAACATATATCTGGCTGTGGTTAAAGCTCCAGGCTACACATTCACATACAGTATGTGGGTCTTTTAAATCTTTTAACTTGTATTTCTAATATATGATAAAGACTCTCACTCTGTGCACTTTCAGTCAAAGTCATGAGATTGTAGGTTTCACTCTTAGAAGATGGGTTAGACACTTGAGAACGTTTAACTTTATTGCATGTTTAAAATACATCATCACTGGAACATCTTGGATGTTGTACATCAATATAAAGAAAACAAAGAAAAGCAAAACAATGAAACTGTGCAGCCAAGATCTAAATTATTAATTAAGTGAGAATAAAAACAAACAAAAACAAAAAGCAACTAATACTGTTCTTTGTGTGTTTCAAAATAAAGTATGCTAGAAGTTGTTTCTGTAGAGCTGAGGTGAGGACTTTAATTCCCTTCAACATTTCTTTTGGTGAAGTCTCTCCTCCATCCTGTACATGCTGGCAACGTCATCCAAAGAAGTTTGTTTCATCTTGTGTACTTTGTTGATGGTAAACAAATGTGAAGTAGTTTCTGAGGAGAGTGAGACAAGCAGAGCAGACTCCCTTTTTGCACATGAGGCACTAAACTCAAAATACAACAGTTAAAACTCATCAAATTCAATTTGTACAGGCTACAAGAACATCAGGTTGTGGTCTGTGTTCCTAATGCAACAAAAAGCTTTGTAAACTGAAAGTAAATGAACATTTTAATGTATGCATTAGGTGCTTTGTTTGTTTTTATAGCCCTTTCCACATTGCTCCCCAGTTTACTTTGATTTCATGATTCCATGACACTGTGTGCTCCCTACATTTCTTATTTATTGTCAGGGGGAGAACATCTCTAACAGTTTTGACAGGGTTTTGTGTTGTGTTGTGTGACATTGCAGGGATACACAAACAGCTGGTGGAGGCAATTTTCAATTAAACCACTGGAGAGAAAGATTTTTAAAAAATGATGGAAATCAGTTTTTTTTAATGAAATTCCATGAAGAAGGTTCAATGACTCCACACAGACCTGATAATTTCACCGACTTTGAAGCCACATGTTTGCACTGTAGTGTCAGTGCTTGCTCACTGTGTGTGTTTCCATTGTGCTTTGTCTTAATTAATAAAAAACACTCATCAGTGTAATTATTTGTACTTCAGACACCAAGTCTTTTAAGTGGGACAGTATTTTTCAAATTCCCCAACCTTCCAAATAAAGCCAGCTGAATTAATGTGGTTCCCCCTTGGACCAGCATGGAGAGCCTTCTGGTGGGACCCCTAACATTTACTAATGATGGATCCCAACAAATTCAATCCAGTCTCCAGCAGCTGGGAGCTCCAGCTGTGTCCTGATGCTCTGACTATGGAAACACCAGACTACGGATTTTGTGCTCATACTTTTAACCCTATAAAGCCCTTTAAACAGCAGGCTGAGGCACAGCCGCAGACAGACAATGTGTAGTTATGTACTTCCACAACATGATTGACCATGAGCCTGTTGAATAACAGAGCAACAGTACTAGCTCAGTAGCTGTCTGCAGCAGTAGGGGGCTGTATGTCCTTTAGTTGAGCCAAAGAGTTCACTACATCGTCACAGTTAATCCGGTGCGCCCGCCCGCAGCGCTAGGATCATCTCTGTACCCTTCCCCAGTCAGATAAGTCTTTCCTCTGGTGGTACTTTGAGCATGCTGTCCATCTCCAGCCGAGCTCCAGCCAGCTCCTGAGAGCTGGGGCTGTATGCTCCCTCCGACTGGCGTTTCTTCCTCGCTGTTAGCACCATGAAGGTCAAGCTGATGATTAGAATCAGCACACACAAACAGAGCAGGGGGATGGCAACCACCAGCCAAGGGACGCCCTGTTTATGAGCTTGTTTCTGCAAATGAACAGAGGGCAGAATTGTGTCTTGATTTGCAAATTAACTAATATGTCAAAAAAACTCATGTAACTTCATCTTTTTGGCTTGGAGGTTGATGTTTCAGATCCCAGAAAACAAAGCCTAAATATTAAAAAAAAAAAAACCACATGGATGTTAAAATTGCCAAATGTCATTATTATTATTCTATTTAAAAATAAACAAGACCTATAAAAGGAACAATGTAAGAAACGTACGTTGGTATCACAGACGGGACCACTGTATCCAGGTGGACATTCACACATAAACATGTTGAATCGATCCAAACAGGTGCCACCGTTTCGACAAGGATTGGACTCACACTCATCAATCTCTGTTTCACAGCTGCAAGAAGGAAGATATATAAAGTGCCATACAGTATTAACACAACATAAACACAGATATTTAGCACTGTCCAAACCACATAAAGACTTTGTACAAGCAGTATTTGGTTTGTCTCTCTTTTACTTCAGTTGTATTTGAATATTGTGTCTGTCAGATTTGGAAGACTGCTGTAATAGACTGATACTGATACTGTAATATCAAGAAGTTATTATAGCCGTCCCGCAGCTAAAAAAACAAAATAGCCAAACTTGATACATTTTTCAACATTTTTAGTCCATAATACCCAACAGACAACAATAACTGCTGGTTTTCATGTTTAATAGAAATTTTCTTTAGGGAATTATTATACATTAGCTTCTCACTGTTGTATATTACATTTGCCTTTTTGTGTTGATAAAAATTAAATGAATTAATTATCGTATAAAAAAAACAATGCATTGTTTCACACATGCCAAGACAAAAATGCAAGTTAGCAAGTTAATTAGCCACATTTATTTTAAGTATTTTTTCAACTGTCGCCAATTTCTGTTGTAACTGTCAGCCATTAATTACTACTGAATTTTAGCATTTCAATAAATATTTTGAATGATATGTCGTGTATTAACTTTTGTATTGTATACTTAATATTCAACATATAAAAGTTTGGTCAGTCTACCCCTACCCCTAACAGTCTCTTAGTAAAACAAAAGTGTTGTGACTGTTCCACCCACTTCTAACAAAATTTGAAGATCTTCTTCTTCTCCTTTCGGCTTTTCCCTTCAGGGGTCGCCACAGCGAATCAGTTGCCTCCATCTAAGCCTGTCTTCTGCATCCTCTTCTCTCACGCCAACCACCTTCATGTCCTCTTTCACTACATCTATAAACCTCCTCTTAGGTCTTCCTCTAGGCCTCCTGCCTGGCAGTTCAAAACTCAGCATCCTTCTACCAATATATTCACTATCTCTCCTCTGGACATGTCCGAACCATCTCAGTCTGGCCTCTCTGACTTTATCTCCAAAACCTCTAACATGTGCTGTCCCTCTGATGTACTCATTCCTGACCCTATCCAACCTGGTCACTCCCAAAGAGAACCTCAGCATCTTCATCTCTGCTACCTCCAGCTCTGCCTCCTGTCTTTTCCTCATTGACACTGTCTCTAGACCAAACAACATCTCTGGTCTCACCACAGTTTTGTACACCTTGACAAGATACAAATTTGAAGATAAAAGGAGAAATCTGTGAACTTACCTTCTGCCTGTGAAACCTGGCACGCATGTGCAGTTAGCCCCCCACAGCCCATCATTGCACACACCATCATTTTCACACTGGACATCTTTCCCACACTGCAGAGGAGGATAGTCCCACCTGTAGGGAAATGAACGAGACCTTGTCTTAATCAAGGAATGAAATGCCAGAGCGACTTTGTGTTACTTTGTGGACTGACTGAACAACAAGATGATTGAGTGCTCACTGGCAGCGGGGGCCTCTGTAATCTTTAGGGCATATGCAAGTGTACATGTTGGGACCATCCTGACAAGTGCCTCCGTGTTCACAGGCGTGATCTTCACATTCATCAAGATCCTCATCACAGAATGTGCCGGCAAAGCCTTGGTGGCAGCGGCACTCGAAACCAGCCAAGTAGTCCTTACAGGTCCCATGAGCACAGGGCTGAGATGCACAGTCATTAATGTCAGTCTCGCACTGTTCTCCCTCCCAGCCGGAATCACAAACACAGCCGAACTTATTAAACAGGTCCTCACATGTGGCCCCGTTTAGACAGGGACGTGAATCACAAACAGGGTCGCTGGTACAACCTAAACGAATCTTTGGTTTTCCCACTAGATGAAACTGAGACGGCTGTGGGGCTTTATAGTCATCCATAAAGGGAAGATAGACCCCACCCATTCTCAGTGCGCCCAGGCAGCCGGTGAAGCTCTCTGCAATAGCCAGTGTGGCTCCCTCCTCATTGAGGAAGTGCAGGCTCCCTGTGCGCTCTGGCACACTGCTGGCATCTGTGATTCCATCAACAGTGATGACCCAAGGAGAGGCCTCACGCTCTTGCTCGGCCATTGAGATGTTCACACGATGCCAGCTCCCGTCAGCCACTCGACGAACTCCTGTAAAGGTCAGTGACTCCACACTGTTGCCTATGTGGATCTCTACCCGCACCGAGGAGTCCATCAACCCCACCAACAGCAGGTCAGAGCCCCAGGAGGCCCTCAGTAGCACAGCATTGTCCGATCGTGTCCGCAGCTCCATGTATATATCAGAGACTGGCTCAGCCAAGGAGCCTCCAGCGCTGTACTGTATAGGGTTGTTCTCAAAAGTGGCGTTGTATACACCTGAGGGTCGGCATGGAGAAACAGTTATTTTTGCAATTTGCAATCTTTTGATATTGATAATCAAGGAACAGACTGACAATCAGGATTAGCATTTGGCTGTTGTAAATCTAACAGCCTAGTTCAGGGTATCTAATACAGGACATTGAACAAACAAGTGGTAAAGGTTGGGCTTTTTACTGTCTTAGATTTAAGTGTTAGAGGCCCATATTTTAACTTTTCCAGTGTTCTCTATGATGAGATGATGTCCATCAGGAAATCTACTCTATGGGAATTTTGAAAAGTTAGTCTTCACGTCAAATCCAACAGAAGAACAACAGCATTTTTTTTTCTCATATTAGAGCATAAAGGATGAGACTCCTAAACATACACTTGTCCTCATACTTTTAAAAGCCTGGCAGAATTTGTGAAATATTAGCAATTTTCGAGAAAATATGATTGATCATGCCTAAACCTTTCTTTCATTCATGGTTAATGATCAGGAAAAGCCATTTATAGTCACACAACTGTGTTTGGTCTTTTTAAAGTCATAATGACTGGAGGAATGACCCAAATGACGTTGATAAAAAGTTTACATGACCTTGAAGTTTTGGCCTGATAATATACATACAAGTTGACACACACAGGTTGAAATGGTTGCTCAGGCTAACTGTCTACAGCTGTGACCTGCTTTCTTGTCACAGGTGTGTATAAATGAGTTTTGAGGCTCCCAACAGACCCCTGCCCATTTCATCCAGTTCTGGCTCTGATGGATTCTGAGCCAAGGGCAAAGCAAAGGCGCTACCAAAAGGACCTGCAAGAGAAGGTAGTTGCACTGTTTAAAACATGAAACATTATAAAAAGAGATCCAGAGATGCTGATATGTAGTGTTCAAAAGTTGTTGACACCAGGCCATGGTCAGGTAGACAGACAAAAATTTCAGGAAGAAGTGCCAGAAAAATTATTCAGGATGTAAAGAAAAACCCACAAACAAATTGAGCTTACATACAGAGTGGGGTGGCATTTTCAAGATATCCAATAAGGAGGCACTTGAACAAAAATGGGCTGCATAGTTGAGTCACCAGGAGAAATCCATTATTACACTAATGACACAAAACAGCCCGCTTACAATACACCAAACAGCAACTAGACAAGCTGCTGTTTAGCATATATAAACAGCAGATGAACTTTTGTAAAAGTAAAAAAAAAAAGACATTTGAATGATGAGACTTAAAGTGAATTTTATAGTCAGAACCATATATGCTTTGTTGGGAGAGGCATTAACAAGGCCTATGATGAAAAGCACACCATCCCCACTGTAAAAGCATGGAGGTGGATCACTGATGTTTCGGGGGGGTGTTAGCTACAGTGGAACTGGGAATTTAATCAAAAATGGTGGCGACATGATTGTAGCATGTTATACTGGAGGAAAATCTGCACTCATCAGCCCAGAAACTGCACATGGGACGCACTGGGACTTTCTGCCATGACAATGACCCATCAATGGCTGCAGCAGAAAAAAGGTGAAGGTTCTGGAGTGGACATCAGTCTCCTGGCCTCAAAATCATTGAGCCACTTTGGGGAGATCTCAAATGTATCAAGGTTTTCTGCCAAGAAGAATGCGCAGTTTTATCCTCTGAGAAAATACAGTGCCTAATCAACAACTTGCACAAAAGACTACAAGCCGTCAGTGATGCCATACACAGTAATAAAAACAAGGGTATACAAACTTTTGAGCAGAGTTCACCTCTGTATTTTCTTTATTTTTAAGTTTTATTTAATGGTTGTGCTATTTTGTGATACATGATAATGAAGTTGAATCCTATTTAAAATAAATGAAATGTGTTTTGCCTGATGACTCATACTTTCTTTGAAGAACGGTACACATTTTCCAAATTCTGCCAGGCTTTAAACTCATGAGCACAACTATATACCGACTGATGCTGCAAGACTTCTTTATAGTTCAGCATTGTTCTTCACTGGATGTATCTTGTCCGAGATCATAGACTTCAGACAGTCAATTAATGAATGGTGGGGCACTTCCCTTTAATTAAAGAAGAATGATTAAAATAACGGTTTTGGTTTAAACTCAGAGCCACAAGGCTAGATGTATCTGCTGAATCTGACTTTCTCACACAAACATAATTCACTCATGTCCTTTCATTAGAATTTCTTATTCAATGTTTTATGTATTTTGCCATGACTTCTGCCTTATTCAAAGTAAGGTGCAGTGACTCTGAATGGGAGAATTTTTACATGATATCTCAGGATATGAGATGATGATATTAAAGATGTATCAGTGGAACCACAGGTGGGCATAAACAAATGTAGGCAATTTACCACAGATTCTTTGAGCTGGGCAACTGGGCAAAAGGTGAAGGACTCTGAAAGTCCTCTGAAGACTGGTTTTGACAAAAGAATATAAAAGTGTTCTTACATTCATATCCATCGTCAAGGTCCACACAATAGCCACCACTGACGCAGGGATCGCTGACACACCATACACGTTTTTCACAGGTCTTTCCAGTGTATTCCTCCAGACAGGAACATGTGAAATCATTGAATGTGATGGTACATTCTCCTCCGTTCTGACAAGGCCCCATCTGCAGAGGGAAGCACCGAGGCTTTACATAATCTACACACAGGGAATTTCAGAGGAGCTTTGGTAGCTACGGCACATTGGCAGGTATCCACAACTGTCAAGGGTCAATTATCCGTCTCATTTTGAGGCTTGTGTTCTGACACCATTTTGGAACTTTGCAGAGAGCTATTATCCATCCATCCATTCATCTTCTAGCACTTTTCTGTTTCCGTGTCACAGGGGTGCTGGAGCCAATCCCAGCCAGAGCTATTATTCAATATTTAATTTTGCAATGTTGTATTTTTCATACTTAAGGAAACACCGAATACACTAATGAAAAAAACAACAACAAAAAAAAAAAAAACAGTGAAGAAACGGTTTCCTACCTTGCAGGTATCATCACTGATACAGCCCTCCTTTACATTTTCAGCATCAGTTGGTAAATACACTTCCTCATTGTCCGAGCTGTTCCAGGCATCCACATCCAAATGCACTGAATCTAAACGAAAGTCTTGCAGACAACCTTTGAAGTGTCCCCCCCACACATCAGAGTCCCAGAGTCCTGGGAGTCCGCCAACGTACGCCTGGTCTCCACTTTCGATGTTAACCTGAGGGATCTCTCCAATTCCATAGCGAAGACCTGCATGCTCAAAGATCACCTGTCTGTGTTGGACTTCCACCTGCAGAAGCTGCTTCTCACCAGTGGTCACAAATACTGGGGCTGTGAGTGGGGAACTATTGGGCAGGGAGCTGACCAAAACCCTCCCCATGCCCAGATAGACCGAGAAGTAGACCTCTCCCGCCTCTTCCTCTGTGGGCTTCCTCAGCTGGAACAGCAGTCCATCTGGCTTTAATGACCTCAGGAAGAGGGACAGGTTAAAGCTGCTACCCAGGTCCTTACCCACATCGTAAGAACTGAAACTCACTGTGTCTTCATGGCTGTAGGTCCATGATGGGAATTCTGTCAAGGCAGAGTTGGAAGTTTTGATCGGTCAATACATTCAGGAACATTACTTAAACAAACAGAAACAGAAAGTAACTGTTTTTATATTGCCTTTAAAATGTAAATGTAATTATTTTTGAGCCAGTGGATGGATACACATTTATAGTTGGCAGTTTGTTACATTTAGCTGCACAGCAAGACAAATAATCTGTCTGATATTGGCATGAAAAAGGAGCAGGAAAGTGGTGGACTATAACATGCATTTATAAATTGTAGATATAAGATGTATAGATGATAGTAAAAACAAGGGCGTTATATCTCAAATCCAACACATGAATGTGTCTTTGCCCATTCATGGATTATCTGGGAATGAGGTACAGTTACGCACTGCAAGGAAAGCAATGGTAGAGCAGACCTACAGACTGTCTAAAAAGTGGATGTAGATCAGAGGTCTCCAACTCCGGTCCTGGGGCCTCGTCTCTAAAACTGTGTGTAGGATCGTTACGAAAAGTGTACTACGCCCAAAAGCCAAAGTTTGCTTCCTTTATAAATCACAGACTTGACTACAAGTGTGCGCAGCTGTGTCGGCGTCATGTCACTCCCTGTACACGCCCATTTTTAACCATAAATGGTCAATGCAAAGCACCTCATGAATTTGGCCTGCATATATAAGACTCAGATACAAGTGTTATGTCTTGTTGGAAAGGATGGCGGATGCAGGAAGAAAAGGTAAAAAATAAATAAATAAATAAAAATCTGAGGTGGAAGCCCGAAAAACCATCCTGTTTGGAGGTCACAGCACCAGAATCACAAACCAAAGGAAGCAAAGTGAGTGGCAACAGGTTGCTGCAGCTGTGAACACCGTCAGTGGGACGGAGCGCATGGTGCCAGAAAAAAAGTGCTCCGATATAAAGCTACATCTTTTCATTCCTTTACGCACTGCACATGTTTGTAATTTATAGTCTTCCCACCGCCAGAGCGTGGCTGCAACTGGGGTGGGACATGACGCCGATGTACATAAAAATCGCGTCCATCACTGGCGTCATTCTGGTACGCCTGCGAGCGGTCAGGTGCTCACCGATACAGTCCTGCAGCTCCAAAGGGAGACAATACAAGCAATCAACAACCTGACGGAGGAGTTGAGACAAATGAGAAATTTAATGGCTGAAATATTAAAAGGCATTGTGCAAAAATGAACCTTTAGTTGTCTTTATAAACGCCGCATGACATCCTGAAGGAGTCTTGCGGAGTCCAACACACCTGATTCAAATGAGTGGCTCCTTATCTGACCTCAGCAGAGCTTGATGACGAGCTGATCGTTTGAATCAGGTGTGTTGGAGCAGGAAACATTGAAAACATGCAGGACAGTAGCTCTCCAGGACCGGAGTCAGAGACCCCTGATGTAGACTCTGGTTCTGAAAAATTAATCCAATGCCGAAGAGCTTTAAATTTGCATTCTTTCTAGTGACCTTCAGCGGGTGACTCCACTGGTTGGAAAAAAGCCTGATTGTCTGTGGGAAAATGATCCTACTCTTAGTCTGTAGGTTCAAGTCTTCATCAATTAAGGTGATGTTAATTTGTTAATGATGGGCCCATTTAGAAGTAAATAGACCATAAAGCAGGAGGCAGAGGGCTTGGCTGTGATTGACAGACTGTACCACCCAACAGGATAGAGTACAGAGCAGGTCAGATCCAGCCCTCACTCCTCTTCAGCACCGCCTTCTCCTCCAAATATGTTTTGGTTTTTTTATAATAACTAATACACAACAAATATATCACCTGCTGGTGGTAACTGTTTACCTTCAGAGCAGCTGTCACTGTGGAAGGGGCGGTAGCAGTCACACTGGTAGCTGGTCCACAAGTCCACACAGCGTCCTTGTCCATTGCAGGGATCAGGCTTACACCACTCAGTCTTACTGCATCCCAGCTCATGTCCTTGGTCCTTGGGAAGAGTCTGGGGTAAGACTGGCTTGGAGTCTATCATCAGGTCTTCCATGCATCCAATGAAGCCTGCACCACTTTCAGAGAATTCCAAAAGCTCCTCTGGTGCTCCACCTACATAAATGCTTGTGAAGGCCTCTGAGGGCTGGAAAGGTGACTCATCTGTACCACCATCCATAACTCTGCACCCATCCCTGTCACAGCCAGGGCCTTTCAGAGTCAAAACCAGACCTTCTCTATCCGTAACATACACATGAGCGTCCCGCCACTCTCCATCACTGACCAAGCCAGGAAATGTTACGTCCAGTTCAGACTCTTCAGAAAAGGCCTTTGCATGAAGACCACCATTCACAATCTCCATGAGAAGGTGGTTATCCGCATCCCCTCTGTAGAAGAGCAACATATTGGGTATGGTGGTCCGGAAGCGAAGCTGTACCCCAACACCTTTGTGAACTCGGTGCTCAACCTCCCTCCGGGTCCTTTCCTCTAGAACCACCTGGATGTGAATGAATCCCGGGCTGGAGAAGGAGAAGGTTGTTCTCGTTGAGCACTGCTCATCATAGAAGCCATGGGCACACAGGCACGTGTGGCCGTGTTCCCCATCCTCCAGCCACGGGTGGCAGGTTGCTCCGTTCTGACATTCATGGTCCACACAGCCGTGGAGTTTCACTTCACAGTGATCTCCTCCCCAAGGAAGTTCACCTGGTTCGGCCTCGGAACAATGGCAGGTGTACGATGCGCTGCTGTCCTCACACCACCCTCCGTTCTGACAGGGCTGGCTCTCACATTCATCGATGTTCATCTCACATAGCTCACCTAGAAGAAGGTAACACCGATGGTAAGGTGGAGGTGTGCAGTCTCCAGCGTTCCAGCATTTTTCCTAGTATTATGATTAAAGTTAGTTTACTCTGACCTCTTGTCTCAGCTCTGCCTGTTTGTTTGCTCTATTGACAAAGATTTTATGTTGATATTATTCAAACAAATGGAAATATTCCACATGCGTTTTTGGTTTGTTTGTTTTTTTGGTAATTAAATGGCTGGAACCTTTGAAATGCCTTGAAGACTAGAGTGTTGATATAGATCTGGTGGTTGTTGTAGAGGTAATATAGTTCTGTCTCTTTATTAGAAAGTGCTCACCCAGAAACCCATCAGGGCATGTACAGGTATAGCCAGCGATCTTATCCTCACAGGTGCCTCCGTTCTGGCAGGGCTCAGATTCACACTCATCGATGTTGACTGAGCAGTTCTCTCCTATTATGTGAAGGAAATAATAGCCAGAAGTTTTAAAATGATTGATACTTGAGAATTTTCCTGATTGATTTCTTTGGATTCACTGACCTGCAAACCCAGGCTGACACTGACAGATGTATCCAGCTGCATCTGCAAAGCCAAGATCCCAGTCCAGCTCCCAGTGTGAAGGGTCTGAACGCTCAAAACACTCTCCACCATTCTCACAAGGCCGATCAGCACACTCGTCTATGTCAAGCTCACAGTTTGGTCCATCATAACCTGGAAAAGCAACACCCGTTCTGTTGAATGGTTTTATTTTACCTGCATCTAACACATGAAATGCTTCCCACTGCTGCAGAAAAGAAGCTTTTGGCTTTAGATCAGCTCATCCGAAGTTTCAAGAAAGCTTGTCTGTGTGTTGGGTCTGAAACGACTGGTGTGCAGCATGGAGTTCAGTACCTGGCCAGCAGAGGCAGGTGTATGCTTTGATCCCCTCCACACATGTGGCACCATGCTGACAGGGATCAGAAGCACATTCAGGGATGTCTACTTCACAATGGTCACCCTGGAATCCTGTATCACTGCAGTCACATGCATAGCTGAAACAGACACATGAGGGGTTTTTATACAGCAGCAACATTTGAATATTTATCAGAGCAAGAAACTGTGAGCAGAAGAAGTTGGCCTTGACCTCTAACTTTAACCACCACTGCTGGACAAACAGATGTGACATACAATGACGTATCAATAATGGCAACTGGATGACAACTCACATGGTCCCAGGTGATAGCAAGATTATTCAAGTTGATATTTTTGACCATCCCCTTTTCTGCATATCCTCTTCTCATCCTTCGCCCTGACTATCCAGTGTCCCTCTCACTGTTGATATCTGATTAAAGGCAAAAATGCCTTAAACGGAACTTAAAATATTAAAAGGCTAAAATACAAAATGTTAAAATACTAATGCAACTTTTATATCAACAAAAAAGAGCTGGAGAGATTCTGCAGCAGACTGAACAGTGTTCACAGTGGAATACAAAAGAGTATCATCAGCAAAAAGATGAAAATTACAGTTAATATTTGCAGCAGAATCAATATTGTTTGTCTAAAGAGTAAACAAGCGCTGTGGACCGTGCACAAGACCTCATGTTGGTACATGGTGAGGCATTATAGGACGCCCTGCAGCACCACCAAGTCTTTCAGAGGTCCAGAAGGATTCTTGGCCACCAATAATTGTCTTTGTTTAGGATTTTTCAGGTTTAAATTCCTGGCCTTGGAGCCTTATTTTCATTTTGCTTAGCCATTTTGTCATTCCCTGTCTTTATTTTTTGGCACTGGTACTTTTCTTTTGCCAATCTTTGTGATATTTATTTTAAGATATAATACTGTGGTTTGTGTGGTTCTCTTACTCTGAATCTTTCTGATTTACAGCGGGTAAAATAAGTATCGAACACGTCACCATTTTTCTCAGTAAATATACTTCTAAAGGTGCCACTGACATGAAATTTTCACCAGATGTCGGTAACAACCCATGCAACCCACATGTGCAAAGAAATCTTTTTTATTACACATAACTTAATTTATGAACATCTAAGGGTTGATTTCATTGCATGTGTGGGTTGCATGGGTTGTTACCAACATATGGTGAAAATGTCAGTAGCACCTTTAGAAATATTTACTGAGAAAAATGGTGATTTGCTGTGTATGTTGTTACTCTCCTGAGAAAAAGGCTTTCAGGGGCCATACTGTGCAATTAGGTTGTTTTTTTTTCATCATACAGTATTATGACATTTGAATTACATAGGTAAATGTGTGTGTTTGTCTACAATTTTTCCAGTCACACTGTTCACCAATAACTTGCCTACCTGTTCACCATGTCATGACAGACAGCTCCATTTTGACAGGGTTGACTGATACACTCATCAACATCCACTTCGCAGTCTGTGCCATCAAACCCAGGTGGACATTCGCAGGAGTACATGGCAATCAGATCATGGCATGTGGCCCCATTGAGACAGGGACTGGACTCACATTCATCTATTTCAATTTCACAGTTGACTCCTGATGGAGGACAGGAAAGTCAGAATGTGAGTAGATAGCACGAGGAGAGAAATATGGAAAAAGTGATGATGATGAGTAAGTTCCTATCAAGTAATTGTAGCCATAATGTTCACAGTGAGCTGATTAGTCACATTTATCAGAATCAGTGTGTATATGGGGCAGTGGAAGCATTTTGCTTACAATCCGGAAAAGAAAATCAGTCACATAAGTTTAGCGAAATAATTTCTATTTTCATATTTTTCCACGTACAAGATGACATTATATCATTAATTATGCATTTTAAGTAACAGTTCTTATTACAACACGACTATTTATACTGTTATATGTATATAAAATAACATATGTCTATGTGCATGTGAGTACACAAATTTCACTGAGGAAACAATAATAATATATTCTTCACACATTTTCTCATTCAGGAGTTTGAAGTTATCTCTGAATATAGAATGTTTCATGTGATAAGTTATCGCATTACAAAGTGAAATATTTTATATTATAACAATGTCAATGGTTTGTCCACAAAATATTCAGGAAACAATGATGTTTTTGCATTCTACGATGATAGTGATTTTTTGCTTTTATTTCTTTGGGTAGTAATACTTTGGTGTGCCGGGCTGCAGATATCTGTGCTGATAACAGTCTTTCTCTACATTCTCTGACCTGTGAGAGTGACAGGGGAATGCTCCACTCACTGATAACACAAAGCTCCAGTGACACACAACAGGCTCACTTGGAAAGAAAGACGTGCAAGAAAAGTAAGATGGGAGTATTTTCTCTCACTCCAACTGAAGACGTTATCTCAGCTGAAGATAAGACGCCTGACTAAAAACGGCTTAGTGTGCACTTAAAATACCCTTCGTGTTCAGTTTATCAGAAACAAACAAAACACTTTGGAAATGACAAATGACTGTGAAGAACAAGACATAGAAAGACCTCCAGAGGAACAAATAAATGCAGAGTCATTGTCTGAGTGCTCCATCTTAGAGGAAATGTTGCTGAGCTTCTATGTCTGAATATCACTGCATTTACTACTTTACCTTGAATCCTCTTTCTGCCTAGAAAACACTGAATAGCATGAAAGCAGAGGCCTTATTTCCTCGATTCCATCCTTCTCCCTTTTCTTAGACCCAAAAAGAAAATGCATAGAATGTAAGGAATAAGGATATGTGTTTTTGTACCTTTCGCTCTGACTTCTGTGCATTTTAGACAATAGCAGCACACCTACACCAGCTGTCTGTCAGATGTCATAGCTGTATGCTGATGTCTGTCCCTTTACTTAGGACGTTCTCTTTCTACATCATGTGGACAAGTCTAACAAGCAACTGCACATGCAGTAAAAAAACACTTGTGTTCTCTTTGCAAAGGGAATATTATGTTTTACAGGCACGTGATATACCTAATTGGAATATCTGTAATGTCTACAATAGATGATTTATAAATGTTTTAGACAAACAACTACTTATAACTACACTGGTTTTATGCTTTTCAGTCATAATTTATTTTGTTTACCTTCCATTATCCAGAGTGATACCTCTGATGTCTATTGTGAATGACTGTCGATAAAAACAAATACAAATCAAAGAAAAAGCCAAAGATTCATCAGGATTTAATTAAACCGTTACTACTGTACACCAGTGATAACTGCTGACAGGAAGTGCTAAGAGATAATTCGGCATACTGTCAATGGTGGATAGCCAAAACATGAAGAAATACAAGATAAAAATGCAGAGCTCAAATTGTATCCCCATGGATAAGTCACTGGCTCCATGGCAACAGCATATTTCCTGTTTACAGGAAGAGGCTGCATTTGAAGAGAGATTGCATTACAGTGGTGTGACTAGGCTTTTTCAAATGCGGCCAAGCATGTGTCTGACATGTACCTGCAAAGCCGTCCAGGCACTCACACTCGTAGTGGTCCTTCTCATTGATACAGGTGGCATTGTTCTCACATGGCCGTGATGCACACTCGTTGATGTCGATCTCACAATTGTAGCCCTGGAAGCCAGGAACACAGAAACAGTGGAACTTGGCCACTCCGTCGATACAGATGGCTCCGTTCTGACAGGGCTCTGACAAACACTCATTCACATCTTCCTCACAGGTCTGCCCCTCGAACCCTGGTGCACAGTTGCATACAAAGCCCTCTGGTTGTAATACACAGGTCCCGTTATTCCTGCAGGGTTGGTCGATGCAGTCGGTCACATGTGTCCTGCAGTCCTCTCCTCCCAGCCCTGCAGGACATCTGCAGAAGTATCCGTTCATCTGGTCCACGCACATGGAGCGGGGTTCAGAGCAGGGGTTGCTCCGACACTCGTCCACCTCCTCTGTACAGTTGTCCCCAGTGAGTCCATCTGGGCAGATACAGTGGTATTCTGCTGTACCAGGGATGCTGGTGCAGTCTTCACAGGGTGCAAAGGAGCAGGCATCGTAGAGGTGGTCACAGTTTTTGCCCATGTATCGGACCCCATCTCTGGCACAGATGCAGGCGTAGTCATCCATGGTATCCACACAGGTGGCTCCATTGTGGCAGGGGGCAGAAAGACATTTATCTGATGTGGCATTACAGAAGATTCCTGGAACAAAAATAAAAAGTTGTGCTGAGTTCAATTAACAGATGTGAAGAACCTCAGCTATAGAGAGGTGGTTCCCTCTCCTATTTAATTCATTGAATTTCTATGCCTTCATTGTCATTGAACAATTGCACAACAACACTTGAATGCAACTCCTTGTGTCTATAAATAAATAAAACAATAGATACAACACTGATGAGAGCAAAGCTGCTGCTAATACATGACTCGGTACTTGTATTGTCTTTGAACAAAGCAGTTTAAGAAAATCTGTATTTTATTGACAGGCTTCCACTCTGACACACAGATCCTTTACAATAATAGCAATTCTGTTTAATCATGTAGTTGTTTCCCTGCATAGAAGTTTCCGTTGTTACAGGCTTTCATTTCATGGGGACCCGGGCAGCCCAGGGGCTCTTTGTCCCATAGTCTATCCATGGCCTACGGTGTTTGTTTGGTTGGGGTTTTTTTTTTTTTTTGGTCTTCTTTTAGAAAGCAAGCGTACAAGTTCCACTGCTAATGAACACTGGTCCATCCCATCAAGTTGTTCCACTAATTAGCTCTGACTGTGGAGTTTTGTGACTATTAGCAGTAGCCAGTGTAAATAATGACTGTACTGTGCATTTCCCTCCCATGAATAGCTATTCTCTAAAGGGCTCTTCTGTACGTCAGTTCACAAAGTGCATGTGAAGACTTTGAGGGGGATTGGGGTGGTTTAGCAAAGATTCACAATACACTGTCCCCCCACCAGCCAATACCAAGTGGTCTCTGCGGAATCAGCCTGCATTCCTGTTAATAGGCCATTCTCAACTCCCTGTGCAAAATACTCCCAGCCTCCCCACCCCCAACACTTTGATCAGTGTTCTGTTCCAAATTCTAAATGAGTGGGGAGATACTGAGGGTGAAGGGGGTTATATGGAGAATGAAGGAGGGCAAAGAGAGGAAGAATATTTAATGAGTTGAGTAGTAACAAATCTGGTTGCTCTCATTTACTGCAAATGTAGGTCATCACACAACAAGAGGCAGATACAGAGACTTTAAGAAGGACAGAAAGTTGCGACTCCCCTCATCACTACACACGAGTTCACAGTGCGTGTTATTGGCAGTTATCATTTATTTATTCATCTTCAACCGCTTATCCATTTCTAGGTCGCGGGGGGTGCTGGAGCCAATCACAGCTCACTCTGGGTATAAGGAAGGGGTACACCCTGGACAGGTCACCAGTCCATCACAGGGCCAACACACAGAGACAGACAGAGACCAATAACCACTCAAACTCACACTCAGACCTACGGACACTTTAGAGTCACCAGTTAACCCAAACATAATGTCTTGGGATGGTGGGAGGAAACCCACGCAGGCACGGGGAGAACATGCAACCTACACTCGGAAAGGCCCCAGGCCCAGGAATCAAACCCACAAAGTTCTTGCTGTGAGGCAACAGCGCTAACCACTATGCTGCTGTGCTGCCTCATTGGCAATTAACTCTCCTTAAAATTTGGAGTCAAACCTCAGGGTTTAAAGGTTCTGGGAATATATTTTCTTGATCAGCCTCCAGTGAGTTGGATACATGACCACACAACTTCTTGCCAAAGCTGTGTTCCTTCTAGAAACATTTTTGTATGTTTTCCCCATTGTTCTTCTGAGTGATTTGAAGTATCTGTTACAGATCCCACATATTCCGGTGCACTAATGAAAGTGTTCAATCTGTGCATCTGAAAACAGTATTGGGCTGATTTTTCCATGTGGCCTGGCCTTCGTGATTTTCTGTCAGGATTAATAAAGTATCTATCTATCTATCTATCTATCTATCTATCAAATCTGATAAAAGCCCTCACACAACCTAGTGATCAGGATTATCATGTTCAATGCTACTTAAAGGGTAAAGTCACACTGACAATCTGCTATAAGCCAGCAGTGTATCAGTGTCATATTCCACTGAGCCACTGTGCCACTGGTTAACATACACACAACATACTAACCCTACACTAACAGTGCCATGAACATACACACTCAGCTTATTCTGATTCAGTCTCATACACACCGCTTCAACTAATCAATATGTCCTGCATTTGTAACATTTGGCCTGAACCTTTTGCTTTGCTGCCTGTTTCTTAACCCATTTGTCTTTTTGTTCAACTTGTTGTCTGTTTTTCCACTCTTAAAGTAATTGAATTATCTATCTGTGAGATGCTGTGCTTTTGGGTGCAGATACCAGAATACCCTAAAACTTTGACTGAACAATTCTAGCAAAATTATCAAATATCAAGACATTGTTTTTGACAGATAAAGTTTTTGTATAATATTTTTTTAAAAAAAGAAGGTACAGTAAGTAAGCAGGACTAGTTAACGCGTTAACTTATACTGATACTGATACTTAACACATTTCTAGCACGGGCTGCACGATTTTTGATCAATACATCAAATGCAGCTCAATCAGATCTTTTTACACATCCAAACATGTTGAAAACATGTCAATACAGCCAATCACCACTTTGTTTAACATTATACCACCAATTATTATTATTGTTGTTGTTGTTATTATTAATAGCCTTGGTCCAAACATGCTGATTGTCTTACTGTGTCTGGGGAGATTTCTAATTTCTTGAAATTTGTTATCAATATAAATATCAATTTGTTCACTTCAATGCCCAGCTCAGGTTAAAACCAGAGTTAAAATTGATAAATATTTTGTAATAATGTGTCATTCTAACATGTTATGACCAAATATAAACTAAACTACTACTTTTAAACAAAATCTTTTGTTTGTCTTGAAAATATTTTTGTTCTTAATTTAACAACTTTTATATTCACTTCTGGAATGGAAAATCTTCATGACTTGAGTTTGAGTAAAAAAGCTTAACTATCTATATACAGTATTTTCAATGTAATTCAAACAAGTATTACAGTTAAAAAATACAGCTAGTATTTAGGCTCCACTACGGATTACCTTGGGTAAAAAGACTGAGGTCACTTATAATTGAGACATGTCTGTGATTCAGTCACATGTTTTATTTGTGCATAAGGGCAGGTTTTATTCATAGAGGTCATTGTCATGAGAAAACATAGCAGCTGCTGTAAAAACACTTATAAAACCAAATAACAAGAGCTTGACAGCCCGTGATACATCATCCACTTTGTATATTTGATACATTCTTTAGTAGCTGGTCTCTGACTGGCCGGAAGGTGAGCCATGACCCAGCGTCCCCTGTCTGAGCAGGAGGTTGGTGTCAATTCCAATCACATCCAAGTTGAACCCTCTCTTAGTCTAAAGGGTAGACACTAACTGTGTTTGAGCGTCACAGATTATAATGAGGCTACAGAAGAGTGTTAGCCATCTGTGGCTCCAAAGAGTCCCAGGTGGCTGGCAAAGGCTTCAAGACTAGATTCAAGTCATCTAGATGTGAGAGGAAAACCAGGATAAGCATGTGAACTGAAGGAGGAGATGATCCTTTGCTTGCGTTGATAAGAAACTTAAGTGCTGTTGAGTCCAACATGTAGAGAAGAACCCTGATCTGTCATCACAGAGGGCTGAGTGTGTTCAAGCATTTATTCCCAAACTGATTGATTTCAGCTCATTCACCTGAATTTTTTTCAATTCATAAGCAACTAACAGGTAAGGCTTCTACTTAGAAAAGTTCTGATCCTGTTTCATTGAGCTCATATTTTCTCATGTGGTGAACCTCAGAGTTGCAAGCTTTGTTTTGATCATAAACCAGTGAGCTCCCACAAATTTCTATCAATGGCAACATTTATTCAAAAATTCTTATTTTCTCCAATCTCCATGAGATGAGGGTATGGTTAAAGTTGCGGGAAGACTGTGTTTATGGGTAAATATACTACAAACTATGATTTAAATAGAGTTAGACAGCTGGAGGTTAGAGTATGGTCACTGTCAGTCAACAAAAACACATGGCGAAGGTGGGAAAAGATCCTGTTAACAATCAATTAAAAGGCAAACATTAGTTCTTGTTCTGTGCTGCAAGGTCAAGTTTCACACCAGACAAACTACTTCCTGTCACTACAAACTGTGTGATATGGATAAAACTCCAACTCCTCCAACCTGAACAACTGCCAATGCTCAGATACGATCCACAGGAATGTGTCTCCTCAAGTAGCGCCCAGACAACAGCAGCCATACTGGAGCTTGGTTGTCACGGTAACAAAAATACCAGTCATGGCCTGGTTAGGATTGGGAAAACTGGGGGTTAAAATAAGGACTTTTTCAACATTAGATTATCTCTGTTGTTAAGGCAACAGTATTAACCCTATAAAGCCTGACCAGAGAAATAATGGACAGAAAATTCAATTTATTTTCAATCTGACGTCTTTATTTGGCCCTTTAACAAAATGCAAAAATAAATAAATAAATAAATAAAAAAAAAATCATATTTGTTACATCGGGCATTACACCCAATTCAGGCAATAACAAAAACTTTTCTCCTTGGTCATCTATAACATCTGTATCTTTATATCTGCATCTTTATTTTTTTCCAAACAGCTGCCTTTTTCAATCTCTTTTTCTTTTATTTTGCCAAGGTCTCATAAATGTATGTATCAAATATGATATGCATGGCGTTATAGGGTTAACAAAATGGTTAACTTTGTGGAACGGTGATGGATAATAGAAACAATATAAACCGCAAAGTTCACATGGGAATCGAACACTGATATCCTGTGTTATGATCCTTTGGTATGTTCCCCCAACAATCCAATACATCCTCCTCCTGACATATCACTTTATAAACTGCATCACCCCACTTTTCAATTTGCTCTTGTCATAGGTACTACAACCATGAGCTGTTGCCTAGCAAAAAAAATTGTGAACCTTACAGTTGACGGCTGAATGTGGTGATGTCCTTAAATAAAACAGCAGCTGTAGATGAATGGGAATCCTCTGTGGAGCAGACTGTGTGATTTAAGTTTGGAGACCAGGCCTCTGAATATGTTGAAAGATCACTTCATAGACAACACGAAACTCTCAGGATCTGCTCACTTCCACTCACTGATGCAGCATCATGTTTGAGTCCAAATTTAGAGTGTAAGGTTCCATCTTTCACCATCAATGCTAATAAAAATACCATTAAAGCTCAGGTTTTCACAGACATTTCCTAAAATAATGATTCAGTATTGATATATTTATACGAGTGGTTATGGCTGTTTTCTCTCGTTCTTGATGCCTGTCTTCACCACCTTCTTATTCACCATCCACTTCCACTTTTCATCCTATTTTCCTTCCCCCTCTCTCAGTCAAGCAGGTTTGATGGCCTCCCTGACCTCCACAGCCTTTCCATGTTGTAATCCCTCTGGCTTCTTTAGGCCAATCTCCTTGCTCCTCTAATCTCCTAGTGCCAGGATACCTGCAGAGATTACAGCCTGAAGCTTCACCCTCCAGCATGCGTCCTCTCTGTCACCTACTCTGTCACCATCTTCTCTTTCCCATGTTCCTCCTCTGTCCCTTTGACCTCACAGCTCATCCGCTTCCCACACTTTAAGCCTCATGTGTAACAGTTGTGGGACACTGTCGGCTACACTGCTTACTATCACACAGTTTATTAGTGCTGGGGTGGCCAAAGTAAATCAGTCTATTCTCCTGTATTGCTCCAATAAAGTTACACGAGAAACACAGACTGTTTCTTTGATATTGAATTATCACTATACACACCAATTCAAAGTAAAATATTGCGTAGTAGACAACTGTGTGGTAGAAGAAGGGTTGTTGTATACAGTAATCCGTCGACTATCGCGGGTGTTACGTTCCAGAACCCCCCGCGATAGCTGAAAACAGGACTGGCTAAAGTGATTCGTGTGCGTAGGACGCAAATTTAGCGGTGTGGGATGATGAAAGTTAGGATGCTGGGAAATGAGGCTGCGGTCACTAAGCCAATCAGCATGTACGAAATCATCTGGGAAGACTAAGCCAAACTGTACCGAGGGATCCGCTATATTAATTTACATCCGCGATGCACTGAGACCGCCAAAGGTGAACCGCGATAATAGCGAGGGATTACTGTAGTACTGTTTATGGTGTGCTCAGCCTGGTCATTTTGTTGCTAATACCAGATCACTCAGTGCAGACGATCAGGTGTCTGAACAGTCAGGATCAGACACCTGCACCGATCAGACAAGTCCCAGAGGAGACGGGTCAGATAGTGACAGCCAAGAGGACGGATGTCTCATTCATCTGACGCAGCGACAACTAATACAGTCACACATGTCATGTCTAGGGAGTTTAGCCTTTAAGACTCGCGCCACGCACACACCTTGCTGTCCTCAAGTTTCCTGTTAAATAAAGGCAACAAAGCCACGGAAAAGGTTTTAGAAAATATCATTACATCAGCTTCAGTCTCACTCACTCACATTCACACCAACCCCCAATCATACTGTACGGACAAAAACACACTCTCTCCTCATTATGAGAGTCCACTCTCGGTGCTATCATGCCTCAACCTGTGATTAATCTGCCTGTTTCTCCTCGAACTTCTTTGTGAGGCAGATTATCATTGTTTATTTATTTATAGGTGAACGGACCCCCTCTGTCCTGACACTCTCTCAGCTCTGGACCTGCAATGCTCTGCTGTCCCTGTCCTCTGACCTGATGACCTCAGACGCTCAGTGGATGCAGTCTGCTCTTGGTCAACTGTCTCAGTAAGTGTCACTTCAGTTCCCAATTTACAAAAATACTCTACACACAATAACATTGTTATATAGATATAGATATTGAGAACACTCAGGAAAACTACGTACAATTAGGTCCATAAAATTTGGATTTTTTTCAGGCAAAGCAGTGGAATGTAAAAGATAGCAAGTCATTCACCTGACCCGAATACAACTGAGCATGCACTTCACTCGCTGAAGACAAAACTGAAGGGAAAATGCCAAAAGAACAAGCAGGAACTGCAGACAGCTGCAGTATAGAGGCCTGGCAGAGCATCACCTGGGATGAAACCCAGCTTCTGGTGATGTCTATGGGCTCAACACCTAAGGCTGTTATTAACTGCAAAGGATTTGCAACCAAGTATTAAAACAGACAGTTTGATTTATGGGTATATTAATATGTCCAATTACTATTGTTCCCTTAAAAAGGTGGAGGGCACATATAAAATGTGTTCTAACTTAAAGTCTGCACATAAATCTCATCGATAGTTTCATTTCAAATCCATTGTGGTGGTGTACAGAGCTGAAATGCTGAAAAACTGAGTGAATGTCCAAATATTTATGGACATAACTGTGTGTGTAAGTAGGTGAACATGTAATACTTTAATTCGTAAGAGAAGCCTGTCATTTAATGTTATTTATCTGCAATCTGTATCTGTGATTAAAATGTATGGGAAAAGAAGCAATGAACGAGAATTGAGTCCTTTTCAACACAAAATCTCACAGAAACATGAACATTTTAAAGCCTGATTTGTTTACTTTCTGTCTTCCTCTATGAACCAAACTTGTTGGACTGTCCCACAGGGGCAGAATGTAAACTGTGGGCGTTTTGTGACCTCATTGTGCACCTCCATTCATAAACAGGCTGAAGTGAATGAGCTGCTCTCTGCTGCGCTCAGTCCCGTTCGCTCTGTTTGAGTATGCATGACTGGGGAGCACTGCCTCTGATTCTCAACCAGTCATGTGTAAAAATCTGATGGAGAGAGTGAGCTGCTAAAAACTACACAAGTGCATGGTTTGTATCTCCGAAGCCAAACTCTCTACAATAAACTGTCCAATAACACCTCAGCTGCGAAAGTAGGTTCATTTTAACAAAGCCCATCAGCATTAGCCATTAAAATAACTGCTGCTGATTTCTTCATGTTAAAATAACCTCCTCGCTGTTGAACATGACAATCCAGCCACAACATGGCTCTGTCTGTTCAAATCTCTTCATACTGTATATTAGGAGACTCCTTTTGTCGTGAGAGTGGTGGGAGCACAAAGCACTGCAACAAGTACCTCCCAAAAACCACTTGTTCATGTAGCAGCATCTCTGAGCAAAGGCCACATTCCTGAGACCTGCTGCTGTTCACTGTTCAAGACTCAGGCTCCAGTAAATGATCAGACACAAGCTAATGTGTGTTCTTTTAGTCATCAAGCCAACCGGAGGGAGGTACAGTACGACTTAAGTGTTCTTATGTTATTAATAACCCTTTCTGTTACAAATGCAGCAGGCATGACAAGGGATTAACAACCTCAAACAACAAGGAAGCGACCAAAAGCAGATCAATCACCAGTTTAACAAACTCTTCTCAGACAACACAACTGTTACTTCTACTCACCCCATTTGAACATCATCATGGTTAGCAGCACTGTCTTCAGGTTCAGGTGAACTTTGCGCAGCTCCATGGTGAATATAGATCTGTATGAGAGCAGGTGAATGCTGTGGGGAGTCCTACAACTCTGACATGCTGCTGTGTGATGGAGAAACTCTTCACCGTGTCACTGTGGCTCTGCGTCTAAAGGCTGGCACGCCACACACTGACACTGGCCATGCTTGGTAAAGTAATGAGTGCAACACCAGACTCAAACTGCTCCAGACTCACAGAGTGTGATCAGCCATGAGAGCAGAGACAACAGAAAAACATGAGCTGGATTAACACCTGCTGACACTGATGCTCAGCCTCAGCCCCATAGAGGGGCGAGGGACAGATAGAAAGGAGAGGGATAACAAGAAGTCACCATTAAAGGACAATACATTAAAAGAAAAACAAGCATGTTGATGAGTTGGTGTTTGCCAATGTTGCCCAGTATGCCCTCTTGGTTGTAATTTGTTGGGATTCTATAAACAATTTTTTACAATTGTTGAGTCAATGAATTTGATCTCCCTACTATAATTGAACTTTAATTCAGTTCTATTTCCCAAAAGTATTGGAATCATTACCTAAAACTAATTCATTCAAACTAAATTTTTGCAGTGGTCAGAATCTTTGTTTGGCTTGACATGATGGATCTGTCAACGACATAATTTAAAACAGTTTAAAATAGCTACATCGGTACCATAGGTGAGCCATCAGAAGGTTGTAAAGACTGGATGGAAGACCCACCATTCAGTCAGTAAACTATCAGGACCCAAATCAACATATAAATGTTCCATAGAAGTATCTTTAAAATGTGTGTAAAGTATATCTAATGTGCAGGTTTGAACTATTCAAAGCACTGACATGGTTATTGAAAGTAAAGTTATAAAAAAAAACCCCCAAAAAACCCAAAACTGTTTAACACACCGTTTAAAACAGGATGATTTGGTGGATAGATATTTATTTATATATACATAGACTCATTAAACTGACAGCATATTGGATTAGGATCTTTAAATCCACTGGACGTCCTTGTGTGACCCAGTCAGCCTGAGGCATTGTGTTGTCCTCACCGTGGGCAGTCCAGTGAATCCAGGCCAGGTTTTAGTCACTGGCTCATTAGTGTCTTCAGCAGCTTTAGTGGCTCCTTTGTACTGCAGAGCTTAGCAGTCAGACATCCATCACTTAGCTGTAACAGACTTGTTACTCCCTCTACCCGACCCACCTGCCCCTCCCTGAACACCAACAGTGCCTGACACCCCAGTGGCTGACTGGACAGATCTGGATCCATGAACTTTGTGTCACCTACAGTAACTCCCACATGACCGGGATATTGTGGATGGTGAATTGTGGATATGGGCACATTTGTGTGAATAATGTGAATTAAACTTCAGAGAACAGCTAAACCTGTCTGAGTTAAAAACTGCAGATCAGCGTCAGTGAGAAGTTAAAACAGTACAAGATAAATTAGTGTAAAATCGGTCCATGATTTTTGAGCTATATGATGCAAAGACATTGTAAATAATATATATATATATATATATATATATATATATATCTCACTGCGTTTATTGATGCAGCTCTAAAGGGGAGATCCAGTGGTGAATTTAGACTTTTTGACCCCAGTGAAAATGAAAAACAACCATTTAGCAGCAGCACAGTAGCACAGAGGGAGGTTTGTTGCCAGGGGAAATAGGTAATTTTAAGCCCGTTAATTAGATCTTATGCAGAATTAATTAGACAAACACTTGTTTGTGCTCATACTGGGTCTTCAGCAGATGGCATTCCGGTCTTTTCGTTTATTTTAAAAAAATAAAAGTTGTTTCAGCTGTGTGAATGAAAAGAAATGGGTGTCAAATCAAATCAAATCAGATTTATTTATATAGCTGAAACAGGCCATACAACAGGAGAAGCCTCAACCCGACATCATCTGTCTCATGGTATTAAAAACTGTTCACTAGAACATGACACAAGTTCAGACAACACACAGCCCTGCACAATACTTCAATCCCTTTATCAGTTTTATCACTGAACAACTTCCAGTTTTTTGACCTCATATGTTGTAACTCCATAATGAATAAACAACCAACTCACAGCTGAGCTGCACACTTAATGTTCTCTTAGGATCCCCACACAATGAAAAAGAAATGCAAGATGTGCTAAATTACAGAATGATATATGGGACTAGACAGCAGGTTTTCTCTTTTGTGCTTGGCAAATTCCTTCCTAATCTGGACTAGATAAAGGTGGAGTGGTAAACAAAAGTGAGTAACAAAAACTACATTATTACCATCTATTAGTCATCCATCTGAAGGACAATGCTCTTTGCATCTCAAGACCATGATCTCCTTAGTACAGATCTTTTTTTTTTTTTTGTCTTTGTCAGCATAACAAAAAAGCTTCCTGTTTGTCACAATGAGCTGATCAGGACATGACACTCTGTGCCACACGCAGCTCAGACTTGACTTATGACTTGAGGCAAACAGACTCAACAATTTATTAGTGATCTTAGCTGATGCAAGTTCTTTCCTGCTTCCCACCAAATAGATAGAACAATCTTTAAATCTATCATGAATCATTTTGACTGTAAACATATCTTAAAACTAATGAGCCTTTTGAAACTCCATTTATTTATCAGTAACCTTGCATTTTCAGAATAAAACCAGAACAACTGGACACCACCTAGCATTTAATTAATTTACTCAGGTGTAGGCAAAACTGGATTGTCATTTTTTGAAAGGACCCAACCTTACTTCCTGATCTCAAGACCTTGTATCACAATCTAGTGGTGAGCTGCTCATTATCCACTGATGCTGGGGGTACAGGGGTTCCTGTTAATGTCAGAGTTAAGCAGAGACCTGCCAATCATCTATTGTAAAGTTAATAGAATGACTTCCAAACAAATGCCCATTGATGCCCTATGGGAAGGAGAAAATCCTTGAAAAGGCCTTGCCAGGTTGTAGTTCCATGACTTGGCACACATACAGAGATGCTAGGAGGGTGCCAGGGCAGTTACCGTCCTCACTCAAATTCCTGAATTAGGGATTAGATTTGGAAACAAGCTCAGAAATGTGAATTCTTGGGGAAACAAAAGACCAAACTCAAGCCTCTGCATGCTACATGCCTCGAGAGTTTGATATAAAAACAGGGAAATGTGAAATTTACTATGACAAATCCATTGTTTGGACATATAATTTAAAAAAATACTACAGCCAAATTTGTATATCAAGCATATTGATATGATTTATATTATGAGTTTTTGAAAATGTATGCCAACATATGGAATTTATGCATGTTAATTAAAAGAACATATATGTAGAAATCTTATATGGTTTTAATGTATTTCCTTTTAATTTTCTCAGTGATTTTAAACATGCTATGGCAGCCTTCGGCACAGACATGTAAACATAAATATTTTTAAGGGGCATACATGTCAATACATGAAATTGTCCCAAGGTCTACCATTTGTCCTGTTTTTATGCTATGATTAGGTTACGTGTGTTGTTTACTCGTATTAGCCCTCTGGTGGTGATTATTCCTCATCGCATTTCAATAAGATGGCCCAGACCAGCGGACTGTTTATCCCTGATGATGTGACAATGTCCTGTCCCGTGTCTCCAACAGGACAGGTCCCTGTCGGGGACACGGTGTCTGAAGTCCCGGCTCTTCACACAGACCCATCTCTGAGCGCCTGACAGTCCGGAACCACCGTCAGGCACCCCGAGCAGCCAGCCCGGTCTGGTCTCACACCGGCCCACATTGTGCGTGACACCGGAAGCTACCTGTGGACGGGGTGTCTATTTGTCCGCAGTTTTGTCTCACAGGCAATTTAAGTCATGTGGGGAGAAAAAGAAATACTAGAAAAACAATGAATGAATTAACGTGAGTTTGAGGCGGCTCGATGGTCAACTTTCCACCCAGAATATGCTCAGTCGCTGCATGTTGTTTCCGGGGCAGCGTTAGCAAACACTCCTCCGCCGCCTCCGGTAAGACAGAGTGAAGGGACAAACTAGCCCATAAAGCACAGCGTTTCCATTATCTTTTGGTTTTCAAGCTGTCAAAACCTGCTATTGCGATTACCCACGACTTAGCCCAAATACTCTCCTATTCGGAAATGAACAGAAGTGTGCTCCAGCAGAGACATTGTGTAATTTTCAGCTAACAGAGTCGGGTCCTCTCATCATGGTGGTTAGCTAACGTTAGCTAGGAGGCTAGGTTACTTGGACAATCCTTTCAACTTGCTCGCTGACAGGTTAGCTTGTTACAGCTAACTTCGATATGTGAACTGACTCAGCCCAGGAAAGTGGCGATAAAGGAACGACCTGCAACTCTCTGGTTGGTGGACATTTTGGGTTTACGTTTTTAAAGGTCTTTTTATTCATCGGCACATTCCTTTCGTTTTTTTTAGGATGTTACCATTCATGGCTAACTTGCTATTAAATTGTGGTAGTGTTACTCAGCTATCGTTAGCTGCAAAAGTTGCTGACTAGCCAGGTAGCTAACTTAGACATGGATGCAGAAGCAGGTATAATGATCTGCCATTGTGAGTTTGTTCTATCTAAATGCTGTAACTGAAAGCAGATGCATTCACGGGTAACCCCACAGGCCAGTGTTGTGTCTGTAGCCTGTTAAAGCTGGGTGGTCTGTTGAAGCTGCCCCTTCAGCTCACTGACACCGTCTCAGTGCGCACATACTAACATATGGCCGCAGTTTAGTGGACCTATCAGCCCGATAATACCGCTGGATGACAAATACTACATTATCTCTAACTGTGTCTCTGGTATGCTCACTCATGGATGGTGATCAGCACAGTAGTGATAGCAGTTTGCCCCAGTCATGCATGACATGTCAGATCTATAGAGTCCTCTATCTGTTATTGGCCAACTAAAAATATCATATGTAGGATAATTATTTCAATATATTTGTAGATATCATCTCTATTAACAGGCAATCCACCACTTATGTCTTGTGTTTTTTCTGGCTTTGTTGTCGTTCTTTGTGTAAACTGCCACCGTTTTATATTGAACTATTTAATAATTCGTTGTTACAAGGTCCCCACTGAAGCAGTAGACACATTTTGTAATGTATCCTATTAATATTACATATTTTATAACATCATTTTTAAAAATCGCTCTGTGTTGCTACGTTCATGTTATTCAGAACTGTAATTAGGAAATGGTAACTAAAAAAAAAAAACATTTACTGTAATTGAACAAATATGAAGAAATTTCTCATCAAGTTTGATATTTAAAAGAGCTGGATATCGAACAATGCTTGTATTGGCTGGTTGAATTGGTCAGATACTCTTAAGGAATGACAAATATGTCATCAATGGAGGCCAAATTTCAATACCAACACAGTTAATGAGTTAATTTTATCAGCAACAGAGTCGATCGGCAGCCTACATCTAAACCTAATAATGCTGTTCATTTACATGAACAAGTTTTATTGAGTAAATTTGTGCTGTATTCATATATTAATTTTAAAATGGATAAGGTAAAGTAAAGATCTTCTATTGTTCCTGCAGGTGTTGCAGGTTGCTCTCATGTGCCCATGGAGAAGGCAGCCTTTCAGGGGTGGCTGGAGTCAGTCTCTGCCACTTTCCTTACTCTAAATGACCAGCAGCGCAACCAGTCTCTGGACCACCTCATATCTTTAAGTGGTGCTGTCCAGCTCCGTCATCTGTCCAATGGGCTGGAGACGCTGCTCAAGCGTGACTTCCTCCGCCTTCTTCCTCTGGAGCTGGCCTTCTACCTTCTACGCTGGCTGGACCCTCAGACCCTGCTCACCTGCTGCCTGGTCTGCAAGCAATGGAATAAGGTAAATATCATGCTCCCTGCTGGTCTAATAGTTTTGACAGGCTGTTTCAGTCTCAATGTCTCCTTGTGTCCCATTTCATCCTATGTAAGACAAGATACAGGAGAAGGGTGTCAGGGTAGGCAGTCAAGGAAAACATTTCCAGTGGCCCGAGGTTCTCCTCTCTCACAGGCATCTTCTCACGAAGCATCACTGTCTGATAAAGGCAGCACAGCTTGAGTAGCTGCCAGTTTACTCTTGTTGCTATATGACATGCAAAGAAAGTCACCAGTACTGTCCTTGGGTCATCTTCAGTGTATTGAAGTGCTGTAATGTGATAGGACTCTATCTTCTTGCAGGTGATTAACTCTTGCACAGAGGTGTGGCAGGGGGTGTGTCGGGAGTTGGGCTGGAGGATTGATGAGTCCATTCAGGATGCGTCACATTGGAAGGGGATCTACTTGAAGGCTAAACTGCGTATGATGCAGCTGAAGGACCAGGAGGCCTTTGAAACGTCGTCCCTCATTGGCCACAGTGCTCGAGTTTACGCCCTCTACTATAAGGACGGCCTCCTCTGCACAGGTAAACAGTCACTGGTTTATTTTCACTGTGAGAAAATAAACCACAATGACTTAGTATCAGCCTGGACTTACTATACATACTACACATGGAGGAGAGTGAGTGTGTGTATGTGTCACACTGCGTTACTGCATCATTGTGTTACTGTGTGGGCCTGGAGTTTTTTCTGAAACAGCCACGCCTTCTTGTTTTCCAGGATCTGATGACCTCTCCGCCAAATTATGGGATGTGCGCACTGGGCAGTGCATTTATGGAATTCAGACGCACACATGTGCCACGGTGAAATTTGACGAGCAGAAGCTAGTGACAGGGTCCTTCGACAACACTATTGCATGCTGGGAGTGGAGCACAGGGGCTAAAATCCAACAGTTCCGTGGCCACACAGGAGCAGGTCAGTTTAAAATAAAACCTCTGTTTGGGTTCAGGGTTTAAATAAACATATTTTAGGGTAAAACATGTATTTAAACGTATATACACCTACATACACAGCAAACAAAAGTCCAAATCAGCCAAATAAAATGGGGTCTGTCGGAAGTTTTGCTGTGGGTCTGACCAAACAGGATAATTTGTAGTGAAAATGGGTCCCAATGTGTGAGACAGCCTTTTCACAATATTGAAAAGTGCATGAATTCATAAAAATGTACAGCTGGTTTTAAAAAAGACACTTTGTGCTCAGTCTTCAGTGTGGACTACAACGATGAGCTGGATGTGTTGGTCAGCGGCTCTGCAGACTTCTCTGTGAAGGTCTGGGCTCTGTCGGCTGGGGCTTGTCTGAACACCCTGACTGGGCACACGGAGTGGGTCACCAAGGTCAGCTCAACTCATCCAGTCTAAGTTTTTCCTCTCTGATCAGAGTTCAACCTTTGGAGTACTTGATGGATCGTTTGATGTCCTCTCCTCCACAGGTGATACTGCAGAAAAGTGAGGTAGAGTCTGTGCTGCACAGTCCTGGTGACTACATCCTCTTAAGTGCTGATAAGTATGAGATTAAGGTAAAGCAGGCATTTCTTTTTTCATCTTCATTCACGTTTGAGCTGCTAAACCTGCTAGATCCTGATGATGAATCAGTCAAACACGTCTCTTGTCTCTTGTGCAGGTTTGGCCTTTAGGGAGAGAAATCAACTGCAAGTGTCTGAAGACTCTGTCAGTGTCAGAGGACCGCAGCATCAGTCTGCAGCCTCGCCTGCAGTTTGACGGACGCTACATTATCTGCAGCTCTGACCTCGGAGTTTATCAGTGGGACTTTGCCAGTTTCAAGATTCTCAGGTAAAAAGTTGGATGTGAAAAACTATGTCTGTTTGTGATCCAGTAATGAAACCTTTCTGTGGCTGCTGTGTGTGGCCTTTTTTGAGAAAAAGTATTTAACAGAACTAATAATTGAAATGAAAACTGCACAGTAATAAAATGAAGAGTCAGGTACTAATTCTTGCTCCTGGCTCTGGTTTTGTGCAGATTTATAGAAACTGCATTTGTAACCAGCCAAGAAAGAATAAGACTTTCTATTACTGATATCAATATATTACCCCTCGGTTCTTAAAGCTGTTAACTGAAAGGGTTAAATCTAATGTAGTTCTTCACCTCAGATTCCACTGGCTTTCTATATTAGCAAACTGTGTTTATTTTGTAGCTTCAATAGTCCTTCTGTTTTATTCCAGAAAATGTTGTAATTTTTAGTCATATTCCTTTAAAAGGCCGTATCATCCTCACTACAGTCAGGGCTATCTCAGACCAGTCAGTCTGTCCAGTTGTGATCAATTTAGCTCTAATATCACAGCTGGTTATTGTTAATAATACCAGCTGAGAACAAAGCATGATGCTGTATTTTAACACTGTGTTCTGTGTGGAAGACATAACCAGTGAATCACTCTAGCTTTCACTTCTATTGATGCAAAGCAGCCAGGTCGGATTGCTCATCCTGACCCAGTAGCATGTAGTTCTTGTCTGGAGGTGTAATAAGAACAGGGATTACATGATAGCAGGTTTTCCTCTCTTTCATCACATGAATTTGAACCAGCAAATGTAGTTGTATGAGATTCTCCTGATCCTGATCCTGCTTGCTCTTCTGTTCCCAGGGTGATAAAAACACAGGACTCAGCCAACCTGTGTCTGCTCAGCTTCGGCGAGGTGTTCGCGCTCCTTTTTGACAACCACTTCCTGTATGTGATGGACCTGAGGACAGAGGCCATCTCAGGCCGCTGGCCCCTCCCGGCTTACAGGAAATCCAAACGAGGATCCAGCTTTCTGGCCGGTGTAACCTCTTGGCTCAATGGCCTAGATGGGGGAAACGACTCTGGACTGGTTTTTGCCACCAGCATGCCTGACCATAGCATTCATCTAGTACTGTGGAAGGAGAACGGGTAGACGCAGGCGAGGACTCCACAAAGCAGACTGTGAGGATCTGAGGCGCCATCCCGTGCTCTGGATTATATAAACCTGAACAGCCCAGATAGATTGTGCATGGACCAAAGCATTTTATTTTTATCTGTTTATTCCTCGGAGTCGTCCTCTGAACACAAAACACGCAAACAATCACAGCTAGACATGGAGGCAGACTGAGACAGATGACAAGACTGTTACTGACATGCTTCATCCTGATCTTTGCAGGAACCTTCAGACATCTCACTGGTCATCTGATGTCAGACACAGACAGGATCCTACACAAACACAACTGTATGAAGTAACAGACTTTAACATGGACGCAAAAATGCTTGTGACAAATTCGTTCTTTGATCAGTTTATAATTGCGCAGTGAGGATATTTGTAGCCAAACTTCAATCCAGTCCAGTCATTGGGTGCCAACCTCTGAGCTTTTCTTTCCAGGAGGAGATGGTGTCAGTCACTGAGCTGACTGGGAGTAAAGCAAGGCTGCCTTAAACTCAGTCGCTGTAAATATTGGAGAACATTTCTGATTTCAAGGCAGATGGTTCCCAAAGTTTTTACAGACCATCCCAGAGGAAGCTGTGTCCTGAAGTGTCTGTTCAAAGTGGTTTATTACATTTGGTACATTGTGTACCATGTAAACCATTATGAGGTTCCATGTAATTACACTAAGGGATGTCTGGTTTAAATGTCAGCTTGAGACATGTGATGTGCCTTTTCAGTTGGTTTGATGTTGCAGGATCTGGAGAGCTCTGGCACACGGCAGCGAGGTGGTCACTGCGTTGTAAATCTTACTCATGTTGAATTTTCCATATTTACTGTGCTCTAACAGTCTAAGATGTCTGTAATTTTCTAGCTCTCTATTTGACTTGACTTGCTCAGTGAAATTGCTTTTATGAATCATTGACTGTGTTAAACATCAGGTTTATTTTTCTAAAGGCCTCAATGCATCATGGGACAGCTGAAGAAGGAACTCGACAGGCGATGGGTTCTGTGCAAAATTAGTATTTTACACGTAAAAAAGGAAAAGCTGATCAGGTGGTTTTCCTGCTGCCGCCTCAATCTGAGCATCACTTTTAAAAATCTTGTCTGCAGAAGGGCGACTGTAGACCAGACTGACTGATGTCTGCTTTTACTTTGGCGGGCCACAAACTACAATGATCTCGATATGCATCAAACCTCATGTATGACATTTAAGTTGGTCTTGTACACAGACTGTAACATGTCACCTGGATAACTGTACCCACAGATGTAAAGACTGTTCGTAGTTTAGGTTTTTCAAATCCAATTAAAACACCAAAATACTGTTTTCTGGACTGTAGCACCACAGTCTGTTCTCACAGCAGCTGTTCTAACTGAAATACATACAGTTCAAGGATTTGTACATAAAGTGGCAGGAAGAAGGAGAGATGTGGAACATTCAAGTTTTTGTTGAGTTTCTTCATGGTAACTGCCATTGCATCCAAGCACTGTACAGTGTTATTCATAGAGTCCTCTACTACACAGCTTTTCAGTCTCTTGCACCCACCAACAATCTGCTTCAATGCTACGGTCTCAAATAAATCACAGTAGCAAATATACCTTGTGTCTGTCTGATCATTCCAGCATTTAGAAATGATTCAGTTCAAAATACTACTTTGTCAAACGTTAGAATGGATAATGTTAAACGAGCTGAAAACATCAGGTAATCACAGCAGCAGTGAGTGTTGAGAGAGTGTCACTTTTCTTCTTCATCACATCCTCACTTCTGGTTTCAACACTGGTTATATGGTTAATGTCTCTTTTTAGCTGTTCAGTAATTTGTGACCCTTTACATTTTTAACCCTGTAAAAAACTATTTGCATCTTTTCTTAGTTTAAGCTTGTAACTCTTGACAGTGTTAGTGGTTGTACTCATGGTAACTGGCTCTCTGTACTGACACGGTTTCAGGATTTCTTATGAATCTGTTTACATGGAACTATAATCAGTTCAAGTGGCTCTTTATCAAAAACTCGTGGATTTCTAACAGTTTTGTTGCTGGATCACTGGGGTGTTGTTTCTAACACACACACAAAAAAGTGTCCATTTGGACTTTTATCTGAAAGACAGACAAGTTTGTTTATTTTTGTTCCTTAATCCAGATAATGTTAGTTAACAAAAAATAAGTGCTGAATGTTCAACACAGTGCAACTTAGAACAACAGATGGAAACAGCATTTTAAAAACAACACAACCAAACACATGACTGACTGACACACAGACTGAGTCTGTTAGTCAGCTGAAAGCCTTTTGAATGATCAGTCAAATGTTGGAGTTGCCTCTTTGGCCAATGCTTCAGAATGAATTGGTTTATAAGAAGTTAGCTAGAGATTTAGAGATCCTGGTGACAATCCAATAGACTCTGGACAAACCAACAGCCCTCAAAGAGAGGCACCAGTAATAGTTAAAAGAATGGCAACACCTTGGATTAATCAGGAAATGAATACAGAGAGAGACACACACAGGAGGGAAGCCCCTGACAGCACTGAGACAGCACTTTCACAAGAGCACAGCGCTATCCACGGTGCAGAGACAGCAGACACAGGAGAGCCAACTCTCTGGTTTGATTCTCCACATGCAGACATTTAGTCGTCATCCAGAGTGGATTTTGTAATTAAATCTCAGCCATCAAATCATTTTTAGGTTGTGTCTCTTCATGCCTGCAGTTTGCATACTCATGTGCAGACACAAAGTCTTGCAGATGACCATAGATGGAAATAAAGTCAGCAAGTTTCTGTACAGAAATTTTATTCCCAATTCAGTGTCTGAAGCTGAAAAACACAGCAACATATAGCAATGTCATGGTAAGAAATAACTTAGCAAAATGATCACAGACTGATAATCACAACCCAGTGGTTATCTTTTTCAGTTACAACTCCAAAAACCGTGTACACAAAAATACATGCAATGTCGCATAAAACACAATTTATTCCTCAGCGGAACTGGATAAAAACAGAAATCTGACCAAGTATCAAAAGAAGTGAATGGAGTAGAGTTCATACTCGTTTAAATACTTCATGGAACGTGACCATGTAGAACGTACACTACATTTGGATAGTCAGTTATTTAAAAAAGCACAAGTAAACTGCTGCTGGAGTCAGTATTAGTGAGTCTAAGCTAATGCTACGTTGCACATGCTGACGTGTGATGAGATGCTTGTCAGTGTTTGAGCAACAAATAATAGGAAATGAACATTTTTAAACTCATTAACTGACCTTTAACTGAACTTTAGTGCTGTTTTGATCACTTACTCAAACATCCATCAGCACTGGTTATAAAAAAAAATACATTTAGTACGAGTTCATAAAGACTGGTGGCACACACTTAATCCCGACAAGTCAATTGTTTGACAGTATGGAGAATGTGCTGCTCTGGCTCTTCACCAACATCCTACATCCCTCTGTACCTCTACGATAAGACTGCACTGAGCAGACGGCACGTCTCATACGATGACATGAAGTCAGGCCAGCAGGACACTGAATAACAACAATGGCAGAAAGACTCTACTACTTTCTCTCAGTCTTTACATGAACTTCATGTTCAGCTCTGCAAAATCCAGGCTGTATCTACCAATAGTTTAATAATTCAGTTTGGTTTCACACACACACACACACAAAACCTAATAAACCATTGTCAACAACCTAAGATTCTGCAGTATCTTGGTGCATTTCTTTTTCTCATAACAATCACAAAGATCAGTTTTGTGGTCTTTGGTGACACCCATCACCACACATGGTGCTCCAGGTTTGTTTGTGCACCCTTTATTTAATTTGGAGTTAGTGGTGATTCATTAAACCTTTTCATGGCCAATTTTTAATTGCAAACTTAAAAGTGAGTGATGGAAACACATACATTTCAGAAAAAACTCTTTTAGATTAATATTATTACTCCAAAAAGAAACATTTTACAAAATTGAAATGGAACCACTTGATTCACATTCACGTCATGGCACCTGCTGCATCAGGCCCCAGGGAGCCTCCAACCAGAGTCTGACCACTGGAAACCCTTCTTCACATTTCATTGGAACAATATCACAAGAGATTTATTCACATTACATCACTCACTGGACACCAGAAGCTGTCTGCTCTGCTGTGGAGCCTTAAACCTGCATTCTATCTAAAGACCGTCATGGGGTGGAACTTGTTTGGAAAAGAAGTCAAAATTGTGTTGTTTGAATTCTGAATAGTTTGTTTCCACAAAGTGGTAACACACCCACTGGCTGGCGAAGTGCCACTGTGAAGGCCCCAGCTTGTCATTTTCAAAATTATTTTAGTTCAGTAGTTCTTTTAGCTTTAGGTATTTTATTTTCTGCCAGTGATTTCTATCCTGTTATATTGTGTCATTCTTTTTGTGGTATGACAGGATATAACAACATATTATCTTATTATCACATTCCCAATTATTCAATTTTAACATCAAACTTATTTTGGTATAAAAAATATTACTTTATCTTGTTGTATCACAAATCGTTCACCCCCAACATCCAGTAGAAAAATATTGACAGCCGACGTCATTGTGATCTTCACTAGGGCACAACAACTGTAGGTTTCCGTACCGAGACCGAGGAATTAAAATAATTTCATTCAAATAATAAAAGAATAAATCTGACCAGACACTTTGGTTATAGACATATTTGAGTTGAGATTTCATACGATAAAACCGATCATTTTAGTTAATTTATCTTTGTGTATGAAATCAGTTTCTTGTACATGAAGGAGAGCACTCTCATGCTGCCTACTGCAGCTGGACTACCAGCTCCCTGATCTACTGCACAGAGAGGATCGAGTATAATCAGTCTGAAACACTATCAGTTTTAAATATGTGACTCCATAGCTGAGTTTTCATTCCAATGAACTGACGTCAATGGGGGAGCAAACATACCATTGTGTTGCTCCTGTGACTGTATATCTGTCGACACTAGTGTCACATGTGACCCAAAGCATGGTCAAGTTTTATTTCTCAAATGCCATTTAAAATAAACTGCTCACCAACAGCAGGAAGTGACAGCAAAGATATTTCCACCCAGAATCAGAAACAGATAGATTAACATTCGCTCAGTGCCACAAAGGTTTCTCAGATCAAGCACAATAATAAAAAAGTACACAAGAACTCAGGCTCAGTCATTCACAGCTGATGCTTAGTGAGTCTACCGATACAACATTTAGAGATGCTGGTCTTTCTTCATTACAGAAGCTGAGAAAGGTCATACTTGTTATGTTAGACAGCGTTTCAGGTACTTTTTATGTCCAGCACATGTTTATATCAGTATTTGGGTCAGGGTGATGTCAGGTCACCTAACTTCACTGAGATATTATCAGAGCAAATCTGACTGAACGTTTTTCTCCTGATAATACCTACAGTAGTTATATTGAGTAGACAAAGTTTCGAATAAGAAATATTTGTATGGCTTTTCTTGGCTTCAGTCGTTAACCGGCCATCTCAGTCATAATAAGTGATCATTCCAGGCAATCTTTGGTTTCCATTCTGAAGCTCAGTTTGCAAACACTTGACACTTGTATCACACAAGTGTCAAGTGTAACCCAATGCAGGAAACCTGCGACATTTTTTAAACATCACAATATCACCGCATAATAATTTGATAAGCAGTCGCATCAGGACAAGCCAAGATGACGAGATAAAGCTGAAAATAGAAAACAGAAGAATTGGAGGGACACAATATCTGTCCCATATGTGGTCTGTGTCTGTGACAGCTAGGCCCCTTATTTCAGAGGAACCAAATGGTAACAGGTTAAGCAGGCTAATAAGCATCAAGCAGCATCTTTAATATGTTAACATCCCAACATATGTCAAGTACCATTAAAAACACAAAGGACAGCTGAGAAAGGATGAGACAGAATTTTTCAGGGACACATGAGGTCTCTCCAGCAGAACGAAGTGGACATAGAGTCTTAAACATGCATCCTATCTAAGGATCATCAGGAGGTGACTCCACTGGTTGAGGAAGGGGGGGTAAAAAACAAAACAACTGATTGTATTGAAGTTCATGGGAAAATGATCCTACGTCTCACTTGATTAACGAGCTCAATCAATGTCTTCCTAATGAGTTTGTGATGTCAGTTTCTAGTTTCACATCTTCAATACAGCGTGATGTTTGCAGGTTCACAATGCTGTGGGTTACTGACTGACATGCAGTAGACACCAATACTGCTGGAAGTATTGGTGTAAATGTCCATCAACATACAATCTAAATCCAGCCTGCCCGAAATTAAAAGGTGAAAGTTTTCTGATTGATTTTCCTCGCTACAGAAAAAGAATGGAAACCAATAAATGTCTGGGATTGTAGAAAGAGTCAGTTCCAGTTTGTAAAACCAGAAGTAGAATGAGTGAAGAAAATTACGATTGATTTGTAGTAAGTAAACAGTCCCTCAATGACTTCATCTGTAGATGGAGAATAATACTGGAGAATCAATCCACTAGTAGAAGGAATCTATTCATCAACACTAATTTTGGTTGAGGACAATTTATGAGGGAGTTCTGAAAGTCAAACGATAAGGTTAGAAAAGAATATCAAACCTGTACATTTTTAACAATGTGATGAATTCATTACTGTTTTTTGCCACCATGATGGTTGATTTCATAAATGTCAACAGGGAAAAATTACAAAATAATATGACATGTATTAGTAATATTTAACTTCATTTACATTTTTATGAGTCTTACTCTTAAAGGATTGATCTGCTTTATTACAGCTTGGATCTTCATGTCTGTCAGTTATGAGAACAGAAAACACAAAACCTGGCAGGGCAGGACACCAACACTTCACTCTTATCCTCATTACAAATATGATACAAGTTGTAATAAAGAAGGGCAATCCTTTAAATTCAACACAACACTTAGCTTTTATAGTAGGTTGTTGAACAGTACCAATGCTGATGGAGTCTTCTCTTCTAGTGTCCTTCATTGTGCGATCAGGAGGACTACATTTTAGGGTGGTCTCCCACCAACAGTCTCTGTGAGGAGCCACTTCCTTCAACAGGTGGTCAATTTCCCTTTGTTGGCCAATTGCCAAAAATAAACTCTTTTACAAATAAATACAGTATTTACACACGTCACACACATGATTGTTGAAAACTTGGTACTTCATTGTAAATTGCTTCAGATTGGCTGTATCAGTTGCCTGGACCTTGGTGTGGACAATGGCTGGCTGCTCTCTGCAGTTTTGACGATAGCTTTCACCTTGTTCAGAGCTGTTTAAATGGTGTTTGATTTGATCTGTAGAAAAGACTGATTGTTGCTATTTGTAAACCTCAGTAAACACCTTTTACAGGAGGACTACCCACTGAGGTAGCAAGGGGTCAACAGCTCAACTGATCCAGGGTTGCATCCTCATGTTACTCCAAAGTTCAACACCAGCTCTCAGACCAAACTTGTGGCTCTGTAATGTTTTTGTATAACTACAAATTCAGTCCACCTGTTTTTTCACAGGGCTGCACATGAAGAGTCAGTGTCTGTCCTTTCTGCCACAGTGCCGATGTGTCATAGTATTAATTAGGCCTTCAGATGGGGACTCTTTTTCATGCTCCACATCTTCTCTGATAGTTCCACAGTTGCGTCTGGGTTGATATTGTTTCCTTGATATGATGTGAAAAAGATGAAAAAAATATGTCACCTTGTTTGGCGACACAAAATAGGCATCCACAACTTTCTTCATCTTTTCCATCTATCCATATAGAAAACCTGAGCTCCATCTGAAGGCCATTCAATACTGGTCTGTGAGCCTGAGCTCATCCTCAACGTCAGCTAACACTGTTGTCCACATGTGTGCACTGATGCATCTTTTCATCCAAGCAGAAACCCAACATGGGCCAAAAAAAACTATGTGCTTGCTCACATGTTTATAGCAGCATAACAAATGACAGTGAACAAGGAAGCTCAGAGAAAGAAACAGGGGGAAAGCCTCGCCAGCTCCTCCCCTGACAGGATTTACATGGTGAGGACTGCAGGAGTATTGGCAGGTGCATGAGCTTCTTCAGATGCTTTTTAACTCTCCCAGTTCACTAGATACCAATCAACTGTGGTCAGTTTATACTTCCCAGACAAATGGGTTTGGCAACATGATGCCCCCCCTCCCAGATAAAGTCTCATTCAAACGACATGAGATTTGCTGGTATCTGTTGAGAGAATAGAATATTAGAAGAAGTGAGTAATGCCAGTTCAAAGACAAAAAACAAACAAACCAAAAAACCTAATACCCCTTTACCTCTCTCTTCCTCTCTCTCTCATACACACAACTGTCTCAGTTAAGACTGCTCTGCATCTGTACTTGTTTTAATGTGTTAGCAAACCAGTTTGCTCCCTGACTGTTTGACCCTGGGAATGTAGTGGGCAGTGCCTTTTTAGAGCCTTTTTAGAGTTCCCTGCTGTTGGTGGGAAAGAGTAAGTCAGAGTAGGTCATAGGTTATAGGTCATATTAGGAGCAACCAGGCAGATGAAAGCTCTGTGAATCAACCAGAACAAACTGCAGAGATAAGGGGCTGATAAATCTCTGTGGCTTTAATACATTACATACATTCATCAGCCCCACTGCCAAATAAAACATTGATAGGTCCTGCTGTTCTTCAAGCCTTTAGGCTGCATATATTTTTGATGAGCAAAAACATTTTATGCCTTATGAAATGGAACAGAGAGAAATGACACACAAGAAAGAGACTGTCCGGCTTCAAGTCTGCTCAGAGCTTTTGCATCAATATGGAATGTGCCCTAATCACTTGGCCATCAAGTTACCCCACTTCCATTTTAGCAGATTTATCTTATTAATCCAGTGTCTATGTCTTCTTGATGACAATGTTGTAAATGTATCTAATTAATCAGTTTGTAATGGCACACAGAGAAACTATTTTAATGAGGATTCAGGTATTTATAATGGGAACTTTGCCTGCTGTAATATCCCGTGTAATATCACTACTTCACTTGAGGAAAAAGAGTTCTGAGAGGCTTGAACTGACCCACAGTCCAAAAAGGTGATTTAGAGTGGTGAATGTACCTGAGGTCTGCTGCTCCTACAAGCCTCCTCCAGGTTTTTGTGCCAGATTATTGCTGAAAATCTGGATCCAGTCTGGAACTTGTAAACATTGCCTGTGAAGTGACACAAACAGCTGTGTGTGATTATCTGTTGGGAAACAAAGCAGTAGTAGACCTGAGTCGGTGTGAGGCTGACCTTTGTCTGGGTCGTTGAGCTGGAAGATGTTGGGTCTGGCTGGATCATCCGGCAGCACCACCATCCAGCCAGTCACACACACCTTCTTACAGGGGTTGGACTTGTACTGTTGCACATAGAGGGTTACAGAGGGTCAGGGTTACAGCACAGATGTGAACACAACATGACAAAGGTATAACTGTGTATTTCCACTGGTGTTCACGAAACTTAGGACAGTGAAGACAATGTTACAAATACATTCATTGATACATACAAGATGTTTAGGGATATCAGGATGATGTAGTAAACCAAAGGTTGACCATTTTCATACATTTTGGAGTGGCCCTTTGTGCTGGCAAACAATTGCCCAACAATTCAACACAACTCAAGAACACAGATTAGTTGCTATTTTTTCACAATTGCCCAGGACACATTTATAAGAAAGTTCTGGTTTCAAGTAAGGACACCATCACACTGAATTGGCTGCAGGCAAACCTGCCATGACAACATGAGTGGATCACAAGTGAAACTGCCACAGTCACAGCCACAAAGTCAGAAAAAGACTTTTTCAGACTGATTCTGGTACAAACCGAACCCTGCTCTTTGTTTTCTTTCAGAAGAAATAATAAAAAGAAAGTAACAAAAATATTGATGGATTCTAAGGACATGCTGCTGTAACTGAGCATCAGATACTGTAAGACAATAAGAATAATCAGAGTCATCTCCGACAAGCGGCACTCTCTTTTACCATAAAGATTTAAGGCTTAGTATGTTTTGGAAAAAGAAGAAAATGAGGGATCTGTGATATGGTTTGTCACCAGAAGAACAGCCAAAAGCCTCACTGTTCAACATCGCAACATCTTGAGACTGCTCCTCTGTATTGAGCCTATAACTTCCTGTTGCTAACAGGCACTGCCATTACTGTAAATCCATTTTGGTCTGGAGGTTGTCTTGTCTCCTTTGATAAGACTTATATCGTATGTCAAATCTAGAAAAGAACTGACAAAGTGGAATCAATAAACAACAGTTTTGCTTTTAATGTAGACGTGTAAATTTGGCATGTGCCCGAGGGAATGAAAACTTATAAGCTTCAGTGAATTATCATCAAGGTGCTTTCTGACCATCTTCAATGCATGCACATGAAAGCTTCTCAGGGTGTTGGAGCTATTAGCACCTCAAACATGTTTTGCATGATGAAAAATAAAAATTTTTTGTTCACCTACAATCTAAACAGTGTCAAGTTCTTTAAGCATCACACTCACATGTTTTCTCTCAGAGGCCCTCAGAGCTTTTGCCCCATAGAACGTCAGTGTTGATCCCGACAGTGTGATCCAAAACCTGGTCCACGATGACAACTGCAGGGCAGCAAATAGTAAAGACACGGAAAACATCCCACTCTCTATTCTTTTCTACCATAAGCTACTCAGTCAAAGACCAGAGGTGAACTCACCTTGGGCTTCCGTCCCTCCTTCAGCATCGTCTTCCTCCTCAGGGGCCCTTCGATGGTCACACTGCATCCCGCCTCACAGCATCCATAGCAAGAGTTGGCAGCAGAGGAGCTGAAGATTTACACATAAAAACATTACGACTTACTGGAACAGGCTCTAGTCAGCATTCAAGGCCCGGTTTGACCTAAAATGATTCAACATGATGCAGGTTTTCATTTCAATCAAACTGAGTTCACTGGTTATTATCAAAGAAAAACTGGTCCCTGTTTATTAAAATCACACCCTATACTGATTTATTGCCATTACTGCCAAGTCCAAGTCATGGATTCATCAGTATGTTAACATCACAGTGTTTGACAGTGACAGTGAATCATCTGGTTATAGGGACAACATGCAAGACACCAACTGATATCATGGTTTCCAGCTTTTCTCATGACTCAGCCAGACACAAGACAAACACAAAGCACACACTACCCTCTGTGTGTGTGTTTCTTTTTGATGCTGATGGATGTGTGTTATGCCTGGGTTACATTGTGAGCGACTGAAAGGTCAAACTGACCCTGAGCTGTGGCAAAAGACTCCAATAAAGAAATATTGCATCTAAGGCACATTAAAATCCACTGATACGTTATTACAACCTCTCAACTCTCATCTTCAGTGAGTTCAAACACTGCAGCAGCAATGATTTTAAGTAGATCGAGAAAATATTAGCATTTTAGATAAGATTTATCTTCGCTGGCTCTCAATCCATGCCAGATTAGACATTATGATGCTTTTACTGATATCACCTGTCCCCAGAGTTAAAAGAACATCTGCTAGCTGCAGCACCTCTTCCCATCTAGCTAATGCTTCCCTCTTTCTGGAACAACCTCCCTTCTGACATCAGAGTGACTCCAAACTTAAACTTTACCTTTCAGTCATCTTCGTATTCTTTCCCTACGTACAGCTTAGCACCATTAACATTTTTTTTGTCTCAGTAAATCACAGTGGAGTCCATGTTGTCCTGCTGTTGAGATGACTAAACTTTCTGTAAACCACTTCATCACTGTGTTTCAAACAGCATCCAGACCTGGAGACTCCCTTCTCACAAACAACAGTGAGACTGAAGAAGACAGAGTCTTTGTTCCTTTGAATGATCTCCAAGCTCCAAGTCATTGTTTAGCCAAATACTGTGTTTTAGATTTTTTCATATTTTAATTAATGTGGCGAACTGAGGATTCGCACATGACTCTATTACAGCCAAATAACCTGGAGCTAGAAAAGTGGCAAGTATACCCAGTGGAGAGTCCTGACCTCCAGCAGCATGCAGTGAGGGGCGAGGTGAGATAAAACACAGTCCCCGGTAAAGATAAAGTCATCCTTTTTAAAACTGATATTGACTCGTCCCACTTCACTGTACCTGTAAACATAGCTGCGGCTCCGGGGGGAGTTGCGAAGTGGGACCCTCCAGTTTGGGCCCAGTGTTGCATACATGCGTCCCCTGTTTGTCACATATTATTTCCACAGTCAGTCTGAATGTTTGTTTAAATCATAGACAATTCAAACTATTCACATTTAAAGTCATTACTTGTTTCTCATAAATAATTTTTTTTTTTGAACAAACAAATATATAGTATGTTTAACTTGACATAGGATGCTAGCAACATTCAAATACACTGATATCATATGAACAATGAATATGCTACGGGCACAGATGCAACTTGGTGACAGAGAGGTTCATTTCTAAAACAAAGTCATATACAGTTTAAACCCGATCTTTTACATTTTCCTTACTGTCAATAAATCTATGTGAGAACAAAAACCAGAACCAAATCCTAATAAAACTTATTACAGTTAAAACATTGCTGAAAATACTCCACAACTAAGGCACTATTTTGTGTTGCTTGAGTAACATTTGATAAAAAAATATGCATTAAAAATATGTTAATACAACGCAAATGCTATGCAAACAATACAATGCATACATTGCGTTACTGTCAAAAATGTTTTTGCCCAATTTTAGGAAAACTGTCATAGTATAAAAACACATCACAATATGAATAAAGTCTGAGTCCTCAACTTTTCTTGTTCTTTAGTAGTTACATGAATGACTGTGGATATACATTTTTTTTTACCCCAAGTGATTAAAAGATTTGAAAGCTGACGTGTGATGACTGGCTCTCACCTCTCCATCCCAGTTGACAGCTCTTCTCCAAAAGAACTTTCACTGCTGCCTGTAAGGAAAAATAAAAGCAACATTCAGGTCTAAGAAGGAGCTGATGAGGTCACTATATCTGACTCTATCATAGAATGTATACAAACCTAAAGACAGGCCATTGGACACAGATGTACTGTGTGGATCATTTCTGACGGGACTCTGAGACTCTAAGAAACTGTCATCCAGCAGGTGTCGTGCTTTCTCTATGGGAAATGTAGCGCTCCTGCTTTCAGACATGCCGTATTGACACATCATACTGTGGGAAAAACGTCAAAAACATACAGGTGGTTATATATGTTACAGGGGTTACAATGGATTGTGCATTCCTCAGGAATTTTTCTTTAAAGCTCATTTTAGTATTTCCCCAGCAGAGTTTTGATTTTTTATGGCATCATCTGATAATGCTCCAATTTGAGGCAACTGTTCAGACCATTAGGAATGCTGGCTACGGAAAATGTAGGACTACCATAAACACAGCCTCAAAAAGTACATTTATTCAAGAACTGTATTTTTATATATTTTTAACTATGACCACTTCACCCATCTGTGACCCATAGGCTGTTTGCACATTATTGAAAACCCCAATGTGGTTGGATTTAGGGTGTGCATGGGCTTCAATGCTAATATTATTGACTATCTTACTGCTAACTTGTCCCATGTCTTACTACTACTATGTCCACTACTACTATGTTTTGTTGTGTTATCTTTTACAGCAGTGACCTACAACTTATGCGTTTGGTGAATGTTTATATAACTTTACTAAATGCAACTGCATCTTTAAATATTTTATCATAATCACTTTTAAACATTATTATGATTATATATTTACAGGCTTGTTGTTTATAGCTGTTCTGTATCTGAACATGCTCATTATCAGTGTTGCTTAGCTATGTTTAGTTGCCTCATGTTGTTTGCATGCCTACAGGAATTACATAGTGGATTGTCAACTAATATTTTGTCGTTTACTGCTGCTCAGTCTGAAGATGACTTCTTGTTGTGCCATTGTTTTCTTTTTTTTGTCTGTCTGTAATATCTAACTATCTTTTCACTTGTTTCAGCTCCCTGAGATGGCTGTAACTGAAAGATAGGCCCTTTGACTGACACTGGCACTTTTACTGAAATTATGATTATTGGCCTTGAAACAAAAGATTTCATAATCAATATTTAACAATCACTTAATTAAAAATTAAAATTGAATACAAATTCAACTATTAACTGCTAGTAAAATAAGTCAGACATTGCTCAACCTAGAAGAGCCCAATCATTATAATGCTGCTTATACAGACATGCAGCTATAGCATTAAATAAGAAATATACAGAACAAAGTTCTTTTTGCAGAAAGAGGTAAGAAATAGAGCTAATGGATAGGACTTTTCATACTCCTTATTCAATGCAAATACAGCCACTGCTGCTGATGAGGCAATGACTTTATGCACTGTACAATTTACACAACCAGTCAAATGTTTGGACATACTTTCCTATTCATTTGAATGAGAAAGTGTGTCCAAACCTTTGACTGGTAGTGTAGTTGGCTGTGTTAATGTTTTTTTTTGTTTGTCTGTGGAGCACAACAGCAACAGCAGGCCATAATGTGAGCAGTTTTTATAACTTTTACTCTTTTCTGTAACTAATTGTTAGTAAAAATGAAATTTAAATATTTAACGTAAAGGAGACTGTTTTTCTAAAACCTAAAAGCATTTAGAGGTGATGAAAAAGCTTCCAGTTTACCAATACTGTCATATTTTCACATATGCATAGTTTGGACTTTAACATAGATTCATTCATTCATCTTCAACCGCTTATCCGTTGCCGGGTCGCGGGGGGTACTGGAGCCAATCCCAGCTCATTCTGGGTGAGGGTGGGGTCACCCTGGCCAGGTCACCAGTCCATCACAGGGCCAACACACAGAGACAGACAGAAACCAACAACCACTCACACACACACTCAGACCTACGGACAATTTAGTCACCAATTAACCTAAACATGATGTCTTTGGATGGTGGGAGGAAACCAGAGTCTCTGGAGGAAACCCACACAAACACAGGGAAAACATGCAAACTCCCCAGGCCTGGGAACTGAACCCGTGACCTTCTTGTTGTGGTGCAATAGCGCTAAACACTATGCCGTTCTGTGCTGACATAGATTTAGTGTGATTTTAATTACCCTGTAATAGAAATGTCTTGTTGTACTCACTTGTTTCCCAGACTATGGCTCTTCCTGTGATGGGAGGGTGGAGGGGTGGGTATGTGAACCCCCACGGAGGCATCTGGGCAGGTGGGTCTTCGGTTGTACCTCATGGAGGCAGATACGTCTGACAGACCGGAAATATAGCAAGCGTTTCATCATCACTAAATGCTGTAAGACTTACTTACTTACTTTGTAATTACATCAGTGGTTATGGAGATTGCTGGGTAAAGGTTTCTATAAAGTGTCAAGTGTGAATTTGTTAGAGGCGGACTAAAGCTAAATTCAGTTAGTTAGCCACACTGTTCACTTGATACTTATATGTTCACATACCTGTAGCACATCCCAGTCCTAATACTTGCATGCAATGAACCCCCTTTTAACCTGAAACCCTTCAGACTACTTGAAGTGGCCAAACTCCCCTTGCCATTGGGGAAAAACTCATCCACTAGATGGAGATAATGAGACAAAGAATCAGTCCTCCACATAGACCATTATTTGACCAAAAACCAATTTTTCTAATTTTATTCAATGACTGCATCCACATTTTCCGCCTTTGTGTAAATGTGTAATAAGTCTGTCCATATAATCCTGTCATTAGTCTGACCACAGCTCTGCCTTCAGGCAGCACTGTGTGGGGTTGGGGAGTTAATGCCGTGTTACTATGTGCATTATGTGGACCCCTTGAGTCACTTGCTCCGCGCACTGGAGACCCACTGGGGCCATTTAATCAAATGTAACGGAGCAGTTTGGCCCTAGCAGAGGGAAATCTGTGCTCATGGTGTTCATTTGGAACACACAGACTTGAATGAAGAGAAGAAAAGCTCAGATGCAAAGGACACAGAGACAGCTGTATGTAACTGTGCCTACATTAATTTCGCCTGGTGAGGATTTTTTATTTTATTTTTTTACTTAAATGTAGTAATCACGAGTAATAGGTTGGTAAAGTTAGAATTAAAGGAGTCCATTTAATGTGGCAGGATAATGTGATCCCAGAATGACAGAAGCTGCCTCATGGTGCCTCCCTGACTGTATTAGCTTGTAAAAGTCCTGGTTTGGGCTCTGCAGCTGCCGCCTGGACACTCACAATCCAAATACAGCAAATTTCTTCCTTTCCATACTGTCATGAATTCACAAAAAACATTTAACAACAACTGTCAAAGTCTTTAAATTCTATAATGTCAAAATTTCAGAAGTATTCTTTGAGTGTTACTTCTATTCACTAGAATAAATTTTGACAAAAAAGAGATTTAGACAAAACTTTTCAATCATTTATGGAGAAAATATTAATTAATCCAAACTGTAAAACAATATTTTTTGTGAGAATGAGATACATTTTTTGAAAATTTTACCCTTTACCCCAATTGGTGGTGACAATGCGGAAATGGTTTCAGGTTAGGGCTATGGTATCCAGATAATAAATCCCAATGAGTTGGTTGACATCCGACTTCAATTTGAGCTACCATCTACTTTTGTGTTTTGTGTTTGAGTGAAATGTCTCAACAACTGCTGGATGGATGGATGGATTCGGTACTCACATTCATTTGTTCATTAACGTTGATTCTCTAACTTATCATCTCACTGCAGTACCAGGTCAAATGTTTTATATTTTAACCAAATAATTGCAAAATTACTGCCAAATAGAAAACGCTAACATGCTAAAACAGTGTTAGCACTAGTTCAAAAGTCCACTAGGCCTCAAAGAACTACCGGCATGACTTCTGATTCTTAAACTTAGTTTATAATTCTTATTTTTATTGTTGCTGTATGGTATTTTCTTAGATTATTTTTCCTTTCTGTAGAGCCACCCTGTTTTGGTTTGTTTTTTTGTTTTTTTTTTACTGTTTTGTTTGTGTATACCATAAATTATGAATACTGAATTTTGAGAGAAACAGCAATGACATGTTATCCATATACTTACTACTATTTATTTGACATAGCTTTTTTTACATATTGATACAAATGTACAGCTCTCGCTACTGTGGAGTATGGCTACATCGATGTATGCTTTAAATACGCCACAGACAGTCAATGCAGGAAAACACATAAATAATCTATCTTGTTCATGCATTCACCACGTTTTAAAAAATAATAATAACAATACATTTTATTTATAAGTGCCTTTCAAGACACTCAAGGTCACTGTACTATGAATAAAAACAACAATAAATAAAATCAACATACAAACCAACTGAAAATGAAGGGAAGAATACGGAGATAAGTAATCTCCACCAACGTCATCATTGTCATCAAAGCATCCCTGACGCTGTCCCAGAGGCTCAAGCAGATTACTAACAGGTGGTTTTACTATTATACATCATCCATCCACACTTTCTGTTACTTTTTATCTATTTTAACTTAATGAGGGTAAATCTTAACTTCACAGAACCAGAAAGTGAAGCTGACAGGCAGATGGAGTAATAAAGCAGGTTCAACACAGGACAGCTGTGATCTCATAACAGGAATATGTCCCAAAAATCACTATATTCTTGTTGATTAATGTTAGTTCTTACCTCATATCTAAGGACTTGTGCATACTGCTTACTCAGTTACTTGAACTACTCTAAAATACTACCAAGCAGTCGGATAAATGATCCAGATTGTGATCTGAAACAGCCACAAGTTTCCAGAATTAGATTATTACAATGGACTCTCAAAATATTAGCTCACTTCAATGAGTTAATGTTGTCATAGCTGAAGTCACTAAAGCACCAGTATCTGAAGGGTTTTCTCTCCATTCACATGCACAGCTCCAGGGGTGTGTGAACTGGGGTCACGTGTCAATCCTCTTTTTGTTCTTGCACATGCTCTGCTCAGTCCACCATCTTGCCAGCTTGTAACATGGAGAGAGTGAGTAAACCAGATTTTTCTATTTGGCAGCCTGTGAGGTGAATGAGACTTGTTTACGCTGAAGGAGCCAACAAGGCACTGGACATAGTCAGAACAGCCAGAGAAGCCAGAGCAGCCTTTTTTTGCCAGGTTATATAACTTCAAATGATCATCTGACCAGCTTGAGCAGTACAGCACCATCATCCATTAGACACCCATGGGATACTCATGATCCCTGTAAGTTTTTGTCATTCAAATCTGGATACCTATAGATGCAGAAGGCAAACTGTAAAAATGTTCTACACTCATGCTCCTGCTTGCACAATGTAAACTATAGTTTAAGCCAACTGGGTAAAAACATGCGTTTCCATATGGGTGTGTTGAACGATGCAGCACGTGTAGGTTACACCCATCCAAATAGAACAAAAGGCCAATGGTGCCAGAGACTTTTAAATCAAGTGGTGTTTTCCACTCTCCTCAGCTCATTGAGTCAAAGCAAAGACTTTGTGAAACTTTGAAACCTTTGCCTGTAATCCACTTATTTGTGGTCTTTGATATTTCTTTAGAAGAGGTACACGTGTGAGTCTTTTTTACGGCTGTCTGAAAATCTATTAATGGTTACTTATACTTACCATATCATAACTAAATATCAGGAGACATTTTTAAATGATTGTGGATTATAAGGTTTTTGTGAGTATTTGCGGCTATATTGCATTATAGAAACAATATGCACTTTATTTTCTTTTCAGATACCTCCATCCTATTTAATGCATTTCTGATATGTGTAACACACAGAGAATAACTGTGTGTTACACATATCATAGTGAGAATAACTAAATGATGAGCGGGCACTGAGTTCTTCAGCTGGCTGTTCCACCAAAGCCTCAATAATGCTTCTGATGATTTTCATATTTTATTAGTAGTGTGTCTTGATTATGGTGACAGTGAGAGAGAGAGAGAAAAAAAAGTACAAGGAAGCAGCAAGGGGCCATGAGTTGGTTTTAAGAGCCATTTGTTGGGTTCTGCTCAACTCTAAGCTTTAGGGGGCGCCATGTAAACTCAGTGGAGTGGAGTGGAGTCAGAGATACTTAAAGAGCCTCAAATCAAGGGAGCACTGGTGTTGTTTACTGGGGAAACAGCAGCAATTTATCATCATCTCATCCATTTTTTCAGCTGGTTAGGGGGTACTCAGCTAAAACACCCTAAACCATTTTTAAGGGCTTTTGAATTGATTGCTATTTTTAACATATATATATTTTTTAAATCTCACGTACCCCCTGGAGTGCCCTCAAGTACCCCGATTTGAGAACCACTGCTATAGATAAACAATATTTGAATTTGCAACATTTTTATAATAATTTATATTTTTTTAATCAAAAATAATTATGACAGTTGAACAACAATTTCATACTTGTATGTGTATTTATTGTAAATGTATTTAAATTAATAAAAGCTGAGAGTTATTTGGGGAATGCATTATTATTGTATATCAACAGACAGAAAAGTCAGAGAGGGACAGAGAGAGTGAGTCCTTGTTGACAGGAAACGAGGAGCTGTGAGCTGGATTCACACATGACCAGGTGAGCCACTGGGCACCAAATGCGTTGTTATGTGTGAATACTGTGATTTTGATATGTGTTTCTTGCTGTAAGCCAGATGCATTAGCAGAGTGACATTAAAGCCCCTGAGGACAAGCCAAGTCATTGTTGGTTTCCTAACTCAACTTTGTTTTGTTACAGTGATGGAAAACAAACATTTCCCCTATGGCCTTATGTTTCCAGTCAAACCTTTCCATATTACTGCTCAGACACATGCTTCCTTCCTCTGTTGGTGCCCTGTGTGTTGTTATTAAAGCGACTGCAGCGTGTTACAATCTACATGCATTGAACTTGAAACCTTTCTTCCTTCACTGCACATCCCCTTCTGTTAAGTCCAGTGAGAAGACCATAATGGCCCTGTCACATGATTAGAAAAATATCACCAAGCCGACTTAATCATAATTACACTAAATGCCAGATAAGTGAGGGAGGGACAGAGTTACTATGGTAACCATTACAAACAAGTTTAAGCATGGGGCTGGCCTGCCTGTGAGACATGAGTCTATGGAAAAAGATTTCTGAGCTCAGGATGCTGATGTACAATGGCTGACATGTTGCCGCTGCTATTAGCATCTTAAACCGCTCATGGGATGTTTGATTCGACCACAAGCCCTATGTGACTTTAAAAAATTTACTGATGTAACTGGCTGTGAACGATATGAGCTGTAAGATGTAGTTTTAATTATATTGAAGTGTGTTTCTTCCCATAAATCCTCAGCAACCAAACTAAATCAAAACAGAGCTGTGATGTAATCACATACAGTGCAGATCAAAGCCATCATCATTTTTTGAAGGCCAAACAGCTGGACAGTTTTATGGATGCATATAATCTAGAGTAGTTTACATCTACTTGAGGACTTTTCACCTGCGCTAATTGTTTTTTTTCAAGGATTCATTAAAACTCTCTCAATATCAGTAATGATGTAATGCAAGGCTTCAATGAGCTCATACCATGTTGAGAAGCACAAGGTACAGATGTGCACCACATTCAAAGCGCTGGTTGGTTTGAATGTGGTTTCTTGTAATTGTTAGACAAATCTATACTTACTGTGTGAGGAGACAAAGGTCTGTGTTAATTCATTTTAGGTATTAATGTCACTAGAGAGTACTACAGTAATGAGTCACTCTAATATCTGTTTTTTTCCCCAAGACATTGTCTGGATTTATTTTACAACATAAACTATGTCAAACTATGTCAAATAGCCTGGTTCTCATTCTTGACATTTCTTGCCTCTGTTAAATAAAGCCTGGTTCCTACTAAGTGACTAAATGAGACAACAGAGGCTGTTGTGGACATTAAACATGAACACTGATCTACCCTCCAGTTCACCTTTACAGCCTGGTTGTGTTTCTACAAGTTGTTACAAACTGTCAGAGGAAAGTCTATAGAAAAGGTCAGAACTGACTCAAGCTACAAGCTTAAGTTTAGTGGTGGTGATGAAAATATCTTCTGACTGTGGTGTCGTTGGTTTATTAGAATCACAACCAGAAATACTTCATTAATCCCCAGGCGAAAGTCCATAATCGAACATGAGCTTTTAACTTCTGCTGATTGAATTAGCGTCCAAACATCACAACGTGGAAAATTTGAAAAGATTATCCTGCTGAACTAAACCTGTTAGGTCAGAAAGTGTCTATTTTCTGGAATCATCCAGAAGACAATGGAAAAGAGGGAGGGAAGCAGGTGATGATGACTACAAATATACGTCATTCCTGCAGCAGTGTGTTAGAAAGGCATTCAATGCCAGTGAATAACCAATCACATGTGCTGAAGAAGTAATGCTAATATATATGCAAGGTTAATACTTTGTCAGATGTGGCATCTTCCCCATTTTTGATGTTGAGTTTAAACTATAAACAGCAATAGATTGACTTAGTTTTTATTATTATAACTTTAATGGTAATAGTTCACAATAGACCTGGGCCAAATTCAATAATATCAAATGTTATTTTTCATAATATCCCAAAAGATTTTTTTTTTTTTGCAGCTACGGTTGTGGTTGTCCTGCAGCATCATTACGTTTCTGAACACAGAAGTGGAAGTGACACCTGATTTGGTCTCTGCTGTGTCCATCCTCCAGTTTGGACAAGTTGGCCACTCTGAAGGAACAGTGTGAGCTCAGTAATTATCTGAGTGACTGTGGCCTTTCAGTCTGTCCATTCTCCTCTGGCCTCTCTCATGAGCAAGGTCTTTCCTGCACAGAGCTGTTGTGGCTCACTTGATGTTTTTTGTTCCTGGCTGTTATGTGTGAAAACGTTTGACACTAAATCTGTGAAAGAGAAACTCTGAGTCCACTGATTACACTGTGGTGTCACCACTTGAAATTATTGAGCTCACGATCCAATGTCTTCAGTGATACAGATGGAGAGGAAAGCCTTGCTTTCATACAGAGGACCCTGCTGTCTTTGATGTGGCCCTGGGTCCACCCCCCTTATTTTTTACCCTGACCTATATCCAGCTCTTGGACTGAATTTGCAGTATTACATCACCCCAGTCTGCTCCAAATCACCTTCCAGATTCCAACACAACACAAGAGAGGAAAATAAAAGAGGCTGCAAAATGTTCTCATGGAACTTTTCACTCAGCTCCAACAGTACTGGTTTGTCAGCACAATTAGACATGCATGAGGAAAGCCACTAGTCTGCAGCGCTATATCCTGCTCAGGATTGGTATTACCATACAGTACATCTCAGATAATCCGATCGCAGGGAGGTAGCTCAAGGTTCAGGTGTGATCGCATTGAGGACACATCTCAGCTCTGATCATTCCAACACTCAGACATAATCAGGGGTGGTCTGGGCCACATTCATTTATCAGTGTGAATGTTGCCTGGCCCCACTGAAGGACTGCCTCCTCCACTGACATCTTTTCACACAGTCTGATTAGTCCCAACACAGTTTTATGTCAAACTGAAAATATTTTACTGTTTAATAGACAAACTTCTTCACTGCAGAATAAAGCAATGATTCACTAAAGATGACAACACATGCCTGGTTATTTGAATATAAAGCAGAGAAAGGAAATCATATCACTGGTGGAAATCCATCTTAAAGTAGGTGTAAACTGATGTGCTCAGAGCTGGCCAATTGTGATCAGATGACACACTACCACAGTGATCCAAAATTACTCCAAGTAATTTTAATTTCTTTCTGGCTGAGTCATGCCTAAGGACAGTCTTGCCCTGGTCTTACGGCTTATTTGCTCTCATTCAGTTCCTTGTAAATAGAGTCAACCGTATTGCAGCTGGGTGTACCTAACCATTCAATTAAGGGGGCACAAAAGATCAGCCCCATTTCTATCTCACTTCTAATTGATGTGTTTGGGTTGTTTTTTTTTTTTAGGGAAATACAAATAATTTAATCTTTATTGCAAGTTCTGTCTGTATTTTGTTATGACTGAAGAACTGGGTGGTGACATAATACACCGAGTAAACATAATGATCTCTCAACCTTTGAAATATGAAATGAAATAACTCGTATGAAAAGAATTGGAAACATAATAAATTTGACAAAAGCTCTTACCTGCTAGGTCTTCTTTAGAGGAAGCGATGCGAGGGGAACTGTTGCCAGGTTCAATCTTCAGAGAAAGCCTGCAACACAAAAGGTTCAAAGGCTTCAATTTATTAACCCAAAGATTATTAAGAAATCTGAATCAGCTAATGGTGCATCAGACTAAACTTCACACCGTCACGACTTAGACTCAGATTCGCAGCTACGATAAGCGATCAAATAAGGCTCTATCAGTTGTTTACACAGGAAGTATTTCTTTTACATTATTCACATTCTATTGTGACCTCATGCATATTTTTTGTTTCAAAGGCACAAACAAAATGAGAATTGGTAGAAAGAGGGTGTAGAAGAGCAATGGCAAGGTTCACAGTTGACGTCATGTTTGTCTTACAACTGCTGTGTCACTTGAATTTTTTAATTTTTAATATTTAAAACTATCCATGACCCGGAAACAGATAAGATGAAGATGAATGAAAGAATACTTAAGCTACACGGGGAACAATTTATGAGATTGACCCCTGGTGGAGATTTGCTGTAATGTTTTCAAGATGTGAAGAGGTGCTGCTCAATAGGTGTCTGCCTGGATATAACATCATTGCATTGTTTAAACATGATCAAAATCCTTGTACATGATACAGTAAACGTTGGTCACAGCTGTAAAGATCCCATAAGAAAATGTTCTTTAGTTTGTTTGCGGTTTAAGGGTCATGTCATACAGTTGTCTGTCGGCGTTGAGGCCCCTGCATGTACAGATTTCATCACATAGCAAAAACCAATTAATTTACTGAATGTTTGGTAAAAATGACCAGAAGTAGTGTGGTCTGTATTTAATGTTTGCATGATAGTCCTTCAGTTCTCTGTACTCCAATCTGAGCCTTGTTATGTTCCTGTCCTTCTTTGTGCACATATTCAAATTTCTCTAGCAGTGCAGGGGACAGCCAAAATAAATGTTTTTTCTTGGTAAATGGGATCCTGCCCCTCATCATCACATTTGGAAAATATTTCTTGAAACTTGGGTGGAAGGACCTGTGGGTAAGATAGTCATTCATTATTGACTGTGGGCTTGGTTGCGTTTACAAATGATTTTAAATGACTGCTGGTTCAAAAGAAAAACACACAAGGGGAGTGCCATGCAAAATTCAAATTCAATCCATCACGTGAAATATCCACATTACATCACATGATCAGCCTGGTTTCATCTGTGCATCTGTTTTTGCTCTGCGCAGCGCTGACATTAGTAGTGCTCTCTGACAATCTTACCATCTCAACCCCAGGAAGAGTTTCCAACAGAGCTGCACGATACAGACTTTAGTCATTTACCATGCAACTGATTCATGGTACAAACCTCCACTGACACGTTGTTCTGAAACTGTTATGTATTACTGAGCTATTTTTTTCTGGATCCGTCCTGCTTGTGTTAAATGTGTTATTTTACATTTGCAGTGGATATGAGAGAGTTAGTGTTCTCTGAAAACTGAACAGGGTTAGGGTTGAATTAAATTTGTCAAAGTTTTTGACTAAAACAGTATGATGTATTACTTCAGGATTAATTTTAATCATGAAGTTTTCATCTGAAAATTAAAGGTCCAGCCCTGCCAAACATAAACTGAAGGAACTAATTGGGCCAAATATCCAAATATTGATATGCCTGATGGATTATTTCTCAACATTGAGTTTTATCTATTTTACAACAATCTCAGGCATAACTTTCACTAAAAACACACAGGAATGAAACATAAATGTTAGTAGCATACAGTATGGACTGATACAAAGGTGCTGAGATGATGTGTTAATTTGAAGATTACATTATGTTTCCTTGGTTGGCTTGACTGTCTATTATTTGCACTGCAGGACATTTCCAAGGTCCCGAGGGGATTTTTTCCCGTTGAGCTGTTGTCTGGCTCTGGAGGGCAGTCCAGACACCAGAACTGTTATGATTTGGTCCTGTTCCCCCCATTTCACTTGTGTTGTCTGCTATTTTCCTTTCTCTTGTGCGTATGTTTATCTTCTGTCCGTTGTCTGTCCCTCTCTCTCTCTCTCTCTATGTGCATTTGTGTTTTTGTGTGTGTGTGTGTGTGTGTGTGTGTCAGAACATGTGCAGCTGGGTGTAGTCTCACATTTTCACACCTGATCTTCATCGTACCCTTGAATGCACTTCCTACTGCAGTATAAAATGATCACTTCCTCTTACCATTCTTCTCCCAATTGCTCTACCACCCACAGTGGTATTATGCTGCAGCCAACTCATCTTTTATAATGTAGCGTGCTCGTTTTTGATGACTGGCATTTTCTCCTGTGCTTCAGGCTCAGTTTTCCATCTCTACGTTCTATGTCATTTCAAACTCTGCTTTTCATCTGCCTGTCCAGGCTGCTGGATTGTACTGATTCCTCTCAGTCTCAATTCAAGCTTTTAAATGAGCTTCTATAGAAGCCTCTATATGAGCTTTTGAATGAGCCTCTACATGAAACGTTATATGAGCTTCTATATGAGCACATTACGCTGTAACACACAGCAGACACAACAATCTTGATATTCATATGAAATAGCACTGATGAAATTGTTGAGACTGAAGACAGTAGTGAAGTTGTACACTGTATAGTCAAAACCAAAAGGGCATACAGTAGATACTAAAACTCACTATGCAGAGATGGTGTTAAATCACTACAGGTACACAACATTCACAATACAGTACAAATATTCATTTGATGATTGACACACAGACCTGTAGTTTTCAGAACTGCCTCATCATCTCACTATCTCACTTGTGTTTTCCTGGGGTCTACCCATGGCCTATTATTATTTTCAATCTATTTGCTTCCCCCTCGGTCAGTGTGGTTTTTAAATGAGGTGATTTTCAAACTTTAAGTAACAGTAAGTGAACACAGCAAATTTTTAAGTTGTGTAAATGTGTTCTGTTCAACATGAACAGAACTCGCTTGTAAATTCAAACATGATGATTTGTGTTGGTGAATGAATTTGTGACACCGTGTCTACTTACATCATCAGTTTACAGTTCTTTACGTGATTCATATAAAAATAGCCAGGCTGACATTTAACACTGATCAAGCACAGAAGCTGGACAGATGAGTTTTGATGCTACATTATTAGCACCACTTGTTGCTGTGCAGCGAGTCAGGAAGTGTTCCTAATGATTAAAATGCTGCTTTGGATTGGGCCTAACTAATAGCTGAAGGAAGGGGGAAACCACATGGTTACATTTACCCTGAGCGGAAGCTCTCCAGCCAGTGTTTCCTATCTCTTTTCATTGCTTTATCTCATATACATATTAAAAATGCCCGATAAACCCGCATTTATCCTCATGACACTCCTCTATTTAAGCTTATCACAAGACAACTGAAACAGTAATCTCTGTTGGTGGTCCTCGCTCTGTCCAAAGGTTTCAGAAACACTACTGCATAAGCATAATAACCAATTTGTCTAGGTTGTCCAGCTGACTTGGTCCTCTCATATAGGTATAAACGTAAAAGATTTTTATTAAATAAACATTACTCCTCTTCTACAAATCATAAATCGTGACCTAGATAGGTCTACTCCACTCATAAGTTTACTCTCACTTAAGTAAAAGAAGGACAATGTAAATGACACTAATTACTCCCTGATTCAACTGTGAGTGAACTTCTTTATAGGCATGGATAGATGGATAGAAGGATGCAGGAGCAGTCTTACTTTATTGGCTCGTTAATAACCACTTCATTTGACCTGAAAAGTTGTCAAGAAAATCGTTGAGAGAGGCTCAAGCCTTTAAGTAAAAAAGAAGGTTATGTGTCACTAATGATGATATCATTAAATTTCCACAAGTTCAGCATTGTACTTTGTATACTGTCTGAGCCAAAAGCATCCAGGGGCAGATTTGCTAATTCTCTGTTGGATGACATAAGGCTTACATTAATTACAGTTATTTAAGACTCTTTAACCTCAAGACAGACAACTTCGATTAAGTTTAAGGCAAGTAGGAATCTGATCTGGACACAATAACAGTATCAGTGGCCTGGAATGCCTCTGAATAGTCAACACATGAAAGACGAAGAAAGATCAGATCTTTGTACTAAATGTCAATTGGTTTGTGGAGCCTATTGTCATATCCACCTCTGAGGCCCCTAGCAGCTGTTATTCTGCGGATCCTGGGATCCTTCTTTGAATACATAGCACTGACACATCTGGAAGAAGATGTGGAATTATAGAATGGTATGATTTTGAATTTAAGGTATGTTGGCCTATTTTTTTAACTTCTGATGTTTTCTTTAATAATGATAATACTATTGCAGTATTTTTCTTTTCTTTATTGGGATTTAATATGAATCATCCTAATTGGAAAACACTCTAAGTAGAGCGTAGGTTGCCATTTTTATCTGAGGGTGCTCAAAATGCGAGACTTTAGTTTAATGTGATCTCCAGATCGGAGTACAGAGCTGACCTTTTCAGAATCAGCAGTATCGGTTCCACTCATGTGTATTTGTTTTAAATGCAGAACCAAACAACTAAGAGTACATGTCAATGTTACATTCATGTTGCTTGTAAATCTTAGCTGCATCTTGTTTGATCCTATTGCTGCTGGTCAAATTTTTCCATTTCCCCATCTCTAAGAATGGAAACTGTTGGAGCAGATTTTGATTTACTGGCTCTCAGGACTTCTTCCAGCTGACCCCACAGTGACTCTGGATATAAGACATTACTGCCTTACAGAGCAGATATGGCTCCCAGCTCTCGCCTACACACAGAAAAGTTCTTCTCACGTTTCAACTTCAACTGAAATGCACAGGTCTGGAAAGTGTATTTCATATCTGGCTGACGTCATTGTGTGTGTCTGCAGGTTAATGGGGACCTCTGGCCACTTTGATCATTGTGCAGCCTGCTGTGGGCTGTTCGTCTCTCTCCACTTGCACATTTTAGGCAGCATACCTTTTGAGCAACCTTTTGATAAACAAACTTTAAAATTGCAGAGGACTTATAAAAGAATTCTTCCAAAAGTTATTTATCATCATGATGTTGTTAAAATGATAGTCATGAGAAAATGTAAAGAGGAAAACTGCTGTAAAATCAAATGATTTCAGAAGTAACAAGAAATACAGAAATACTTTTGATGTTACAGGTAGGTTAAAAATAGTGCAGTATGTACAGATTGAAAGTATCAAGTTTAGTATGGTGCAGCACTGAATCAAAATATTGTGGTTATTGATTCACACCTACAGTAACTAAATATTTTTCATAATAATTGGTAAAATTACTTTTACTTACAATTGTGCTTGTCATGATAAACCCAGAGTGAATCACTTTAGCATCCTTTAGCTCCCATGAACCTAGAGCTGCAGTGGACAGCTATTAGATGTTAGTTAGCAATTAGCATGTATGTATATTGTCCAGTTTCCTATCACACAGCCTAAAATAGTGGTCCCTAACCAGATGATTACAACAAAGTCCTGTTTACTCTTTATTGTAAAATGTCTTATCTGCTCTTGTCATATTTTTTTCATGTTAAATATTGAATCCTAAAAGCACCCCAACTAACCTATACACAATTGGATAAGATCAGGTTGGATCATATCCATGCCAATATTTTCAGGGAATTTGATAAATAATTAAGTTTTGATTGTTTAACCACACTTGCTAATATTAATCTCATTCATATAAGTTAAAATAAGCAAGCTCCTGGTTAGAACCTCTCAGGTGTGTACTGTCAGGCTTTTCCTGTCAAGTGGAATCAAGAATGTATTCATAAATTATCTGGTGCTCTTCGTTTTACTTTTGTTGTTTTTTTGTTTTTTTTTTGTAGATAGTCTGTGTTTTGTCTCCACATTTCTACATTCACCTGAATTGGAAGACCTTTGGACCACACTGTGTTAATTTTCTCATATTTTATTATGTCAGTTTGAAGTGTTTTATCGGATTAAACACAGGTAAATATAACAAGTATAACTAGCACCACAAAAATCACGTCCCATTCCCAGGAGTGCTTAATTAAGACAGAGTGTAATGAGCCATGGCAGACAGCCTATTTCTGAGGGGAGGATCTGAGATGCTGCCTGAGAAAGTCATCAGTGCCTGCTGGTTGAATGAACTCCCTGTGGAGAAAGTCATTTTACATCCTGCTTCCTCTTCATTGACCCCCGTTAATTTCACGCTCACGTCCATGTTTCCATGTGCTAGAGAAAAGCATGTGGCATGAAGTGAATGTTTTGGCAATTAAAGGGCAAAAAAACAAACAAACCAAATAACAACAGCAAAAAAACCAAAAAAAAAAAAAAACCCCAAAAAATAGAGGCATGTCCACCACAGTGGATAGCTCACTCTGTTTACTACAGCTACTGCAGTGCCACAAACTAAAATAACACTTACTTAAAGTTGTCATCCTCTACGAATTTCTGGAGCTCTTCTATGTAGCGAACCGACAACAAATACTTCTGGACATGTGGCAAAGTCACAAGATGGTCTGAAGAAAGAATGGTTGGAGAAAGTCAATGAAAGTGAAGCACCTGACACACTTTTAACAGATTTAGGGTCAATGATTTTCACTGAAGGAAACAGAAATTAAATGAATGAGAAATAAACTGTATGCTTCATAATGGTGACTAAATGATAACTGCTCAAAACTAACAACTTAAATTTAGGGTTAGGGTTAAGGTTAGGAAAAAGGTAATCTAATACAAATGTCAGCAGTCATGAAGAGGAGAGTAAGCACATCAACATCTATGAAGAAGTTATAGAAAAGTATAATACAAATGCATATAGTAATACATAATAAATATAGAATTTGTATACGTTCTGGGAACTCCGTCACAAAAAGTGTAATTCCACCAAAATAATCAAACACAAAAGATACAGATGATTTCAGGACTGCTCTAACCTGCTCCACCCAGTTGATCCAGTTTCTCCTGTCGTTGATAAGTTGTTCAGTAACATACTCACCTCTGTGAGACAAAAGCTAGTATCTCTCTGATCTCCCCACTGAAATGTGTGCTTGCTCCTTTAACAACTGCTGGATGTTACATTGCCTGCCATGCTACTCTCTATGGGCTTAAGAGCTTTTTTCAGCAATTCCTTTAGCATCTGGGCTCCATCTCTGGCAGAGATTACATCTATGTTGTCTTTGCTTGATTAGCATAGCTACCTCTATACACATTTACTTCTTTGCCGTTTCTGCTACAACAGTGTATGAGGCCTACCGAACATGAAAACGGAGAGTTTCTAGTCAGCGGTCAGTGTTGTGCTTCCATCATTCCATGTGCCTCAACTTCAGACAATACTTGGTTTGTACTTGAAAGAAGAAGTCAAACGTGTTGCAATACACTTCATCAAATCTGCCACCATCAGCCAGGGAGAGCATTCACCATACTGCAGGGCCACATGGCAAAACGTGACATACTGGTGAGGCCATTTTCCCTCCACTAGAAGTTGTTAGAAAACAACATTTTGGTGCATGATTAGTACTGACTGAAATGGGAATCTATACAGGCGCAAACTGTAGCTGGAGTGTGAATAAAATCACACATGGCCTGAACACCAAAGGAACGTTTGCAGCTGTCCAAACCAAGAAATACATCAGAGAGGAAGAGGCATATTAACCAGGGTGCTCTTATGGCCAAACATCCCTCAGGTCAGTCACATGAGTTTTAACACATGGCCTCAACGACACGTAGAAGGATGTAACATTCATGGTGAAAGCTGTGGTGATGGCCTTTGAAATTATAGATCTAGTCTGGTAGCCTAAAGAATATTGGGGTGAAATTCCCAGTCTGAAATATTGTTTCAGTCCACTGTGATGGGAAATTTTTTTATCTCAAATAAATAAATAAATAATAATAAAAAAATCATTATGTAGATTTTGTCATTTGCCTCTTACCATATTTACATGACATCTGCAGGTCAGAAATGACCCGCAGAAGGTTGTTCATCTGATTTGTCCGTTGCTCTGTCTCTATGATACTGTCGGATGCAGGATAGGCTGAATCAATGTAGATCATGTCCAACAGGTAGATACCTGGATGGGGAAACACAAGACAGCAAATCAGTGAGTGAAACCCAACACTGACACCAGCTGTGCTTTGAAAAATTTATGGCTTATGGAATCAAGTTCATTGCCTCCACCTAGAAAGACAGATAGCAGACAGATAAATGCAGATCCAAAACATTTATATTTGCCAAGTGATGACAGCATTTTCCACATCATTCTCCAGCATGTTACTGTTTCAAAAAGGAATGTCTCCGGTTATTTACTAAACAAATCCTTAGCCAACTCAGTTCATCTGATAAGTAATTGTACTATTATGGCTGGTTTTTCAACATGTGGTGTTTTTCCAAACCAACTTAAACTGTACATTGTGCTGAAAACCCCTAGAAACAGGACTTTCAACATGGTGTCTTACATCGCTTTTTCCACTGAAAAACAAACCAATTAAATCCATTATGGTTAGTTACATTCATTTGTGAAATATAAAGCCTCATTTAGGGCTAGTGGTGTAAGACAGACATCAAAGTTTTTCGGTTGCCTCTACTCCACTCCAGAGGTTGATGTTAATACACACGAAGCTGTTTAGTTAGTGTATATGTTTGTTGTTTAACAACATGTGGCTCTTCACCAATGTCAATTTGGTCGAAATTGATGAAAGAGGCTTTGTTGTAGATTACATTGAGCCGGGCAGTTAGTTGGGCATGGCCTTGTCAAAATGGCACATTGGACCATAATTAGAGCATCACTATCTGGTTAATTGTGTAAATATTTCTTGTGAAGCACCTGCATACTATTTCCAGTTATTTGGCATAGTTTCATATTACAGACTCGTTCAAGTTCATGGAATAAAAATAATAAAAGTTCAAGTCATTTTGTTATAAACAATTTCTACACTTTTTGAACCCAAATTACAAATTCTGCAGCCTTTCACCAGTTTTTAATTGTTCTCAAAAAGCTGTCAGGGAATGCTGTTATGAGCAGACCATGCACTCCTCAACTGGTCTACTGGATTTTGAGATGCATGTTTATGATGGAAGTCCCCTATGAGTCAGCTTCAGACTGCTTCAGTAGGCCTAAACCCAAACATAGCCTCAAGAGCCAGAACCCAGATTTATTATAATTGGACAAATTTTTATTTTTGGCCATTTTACTGCCAAGCCCCAACCATCATGAAATTTGTTTCTTACCAATATCAAAAAGTGATAATCGTGGTCTAATAGTGATCTACAGTAAAAATCCATTTCTTAAGGTGGTGTATTCATCACTATGAGCACTGACTTATCTCAAAGATTAATAGTTAAAGATCAGTATCAAGCCTGTAATGTTATATCCTTAGTGAAATCACTCTCAACAGAATAGAGTAAGGGGGTCATGATTCTCCAAATCCTTTGAAGGTCACATTTTGATTATTAAATTTTAAAATTCTTATTTCATGGTGGTGACGGTCTGCATGGTGTCATGAGTGATATAATCTCCATCAAGTATTTGCAGCTTACAATACTAAGGCCTTATTGTCAAATGTAAACAATTTATTAAAAATATAATGTAACAATAACCTGTTTCAGTTAGTAAACTGGAAACTTGACGTAGCATGGTTCCAGTATGGTCATTAAATGTTTAAATCCAGAGTTTTCCCATCACTTAATAAAGTTGCATGTGTGATGCTACAAATCCAACTATAATGAGTTGTAGCTAAAGCACAAGTTGAATTCTTAGGGAGTTTAGCTCTAAACGAGGACAGAAGAGTTGACTGCGTTTATAATGATGATGATGATGATGATGATATAATAATAATAGCGTATGGAAGAGTTGTCTGTATTAACAGTGTTGGTTTCATGGTTGTGTCTACTTATTAGTGATGCCTAGAGAAATCCTGCCATATTTGTCGTGTTGCCTGTGGAGTTTGCTACACACACACAAAAAAGCTTACTGTATTTTTCTTGTGGACACTGCAAATGATGTTGACATAACTCAGGAGGAAAGAAAAATATTTTCCAAATTAATATATTCAGTTAAGCAGGAGGTTTGTTTCAGTAAATGTGTCTTATATATCAGCAATTTCCATGTGTTTAACTGGCTGCAGTATTCAAATTAGAGGAGGTAATGTTGACCTGCCAAACGTCAACATGGGTGTTTTTCTTGACACACATGTGGGACGTGACATTGTGGGCATGGCTATATTCTTGATTCCACCTTTGATTTCAAATGCTGTATCTCTGAACGTGCAAACAAATCAATTCCATGAATGAAAAATAAGAACTTTAGGGTTAAAAATGTCTGATGTTAATGTCGACTGGCAGCTTTATTTCCATTTCAACCCTAACCCTGAACCTCCAACTTTCTGTTATGGGACAGGATAATTAACATTTACTGAGCACCAGATGAAAGTGTTTCCCACATTTCTACTCCAGCAAAATGCTGGCAGTTGTCTTTATAAATGTAAAATCTTCTCCCTGCTATTGGCCACATGCAACCAAAATCCATTTGCGGTCACATGAAGCCAACAGCTTCTTTCCTTCAAAGCCACAATAAGAGAAGAACAGCTAAATTTGCTTTTTCCTTGTATTATCTTGTATTGTCTGTATCATTCATTTATAATAAATGAAGTTATATAACAACAGTTAAATTTTCATAGCAGCCAGGAGGACCCACCGCCGGTACAAATCTAGGAAAAGGACACACATAATTGGTACACACTGAAACTAACTGCCAGTATAGAATGCATGTCTCACAAGCAGTGTGTCCACTTTCGCCCATCAATATGAAAATGAAAACCAAGACTGCACACACTCATGTTATTTACCTATCACCATGATTATCTTTGAAAAAGATTTAGGAATACAAATAGGACAGTGTAGTTACACCACTGTGACACAATACATCTTCAATGCAGCACCTGAAGGATGTGGCTCCTATTCTGGGATCCAGCTTGAGAGGTTGCAGGCGTACATCTCATAATGCAAAATCACTGCGGCTGAATTTAATTATCAGATTGATTAATACACAGATGATTTCATAATTTTTTGTACAGACTGTAAATATGAATCTCCCCTGATTTATATCATAGCGACAACTGGCTGCCATCAACAGCTTGTCAGATTTAAGTGCCATCCGCTCTTTTCACTATGATCTCTTTTTGTTTAGTCTAAATTGCAGGCACATGCAGCATCTACTGATTGAAGCACATGTTAAGCTTCAGCTTCATGCTCGTGTGGATCATAAAATCAGTATATTCTCACAGTGTGTTTTCCTGTGGGAACCTCCTCTCATTGGGTTCATGCAGTGTCATCCATGGAGAACAGATGTGGAAGCTCCACAGAAACACATCGTGGTTTGCCTCCAGCACGTGGAAAAAGCTCTTTGACTAATACACACCGAGCAGCTGAGGCTCCTTAAGTGCCATGGATATATAGTAGCACATACGCACAAGTAGCAGGCTACTACACGTTGGCTCCTATGGGATTTTTGAAACCAGGAAAAATGAAAGAAGCAAGGTTTCTATTTAGTATTTGCCACAACTTTAATGTACACAGGGCTGAGCTTAGCTTTACTTAACATCGAACAGGAAATAATTAATGTTCAGTAAGATGTTGATAAGAGATCAGAGCTCATCCCATACCCATAATTTCAGCTCTTAAAACAGGTAGACACGTGATCGGGTGGTTTTCATGGATACCAATGGAGAAAGCATTATACAAACATCCATCATTACATCATTGACCAAAACTACATTATTCCTCTTCTACATTTAAAATATGACCAGTTGTCACCGACTTGCCCAGCTTTTAATAACTGAACCCATTACTCATCAAACCATAATGGAAAAGCACACTATTCACTGCAAACATATTTATGTTTATCACTGTTGGTAATATGTAAACATACACTACACAGCACAGTAAGATCTGTTTTTACTTAATATGAGAATCTTTTGTTTTACAGCGGCCTTGAGCAGCTACTGTCAGTTAGCCTTCCTACAATGCTCATTGGTCAGGATACTTTTATGAGGAGGTCAATTATCCACACTTATAATGTATTCATGCCAATCCTCTCCGGTGAGGGGAAAGTTATTCCATGTTCCCAAATCACTCAGGTCTTTGATCCATCATGCAAAGGGTCCAGACTTATTTTTTCCAGTCTTTCTGGAAACATTTGGTGGACGCGACTGCAATGTGGCTAAGAAATGATGGGGCAAACGTAGCATTTTACACGTCTCTGGAAAAGATTGGAACGGCACAAGTGGACAAATCTAAGGAATGGAGATTCGAAAAAATTACAGGACTCCAATAAACGGAAGAGCATACACACTTGTGCAGATTGTTCCACTGTGGAGAATACGACCTTAATGATTTACTCATTAATGTTGTTAGAACCATTTGTTGGAGGGGATTTACCATGTTACAAGCAATATTTCTTCAGACAGGAAAATAACAATTTGAAAGAACTCAAAACTTGAAAGATCTCACTTGAAAGATCCCAGGAGTAAGCTTATACTGGAATTAGTGGGGTTCAATAAAATATTAAAATGTATTAAACAAAGTTCAGAAAACAATGTTTACCCCTTCTTTATTTACAGGCCTGAGACTTTACATTTTTTCTTATTTTTTCCTTTGAATTTGGTATTGCGTTATAATGTGTGTATGTTTTAACTGAATCATAAACTTTACGTTACTCTGTTTATGGTTTGATCATTCAAAACAGTTCTTACATTTGTGGATTATTATTTGTCATTATATTTCAGGTCAAAAAGTTACTGTGTAGTCTAGTTTACGAGCTGCATTGTGTAGCCTATTTGTTTGTTTGTTTTACTTATTGTGTGAGAACATCTTTTTGAAGGTCATGGTTTAATGGATTGTTGTTTCTCATTTTGGAACCTGTGGAACACACACTAAGCACATGTGTCAATGCTTTGTTGTGAATTGTGAACTTTATTTTATCTCTGTTTTGATACATAACATTTACATGTTTAAGATTAAACCATGTTTGAATTTTTTCTATTACAGGAAGGTAAAAATACTAATAATAATAATTTCTATTTGAGTATTAAAGAGGCATGTTCAATTTCCTTTTATTTCTTAAAGTAAAAGTCGAGTGATGGAAAAACATTAAAATTCAACATAAAATCTGGTGCCATGAGAAGTTACACACACACACACACACATACACACACACACACTGTTGACATTCTTGAGCAATGCAATGAGAAACTACAAAGACACACCCCACAGAGATCAGAGGTCATGAAGCAAGGGTCTTTACTCTGCTGGAGCAGAGCACAAACACACAGGAGTTTATCACTTTCTGCTCTGCTCAGGTTAACTGCAAAAACTCAGCTGTCATTCTCTATATGTCTGTTGTCTGATTATTTTCAGTGGGCTGGACTGACCATCTACCAAATCAGGTTAGTGCATGGTTCCATTAACTACTCCCAGGGGCTAAACAAAGTTGTGACAGCTGTACTGGAGAGGGCCACAACTTTTTCAGGGTCCAGGGAGCTGAGGGGCAAGCCTGCAACCCATTTGAGGCAGACGTTATCAGTGCTGGTATTAGCTCAGTTTTCTTTGTTGTTGACTGTGAGATGCTGTTACAGTACATAGTTTCTCCTCAGGGTCAAACGTTGCTAATAGTCATACATCTTTTCAGTTCCAGAACACAATGATGTTACAGTTACAACAGTTCAATCTCTATTATTGGGTCAACCCTCAAATAGGAGCTAACTCCTTTTAAAGGTCCTTCACTCAAATAAACAGAAAATACAACACATAAACATTCATTGATTTATTCATCTTCTACCGCTTATCTGTTTCCGGGTCGCGGGGAGTGCTGGAGTCAATCCCAGCTCACATTGGGTGGGGGTGGGGTCACCCTGGACAGGTCACCAGTCCATCACAAGGCCAACACAGAGAGACAGACAGAGACCAAAACCCACTCACACTCACACTCAGACCTACAGACAATGTAGAGTCACCAATTAACCCAAACATGATGTCTTTGGACGGTGGGAGGAAACCAGAGTACCTGGAGGAAACCCACGCAGGCACAGGAAGAATATGCAAACTCCACACAGAAAGGCCCCAGGCCGGGAACCAAACCACGGCCTTCTTGTTGTGGGGCGACAGCGCTAACCACTATGCCGCCGTGCTGCCCCTAAGAACAAGATGTTGAATAAAAATGGGTAAAATAACTTTCACCCACAGACTGCAGAGAAAGAACAAGAAACTCCTACACCCAGGGGGAGTCGGATTCAAACCCCTGATCATTTATTTTTAAAGCAGCCAGTAAAGATCGTGTGAGTATCTGGCAAGGCTTGTAGGCACCTTCCTCTTGAGGCTTTCCAGGTAGGTCTAAATAGGCTGAGACCTGAGGTGAGAGTCAGAACTTCCTACCCTGACAACAAATTCCATCTGGCCTGGGACCATCATTGTATCCCTCAGGAAGATTCTAGAGAGAAGGGTTTATGAATTCCCTTTCTTAGCCTAATGAATTCTTGAAAGTAATATCACTGATTCTTGCAGGGACTGAACATGTATACTACACTTTTATTTGTATTTCAATCCAATTTGTGTGAAAATAAGTATGAACACTCCTTTTAAGCTCCTCTGTACAATTATACATAAGCTATTCACTAAAAACTTCAGTTGTCAAACTTATACAGATAACACAGCATGTTATATTTGAACATATTTCGTGTAGTAGATGGCGGCTCCATACTTTACGGCTGAACCAGTTCACAACACTTTTGTTCGGCTGCTCACGCAACAATGTTCTGAGACAGTGTGAGGAAAATTTCACTAACTTTTTGTGTGGAAAGTTATGATTTCATTTTTATAGGCTAGACACACACAGACTGAAGCAGCAGGGGGAGTCTTCCTCACTAATGATCACACACCGAGTTTACAAGATATGTGCAGACTGTTTCCGTCCCAGTACAGCAAAGTGTAAAGGCTCAACCAATGAGGATGAGATGGAAAACACTGGAAATACTGGGCAGCAGCTCTGGCAGCGTTTTAATTCAGTCTATTAAAATGAAAGACTCAGTATGAGCTCTAATGAACTCTGTGATCACAGCGTTGAAGCCTGAAACTATCGCTGATTCCAATAAACTAAACTGGACTGGAAAAATTACTTTTTCATGCCTAATTGTTAAGGTGTGTTTCAGCGGAAAATAATCTTATCTAAAACCTCAACGGTTCTTCGAATTCCAGGACCTGCAACTGTTGTCCAGGTGGAAAAACAGTACGAGTTACATCCTTCTTCATACTACACTGTTTCAAAATCTGAAAGAAAAATGAAAATAAAAAATGGGTAGGAGTTGCGAGAATATTTGAGGTGTTTTTATTTACAAAAGTGGGAGAAATAAAAGCTGCACAACAATGAAAAACTCAATGGTCTGCCTCACAGTCACTTCCAGACCCTTTAGGTCTTGGTGGCCAGAGGTTTATATGTACTAAGCCCCTCCCCCAGACCAACCAAATGAGGATCACATTAATTATCTATCATATCTAACAAAACAAACTGTTTTTTCATTAAACAAATATACACCAGTAGTGGCTTCAACATCCCTGAGTCAAGTATCCTAGTTACAAAATCCCAAATCCTAACAGTATACTCAATAATAAAACAATCTAACCCACAGTCCAATCAACAATGGTACAACCCGGATTCCTCACACCTGCAAGTGACAGCTGTAGCCAGAATATACGTCAACCATGCAGTTCAGCTCTGTTTAGATCTGGAGACTGGGGAAGAAAAGAACATGAAGATGAGATACTCTAACAGAAAATGTTTTTGAGATGAGTACGAATAAAGTGACCAAAGTTAATTGAACAATGACAGTGTGTTTTATTTTCCTAATGTTAAATGTTACTTGTAAAGTTGTGACGATAGGTTTATTGTGGTGTGTGCACACACCAAGACAGAGGGAACTAATTTATATGTGGATGTGCAGTTTAGTGTTGAGAGTGTTCTCCTTCCCATGTGTTGCCCGGAATCAGTGAAGGGTCTTCTTCACATACACCCATAACCCATAAAGATGTACTGGCTGGCCATGATATCAACTGTGTTGGCAACTCAAGTTTAAGTATAACATCTGCACAGCACAACACAAAATGCTTAACAAATATTTGCCGACTGTGTCATCCTATCACACAGATTGTGGGGTGTAATGTGTTTCAGCTGTGGTCAGGCGGGAGCACTGCAGTGCTTCCTGTCTCCTTGCTTCTCTGACACTGAGCAAAGACTGGACACAAGGTGTCAACCAAATGAGTGGTCCAGTGAGACACGAGGCCTGGGTTGGGTGACCAGCACAAAGATATTGCCTTTACCGTGATAGAAAGCTATAAAAAAAAACAAACAAACAAACACACACACATACACACAAAAAAAAAAAACAACAACAAAAAACGCGAGTAATGTTGCAAGATGGGATCAATGAATGTTTATATTGTATTCTGATTCCAGTTGATTTATTCAAATCAACTGATCATTTCAGATCTACAGTCCTGGTTGGTTTCGGGCAGAATATGGAAACTGTCATTGACAGTTTACTGGACAGCTACCGAGTGACAGCTTATACCTGCAGACAGTAAACACTATTCCAAATCTGCTCAGCTTCACACCTGAACTAAAAGAACTGTTTGTCATGAAACTTGAAACCAGAGTCCATAAAACCCTTGATGCAGGTCTTTGGTCCTACACTGAGACCAGTCAACAGGACCACTTCACAGGAAGTCTGATAGCTTCAGCTTTAGAAATCACACTGATTTAGCAGCAGTTTGACTTGACCCAACTACACACAACATCCATCAGTTAAGACCAAAGGATGTAATAATATAACCCTCGAATATAATGATAAGTTATTAGTTTACCCAAAATATAGGTTTAATTGATCTCTTCTTATCAACCGCTAAAAGTGCTTTTCTACATATAGTTTAGAACTTGCTGCACCTGCATGCACACACACACGCGGCTCGGGGGTAATTTGAGCTTGAGTGTCTTTTCTAGGGACACGTCAACATGCAGACAGAATGGGATCCAAAGAATACTTTGTGTCATAGAGTCCTGATAAAAAGAGTTCTCTCTTCTCTCTCTCAGTTTCCCATTTCCCACTCCCATGTCACAGTTTTTACCCCCTTGAATATAATATCTGTCTTATTTATCTATGTACTTCCTTTTTGAACATATTTTTTGTTTGTTGTGCTTATTTACTTCGACAAATAACTCAAATAAGTAAAAAACAGTTTGTTCACGAACTGTTTATCCCTTTAGCCACATTTTGTTCATTCATGTGTATAATTATAGCATTTCTTCTGATGAATATTTACATGCTTTATTGAGTCACATGAATACAATTTATATATTTTCTTATATATTGAGCTGAGCAATACTGACTCATGTTTTATTAAGTAACAGGTAACTGTGTGTGTTTTTCCCTTGTCGGACAGAAATTGTACTCATTGCTCAGACTGGTGCACAGGTCCCAGAGTGAGGACCCAGATAATTGTCCAGACTCATGAACTCATGTTCTACATGAACCAATCAAACTGCAGCTCTACGGACCAGTAAAAAGGCTGATCTAGGGAGCAGCAGTGCTTCACAGCCCACTGCTTCTTCGTGGACATCTGTTACCTGGCTAAGCTGTGGATACTTCCCAGACTCAGCAGAGCAGGTTGCAACCATGAATGGAGGACAGAGAGCGTAGAGTGGTTACAGGCCAGGGCACGTCATCCTTTATGAAGCACAGGAAGAGAAGAGGCACAGGATTGCATGTTGCACAAAAGTTTTCTCTTTTCAAAACTCACACCCAGGAAGGATCTCGACAAAGAGAAGAAAACAAGAATATTTTATGCTCTGCTGCATGTTTCTACTGAAGATAAAGGAACTTAAATAGGTATAGTAATATTTTCTTAAGGGATTGGACTTGGCTCTGATGTATTTACAGTTCTCAGAACAAATCTGCCACGTTTTAATAAGAACACAGCCCATTGAGGGTAGAGCATTAAAACCATATCATTTCTCTGTGGAAAAATTTGGACATAAAATAAAAGTACCAATCAACACAAGCGTCTCCTCTTGACTTTCAAATCAACAGTGATAACCATGATCCTCACCCTTCCAACCTTTGTGAGACAAGGTTTTTTTCCATCACACATCAACAGTGCGTAAGCATCTCATGCAATTAGAAACAAATACGATGAGTCACTGAATATTTGTGTTGGTTTGTCCGGTGTTATGTAACCAGTAATTACTATGACAACATAACAAACTATATCCAAACTCTTCAATCTCTGCTTCTGGCAGATTGTGAGAATGTGGAAAGTCTCTGGCTGTTTCACCGATAAACATCTCAGCTCACAGTTGCCTCAGGGGAGGGAAATACAGTAAAATATCCAGCTCAAGACTACATGTTTCTGTTACAGTCCAGGACACCGGTGTCTGACTGATGCCACGAAGATTAGAGCAAACAATTGTGTTCAAACTGGAATTAGAGTTCATTTGATCCAGATATATGCAGTGCTGTGCAAAAGATGTTGGTGCACTAGCTGCCTTCACAGTCAGTAGAAAACACAAAGACAATAAGTCCTGGAGCAGATGGGCTGGCACTGACTGAACCCTGGTCTCAGCATCATATAGTCAGTCTGGGATCACATGATAAGACAGAAACACTGAAACACAAGAACTAAGGCAGGTTCCTCAAGATGCTACAACAACCTACATGTATACCAAGGAGAATTGATGCTAGGTGTAAGGCAAAGGGTGTCACAGGAAATACTGATCTGAGGCAAATTTTAACTCATTACTGAAGTTTACTGAGAAATAAAACAAAACATTTCCTATACAACCAAAAACTGAGAGGAACTAGTGACATCCGCCCTGTCACATTCAAGAACAGCCAGTAGAAGAGACCACTTTCAGTCGCTGATCAGACCCTCACTTTTAATGACAGCATTTTTAAGAAACCTAACCAGATGCTATTAGTAATGAAGAAGCTAAATAGCTTTGGCATTATTCACTCATTCATTCATCTACCTCTTATCCATTTCTGGGTGGCGGGGGGTGCTGGAGCCAATCCCAGCTCACACTGGGCGAGGGCAGGGTATACCCTGGAAGGTCACCAGTCCATCATAGGGCCAACACACAGAGACAGACAGAGACAGACAGAGACCAACAACCACTCACACTCACACTAAGACCTATGGAAAATTTAGTCCCCAATTAACTCAAACATGATGTTCTTGGATGGTGGGAGGAAACCAGAGTACCTGGATGAAACCCACGCAGGCACGTGGAGAATATGCAAACTCACACACAGAAAGGCCCCAGGCCGGGAACCAAACCCACAACCTTTTTGCTGTGAGGCAACAGGGCTAACTACTATGCTGCCGTGTTTCCCAATTTTTGGCATTAACCAGCAAATATTTGAACTGACAGGAGCTTGGTCTAGTATCTTGTCATTTAATACATTTAATTCCTGCTGCTCATTTGACAGTGCTGCAGACACGAGAGTGACACAAAACAGTAACCTCTGAATCATAAAGCCACCGCTGAAGAGCAGTTACTCTGTAGACCAAAAGAGTGGTTAAAATGTCCAACTTTTCAGCAGAAATAAACCAGTTTTAGTGTCAACTGGTTTATTTCTGCTGACGCTCTAAAACATTATTGATGTCTGTAGCTAATTTCCTTCTTCATAATTGCTGTGCAGGAGGCACATTTACATATAACTCACTAGTTTACATTTTATTAACTCAAAGTTATTTTAAAAAAGGACTTTATAAAGTTCTGTATGATTGAGGTTGTGGTGTATGTTTGCCTTAAATTCAACAAAGTTTCAGCTCCTCACACACCCTTCACTTTCGTCCATTTTTAGATTATCTGGGAGGTAGGGGGGGCGGAATCAGGCTCCGCCATGGTAATGATGGTGGAACAGCTTACTCTGAGCTTCAAAATTGCACTTAAGAAACCTTTGGGTTATGTCGCACAAGCTACAAGCCTCTTTCTGGAAAATCTGTGGGCTGCAGATTTGAACTGCTTCTGTATTCCCTTCATCAAGAACCCAAGGCCCCGAGGGCCAGCTGGAGCATGTAAGTCTTTTATTCCTCCAGGCATTTAACAGAAGCTGACTGAATCAGGGGATGCTTTTTGCTTTTTGTCATCTATATAGATCTGCTACTAACTTTTTGTTTGCACTACTTCATTACATTTATTACATTATATTTTAATGGCTTGTTAGTGTATGTTTACTTACTGTCTTAAGCCAAAAATGATTTTTGGTTGTCGTCTGTGTTTGACAGTAAAGTCAATAAAAATATCTCTGGGTTACTCTCCGGGTTATATTTTTTTTTAATAATGCCTCACTTTACTTTAGACCCTAAAACTGTGTAATTCTTTTTGTTTTGAATTGTGTGAATTGAAATGGTACCTCCACTTATCACTTAGCTCTGCCTTTATGACTCCACCCATAGTGCTTCACCAGATCAGTTGCTGTGTTTGTGTTGGGATGAAGAAATATTGTATTAACATCTTTTCAACACCCGTTCAACACACAAATTATATTATTAGATCACGTTGTTATAAACACACAATAAAACAAAAGTCCCAACACACTGTATCCAGACCTCACTGCAGCAGCATGAGCAGATGTGCAGTGAAATTATCCCATTAGCTCCTATATAAATACAGGTTCAGTCAGTTCCAACAGTCTAAGTGGCTCTGTGGCTGAACCAAAAGGAAAAACAAACAGTAGGAATCTGAGGTAAACCTCTTTGTCCTGTAACTTCCCTAAGTAGGAACAGAAAAAGATCCACATGCTCCAAACCTGTGACCTTCCTGTAACACATGCAGCTGCTGGTCAGCTTTCCCATACTCCTCCACAGAGAGGTGGGGGGTGGGAGGTTGTGGAAAAAGAGGACTGGGAGAGGTACAGGGGAAGGCTACAGGGCACAAGGGTGTAGGTGGGGCAAACTGGGAGCGTCTGCCTCCATGTTCTCCCTGTTGTCAAGGGGAGGGGAAAGGGGAGTCACCGTGGCTCACAACTGAATTACTTTGAGCAACAACAAGTATCTCATTTGTGATGGCAGAAAGACAGAGGGAGGCTGAGTCGCTGGGAGAAGCAGATTTTGTGAAGGGAAAGGTGACACCGCTCAGCTCAGGACGCATTATTAGACTAAGGTAGAAAAGCCCACTGCCGCAGATGAATGAAGTTTGGTCCTGGTGCCTGATTGGACACTTGGAGACGTCTCTCTCCACAGAAGCATCACCACGGCTGAAAGATTTTCTTTGTGGTCATTTTGAAGGGGAGTTGATTGGCTGTCAGTAGGTAAAAAAATAATATGAACAGGTTCCACTGACACAGTTAAGGACAAAGACAGGAAATGTGGACTGACTGACTGCTGAGGACCTGGAGTCAAATTTGCCACAAGGGAAAGGCTTATAAGGAAACAGACGAGAGGTGGTGAGTTTCACCACTTTACTCCTTTTTGTCTTTCAAAGCTTAAAACCTGACGTTGCGGTAAATGAAGTAGTTTCTCTGAATAAGATTCATTTTGTTCTGACTGACTTACTGGTTTGACTGAGTCATTTCCAGTTTGAGTGCTCTTATGTACAGTACGGAGCTGAGATACTTCATATAAATACATTTGTTTTATTTATACTTTGCAGCCAGTTGTGACACTGCCGTGGAACAGCTAAGCTGATAAACACATTGGTTTTATTTCATTCAGTCCAAAGCTTAATAATCAACAAAATCAGTTACTTCTGAACCATTTTAAAACTGCTTTTAGAAACTTGCCTTAATGTGATCAGTCATCTTTCTTATTGTCTTATATTTTAAAAAAACATCTGAACATGAACTTCTTTACATTTAAGTATATTATCTGTCTTCACTCTTTACCTTAATTCTGTCCTGTTCTGTCCTCTCATTGTCATGCTCTCTTTTGTTATATTCCCTTCAGAGCCTATTTTCTGTCATCGCTTTTGCCTTTTTTTCCACTTTTAAATGATGCACTGAAAAATAATAAAAATACAAATAATAATAGTCATCATCATCTGCATTATCAATTCTCTTACATCAGCTTTTCTATTAATATTACCTATGGGGAACGGACAACAGGCAACTTAAATCATCATTCAGGAACATCATCATCCCAACTTGCATGGATAATGATTTAAAGACTTAATTTTTTCTAATTTAAGAACATAAACATAAATATGGAATGTGTCTTGTAGGAAATAAAAACATATTATTGTAAGACATGTCCATATATCCAAACAAATCTAGCACTCCTGCAATCCTGTTTTGATTGATGCTATGTTGAACATGTTTAGGTGGACTTGGTGCTACTTTACTGGGTAAACATATAAAGCCACCATCTATTACCTGTTCAGCAGCAAACAGCGGGCAGACCCAATCAGAGAGAGCTGTTGAACATAATGGAGCATTCAGATGTTCTTTCAGGAGATGGTGGAGACAAAAACACAGAGCCAAAAGGAAGTAAACAATAAACCAAAATTCATCACATGTTAATGTTCCTCTGAAGGATGTTCAAATAGTAAACTGCAAGGATAAGCAGGCTTATGTTAAACTGTTTTCCTTACAATAAGTATTTCTCAACAGAACTCACTGTTCAGTGAAATTTGTTTACAATGTAAAATAGATTTCTTGGAAAGTTGCATCTTTGGAAAATGTCCAGGAACTTCAAAACATATTAGCATTTGCTTTAATGATGCAGTTTAGTTACATGGACATGATGTCCCAGGTTCTTCAATCGTGTCTGTGGTCTGTGATGTCACAGGGTTCTTGGTTTACTCAGTCTTCAGGTGGCCCATAAATGTAAAGAGGGACTGATGTCAGGTCACTTTTGATGAAAAATCTGATGGTCAGGAGTCTTCGGTCTTAGAGTAGTTCTTGTGAAGCTCTATTGTGTTTGGGCTCATGACCCTGCTGCAGTATGAACCCTTCTCCACAGAAATTCAAACCACAGGCTGTAGCATGTTGTGACAGATATTTCACTAAAGGGCATATGTCATTTGGTTAAAAAAAAAAAAAAAAGAAAAATTATACATACATAGTAGTTTTTCGCTTTCTTGCTGCCTCTCGTAAGACTTAATGCACAAGTTTCAAACGCTTTTAATGAAATTGCTATGATAACTAATTACTAAAAACAATAATCACAGAACAGTAGGAGCATAGTAAAGACAGTTCGCCTATCCCTCTTTGGCTGGAATTAACCACCAGTTAAAGATCCCAGAATTATCCACAATTATCAAACCATCAAATTAAGCTGATCTCCTTGAGAAGCCTTTGTTAGCAGGACATGGCCATACCTACCTACATGACAGAAACTATAGCTACAACAGCTAAAAGTCATGCTAGCTTCAGAGACAACAACCTGCTAGAACTACAAGAGAACAGTAAAGTACATGATGGATGTTAACAGGCATCAGATAATTTATGGGACAGAGAGCCTTTCCTTTAGCACTGATCTGTTTTAAGATCAGTGCTAAAGGAAATACTGCTTCTATTTCAATATAGTACCATTCATCTTCTACCGCTTTTCTGTTTCTGGGTCGCAGAGATTGCTGGAGCCAATCCCAGCTCACTCTGGGCGAGGGCGGGGAGAGGACAGGTCGCCAGTCCATCACAGGGCAATATAGTACCAATTAATGTCTATTTTTAAGTGGTTAAACACTGGCTGTCAGCAACTGGCTGCAACAAATTGGCTAAATAAATTAATTTCCTCTATTGGTTCTGCAAATTATTATTATTTATTTTTTATGGCCATCCATCACTATTATTTGTGCAACCAGAGTGAGAGGTAGAGGCAGAAGAGTCAGGGAGAAAGGGTAGGGTAGGCATGCAGAAAAAGGCAACAGATTGGATTCAAACCCCTGGGTCTTTGCTGTGAAAACAACTGTACTTTAGTAGGTGAACCACGTGGCCACTGCAAGCTTTGCAAATGTTTGATCTGCATTATAAATCCTTCATCCTTCAAATGAAAGACTGTAGCAGGAACTATCCCTATTCAGTTTGTTGGTGTGTGACTGCATTTCCTGAAGATCAGTGGAACAGCGCCAAGCTCTTGGCAGGGCTGCGTATGATGTCATCCATGAGTGTGTTCATGAGAAACAAAGGTCAGGAAACGCATGCATGTGCACACACACAAAGGTAAAAAAAAAAACAACCTCCAAAACACTACTAGAGGTCAATCAAACACACCATGAGGAACGAAGCCTCCGGGATATATAATGTAACAGTAAAACATCCTGACGTGTTTATTTCCTCAATCACTTCTTGATGTGATCAGATCATTAACTGGCTCAATTTTCCTGTAATAAATCAATAAAGAATGGTGTAAGTGAAGCATGAAACTGAAGCACGGTGAGAAAAAACCCAGAGACCTGTTGAGGTATTAGTTAGAGCTTAATGACAGAACAACTCTCCTGCTTCATCAATTCAGCTGCAGTTGAACACAAAACAAACTGAACTGTAATCATTTAAGCAGTTGCTTCTTTAAGATTCTTTGTCAGCCGACACTTAAAACAGATTTGCTGAATGGAGGAGAGCCGGGTGTCTCCTTCCTCTCCCCCAACCCCAGACCTGCCTTGCCTTTATGCACAGACGATGACAAGCACTTGCGGCACAGACCAGTGTCAGCCACTAGCAACTGCTCCTGCTGTTTGCTAGCATTGTATATGACTGAGAGGAAGTGCCAGAGACTGACACAGACAGAAAGAGAGAGTTAGGAAACGATAGAAGGACAAAGCGAGCGTGACAAATGGATTTATCAACTCTGAGGTTGCTGAATGATTCTGACGTGTCTGAGAGAAGCTGGAGTTTGTTCTCTGTGTGGTCGTATACATTTCGGCTGACGCCTTTCAGAAGTTTGGGTGACAGATGGTGACCTGTCTCTGCTGCTTTGGACTGTGCTGTATTTCTGACAGACAGACACACAGTGGAGCTACAGACAGGACCCCGACATCCCTGCAGAGCCATGCAGTCTCTGGTTTGGATGGCTTGTTGGTTGCTTATGTATTGACCACTAACCAATACACACACACACACACACATACACATACACACACACATACACACACATACACACACACACACACACACACACACACATACACACACATACACACACATACACACACATACACACACATACACACACACACACACACACACACACACACACACACACACACACACACACACACACACAGAAGTAATTTCAAACATTTGAGCTTGAGTGCATGCCAGTGCACTCAAACATTGGATAAAAGCAATATGTTTTTTGTAAAAAAAAAAAAAAAAAAAAAAAATTCCCAAAATGCATGGAAGACTAATGAAATGACATTTAGTTGTATTTAATGAGGGATCTGAAACAATGAAATAATCCTTGGAAGTGGGAGTTGATCAGACTGTTGTGAAGAGGGAACCGAGCTGGAAGCTCCTGATTTACCAGTCAATATACAAATGTCGGTGTCAGTGTTTGCTGATGTGTTTTCACATCAGCAGATATGCTGTAAAAATTTTTATAAACAGAACCATATGCATCAGTGTTTAGAGAGGGAGCAGCAGAGATGGAAAGGAAGGATCTTTGGATTGGTTCTCTGTTTTGTGTGCTGGGGTTTGTATCAATCAGTAACACAATTCCTAACCTGTGGAGTAAGGGGAAAGACAACACAACATCCATGCAAAAGCATGGCTCAACAGCTAAAAGTATGACACCTAAAGACAGAAATATCAGCACACTTTAAAATATACTCCTATTCACATTTTTAACTCACTCATTGCCCACTTATGCAAGTCACGAGTTTGACTTATGGCCTTTCAGCGTGAGATAAACTTCTTTTACTTCAAATACATTCACAGACCCCACTGTATGATGGGAAAATAGATTATGTCCAGTCTGAGTGGCTCTGGCTTGATGTAGGAGTCGGTAGAACATGATATTATGTGGAAACTACTATCTCTAACAAGAGAAGCTGGATTGTCAGGGGAGACTCTCTTTGTGTTATTGAACATTCCAGTGCTGTGATGCATTTTTTTTATCCCAACACCAAGAGAACAAGAGAAACAACACAACACAGCGTGCTACTACCTCAGATCTAAGCCAACACTTCAGATGGGGGATAAATATATTTGACAAAAGTCATGACTGAGAGGAGAAGAGCAATGTTTCCGTTGTCAGGGATCAAGTTCAGTCCAGTCTGAGCCATATGTGGGTGCCTGAAATTCATGAATTACACTAATATAGAACAATCAAACTTGCCATTTTTCAAAATAGTGTGCAAACCAGAAAAAAAAAAAAAATAATAATAATTTCTTTCATGAACATACAAGCAAAAGCTAAGCAGCGGACAGAGTGTGATCTACAGCTCATCTCTAAATGTCATAACTGCTCATTGTTTTCACAGATGTGTGTTTTGAATGAAATGGAAAAATCCTAACAACTAAGAATGATTTTGGGTCCAGAAAGATGCTTTAAGAAGTACTCCATCCACTTGGATGAGACAGGACTGAAGCTGCTCCAGAGATCATTGCTGTGTGTCAAATAATAGTGTATGAAATCTCACAGTGGTGTTGTCCCAAATAAAAGACTGACATTATGCATAGCAAGAAAAAAAAAGAAAAAAAAAAAAAACAACAACTGTGGCAACATGATAATTTACATTTTACTTTTCTTTTACTTTCCCCTGTGTCATCTCATAAGCTTGAAAATATTGTTTTGTTGTTGCTTCCTGCCAACAACCGTCGCCACAAATATATGCAAATATTGAAATCACACTGGCATTAAAAACATGTCAATTTCCCAAGTGATGTGAGAAAAATAATATTTAAAATCCAACTCTTCCTTCTCCATTCCAGGCATCATGCTGGTTCAGGTGGAACAGGACTGTGCCAAGATTCTCCCTGTAGTGGTTTCACTGGTGCTCCTGTTGCTCAGTGGACCAGAGTCCTCTCTCCAGGAAGAAACTCAGGAAATTGGGAACAGTGAAGAGATCCCAGAGGGAGAGTTCATCTATGCACCCAAACGGCAAAAACGCGCCATGGTCGACTACAGCGGCCATCAAACAGACAAATGCTCTTACACCTTTATTGTCCCTCAGCAGAAAAACACCGGGGCCATTTGTGTGAACTCCAAGGAGCCTGAGGAGCTGCTGGGGAATCGGGTCAACAAACAGGAGCTGGAGCTGCTCAACACGGAGCTACAGAAGCAGAGACTGCAGATTGAAACGCTTCAACAGTTGGTAGAGGTCGATGGAGGTGTGATCAACGAGGTCAAGTTACTGCGCAAAGAGAGTCGTAACATGAACTCCAGAGTCACACAGCTTTACATGCAGCTGCTGCATGAGATCATCCGTAAACGGGACAATGCTTTGGAGGTGTCACAGCTAGAGATCCGCGTGCTCAACCACACCAACGAGATGGGGAGGCTAGCTGTACGCTACCGTGACCTGGAACACAAGTACCATCACCTGTCTGCCCTTGCCAGAAACCAGAGCGCCCTCCTGGTGCAGCTGGAGGACCAGTGTAAGCGGGGAGGATACTCGTACGCTGGTGTGGTGCAGGAGCGGAGCCGTCCGGTCCGCCCACAGCCTCGTGCAATACCTCAGCCTCCTCCACAAAGACCCGAATTGTCTCCTGGAGGCTATAGACCCTTCCATCCGCCTACCTACACGCGACATAGCAACCACCCGATGACCAATGAGATACAGAATGACCAGAACACCAAAGCACTGCCACCTCCGGTGCCCACAATCCCAAGTGGTGCACACAGTTTCACAAACAAGCCCTCTGGTAAGTAGCCATCCAGGCTGACAATTTATATCTTCCTCTGAGGTCCATCACTTAATAAACACTGGCCACACATTGTCTAATACTTAATAAAGCTGAGGGAAACGTTTCTTCTGCAGGGATGAACCTTACTGAAAACATGCCTCAGTTACTAAAGCTCCAACTGAAACATCAGAATCACATCCTTACAATATTTCTTACCTGTGGTTGTGGTGGTAGGTTTGCAATAATGCAAGCTTGGATCAAACATGAATATCTACCAGAGTCAGACACAGAGTCAGTTGTTAAATCAGCATCACAATCTTGTAAATTTTTATCTAGTGTAGCAATGACGAAATTTTACTTTTAAGATCATAAAAGACAAATATTAATATAATGACACTGACTGCACTATAGAGATGTCGCAAAGTAAAACAAATGTTTTCAAATCATCTCATATGATTTGAGATCATAATTTATCCAACAAACCTTTTTAGAAATTTCATTACATTTAAAACTCTCACAGTCGGACTCACAGTACAGTAACAGTTTGTCCACATGGCCAGAACATGCAGCTTTAATGCTTAGTCAATGGTCAAAGAAAATTAAAGCAAGTACAATATGACTTAATGCTCAGTGTCTGAGCCGAGAGAAAGATTTCATTACTATGGGTCAGTTACCAGTCTAAAAAAACTGCTTTCCCCAGATAATCGCACCTGTATCTGCTCCACCCCCAAGACACCTTAAAGGTTAGAATTTGCTTCTTCTTGCTGAGAATTAGTTGTTGGATTGTTTTTTTTTTTTTTTAAATACACAAATTACATGTGGCAGACAATTGCTGAACAAATTTGCTAAAGCAGGCTCTAGCTATTAATAGATGCTCTCAACAACAGCAGAAGAGAAGCAAAGTACAATGCGATTGTTAATGTGTACAGCCTGTTAAGAATCAAGCTGGGCTATGAAGTTATGAATAACCACTGGTAAGTGGTCAACATGGGACCTGGGGTCAAATGCCATACGGGTCATTAAGGCTAATAAATTGCTTATTACACATAACTGCACACGAATAGCAGTAATAAGTAGTGTCTATTGTGTCTGATAGACACAGGACTGTGTGTGTGCAACAGTGGCAGCTTTTTCCATACTTTGTTACACATGGTGAATAGCAATTACATGACTGAGACCATAAATAATTAGGGAAATGTTTACTGAGCTAATAAATCAAGTGAGAAGTAGGGACATTTTTACATAGACTTCCACACAGTTTGAATTCTACTTACAGCCAGTGGAGTTGCCTCCTGATGGTCATTAGATAGAATGAAGGTTTAAGGCTCTTCATCATTGGCTTCATTTTACAGAGCCAGAGTATACGCACACTTTTATACAGTCTATGGATGAACTGTATCTATCTGTCTTTGTGTGTCTCTGTCTGCATTGTTTTAATCTTGGCCTACAGTATTCATCTGGTTCCTGTTGTTGAGGATACACGAGTTTGAAACCGAAACCAGAGCTTGCAGATGTATTGCTCTATTTGATGTTGCAGTGTCTGTTATTTGCACACATTGCTGTATATTTTCACAATAGTAACAATAACAACAATAATAATGACTATAATGAGGATAGCACGTCAGTAAAAATGAATGGCAATCACAGCAACTATTGAGGACCAACATGCAGAACACATCTTTATCAGTAAGTTTTCCCTCTCTCCCGCAGGTCCTTTCAAAGACTGTCTGGACGCACTAGAGGGTGGATACATCAATAGTGGAATGTATCTTCTGAAACCAGACAATGGCAATCGACTCATGCAAGTTTGGTGTGACCAGACACACGACCCTGGTGGCTGGACTGTCATTCAGAGGCGTCAGGATGGGTCTGTCAACTTTTTTCGGAACTGGGAGACATACAAGGTAATAAGGAAGATCTGACAATTGAATTATACGCTTCGAGATAATTCTGAGATATCAAGCTGAAAAAGTGTCTCTTTTAAAATGGACAACTGTTCATTATCCATACAACCTGCCTGATAATGTTACCAACAGGGAACATACATATAAAAAACAATGAAACTGTGTATGAGTTCTTACTGGACAATTAACAGCCCAAAGTATGTGATACAAATGCCTGTGGACAATTATAAACCTCAGAGACTCACAAATTTCTTACACTCATTCATTCATTCATCTTCTACCACTTCTCTTTTTTTGGGTTGCGGGGGGTGCTGGAGCCAATCCCAGCTCACATTGGGCGAGGGCGGGGTACACCCTGGATGAACATCCACTCACACTCAGGCCTACGGGCAATTTAGAGTTTCTTTGGACTGTGGGAGGGGAACTGAAGAACGGCAGAACATGCACGCTCCAAACAGAAAGGCCCCAGGCCTGGGACTCAAACCCACGACCTTCTTGCTGTGAGCCAACAGCGCTAACCACTATGCCGCCATGCTGCCCATTTCTTAGATCTGCTGATTAAAATGTTTAATGTCAAATGACACATTTTCTAACTGCATCCATACAGAATTGCAAACAAGTGACAAAAGAGAAACCAACATTAAGTGTCTTAGTGAGAGGTTGGGTCACCATGCTTTCAAACAAGTCAGTCCAAAATCTTCAATTGCTGTTCAATTAGCATGAGATCTGGTGATTGCTAAAACCACTCATGACCTACGGACTGGGGAATAGTCATCCTGTTTCTCCACTGATTGTTTTCCTGTGACTGGAACACCCCAACATGCTGCTGTTGTTTACACAATCAAGTCAAGAATCAAGATTACCAGAAGACGAAGTTGTAGATGTACTAATGAGAGCAACATCCCATTACATCATCAACAGCTACTGCAGAATTGATGCATCACACTTAATGCATTCAGCCAGAAAACACAACACAAGATATCGTAATACTAGTAGTTCCATGTATTGTGATTTAGTTAGGATAAAATATACTTTGAGTTGCACCTACACGATGATGAGCTGTATGGATTCAAATGGTAGACACTTGCTGGGCAGATGTCATCCTGTCTGGAAAGTCCTCTACTTTAAAAAGGTAGGAGCCACAAACTCATAAATCATTATAGCCACTTCCAACCTAGCCCTCAGCTGCACTTGAATCTGCTACACAATTGATTTTGGCAGGTATATTGGCAGGTTTTAAAGCATTGAGCAACTACAGCTCCCACAAGGTCTTGGCTTGAGGAAGACTTGTTTGAGGAACACACCAACAGTCATGTGTTGGTTGGTTGTGTCCTTTGAGGAAAACAGCATCAACATTTGACAGGACCAGCTATTGGGTAGTTCAGAATGATACAGACCATATTTTTCAGAATGTAATGGGTTAAGGGGAGGGATTTTATAACAGGCAGAGCCCTCAATTATATTACAGTCTTACTTAAAGAAAATTAGAGCATATACAAAAACAGCTAAGAAAAGAGCCATGGATATATAAGGAAGCGTCTAATTAAAGTATACCTGCTATAAACTAATTTAACTGTCATTTAACCCCCACAGCTGAAATGTATCTTTAATAAAAACAGACCTTTTGGCCAACCCTGCTCATTGTGTAACACAAGGAATCTTAGAAAAACTCAACAAAATAAAATGTGTGAGATCATAACAACAGAGCTGAAACCACTTTCAATGACCTAAACATGCTCTCTGTGTTGGGCCCAGCCCAGTGATCCGAGGATATCATAACCATACCGTGTTGTCCACTAACTACCAGCAGAAGCCGACATTATGGGTTTAGTTCTCAAAGGTTATTTTGTGGCCTAAAGTGAGGACATCCCAATCTGGATACTCTTCACAGTAATTTAAACTCTACACCAAAGCCCAGCGGAATACTTCCAAGTTGTCCCCCAACCCATTCATTCCGTAACCCACCCTCAATGACTCAACAAGGCATTTTAGGCCAATTACTCTCAGATTTGGCAGCGGTAAGGACATCCTGTTGATTGAACCCATGTGTTAAATAAAAGAAGCCAGGGATTCAGACACATAGTGAGGTCCAGTGGAGAGGATGTTAAACATGTCCTGCTTTTATGCCACTGCTCTTGGCCTTTCGTTTTGACATCATACCAGTGTTTAAAAGATTCTTGGACAAAAATGGTGGATTCTTGCTTGAGTTCACCATTGGGTTTAGAGGAAAGAAACACAACACGAAATGCATGTCAATCTTAAAATAAGATAGCTGCTGTGGCATTTATGATGATGAGGAGGGATGATTTCCTGATCCTAACTCAAATGTGTTCTTTTACAGCAAGGGTTTGGAAACATTGATGGTGAATACTGGTTAGGCCTAGAGAACATATACTGGTTGACAAACCAGGGCACGTACAAGCTGCTGGTGACCCTGGAAGACTGGGCTGGACGCAAGACCTTTGCAGAGTATGCCAGCTTTCGTGTTGAGTCAGAGGCAGACTCCTACAGGCTGCGGGTGGGACAATACCATGGCAACGCTGGAGACTCTTTGACCTGGCACAACAGCAAGCATTTCACCACACTGGACAAAGACCATGATGTCTACACAGGTGAGTCGAGTGTTGAGCAAGAGCCAATAATCATTTCAAGTGGGCTTTGACTTAGAACGACAAATAAATGGGTATCTGATTCAGTTGTTCCTCTTAAACTATATATGGCACTACACGAGGGTAAGTCATAATTGTCTGTATACAGGTTTGAGTATCACTAAATATCCAGAAGAGCAACCTGATACAGTGCAGTCAGCAGTGCTCATGTAAAAGCAACCTTTCAGAATTTCCAAAAGTAATCTCTTTTTTCATTTGAAAAAGGACCCAATAAACAGATATGAGACAAAAGCGCAAGGGTACTGGCCATGGGTAAATTAATGGACATTGATGGACATTTATGCAACTGTCAAACAATCCAAAGGTTAATTTCTTCTGCACTTGGACTGCAGTCAGATATCATTCAGCTGGTAGACCACCAAAATGCTGTAAGCACTACTGTGGAGTGCTTTAACAGCAACACTAGTGAGTTTGTGGTGGTTGTGTTTAGATTGTTTTTGGTAACTGCAACTTTACATAGTTCTGGCTCTTGTTGTGTGTTTAGTGGCAGCTTTCACCTGGTTTTATAACACCTTGCTGACTGACAAAGCGAAGGAAGGAGATAGAGCGTTGCCAAACTGAGGGCCTAAGTGTGGCTGAATAAGCATTTGTTGTGGTTCGAAATACTGGCAATCTAGTGCAACATTTAGTGGTGAGCAACAATGATTAACGCAAATGTGATGGATCAGACTTAAGTTTTAAGTCACAACAATCACATCTTTTTAAAGAGAATATTTTTATCTATGAGAGATTTCAGTTAAAACATGTTTAAGTGATTAAGTGGTATGACTTGATTCAGCCTCAGCTTAGCAGAGAACAGTAACTTTGTCCAGCGTTTCCAAGGACGTGTTATTGTGTTTTGAAGTAGTTTGAAAGTCAGAGGATTTGTCGTCATCTTGTATCCACAGTTGTTCTGCCCAAGACTCATCAGTTTGACATATAATCAGAAAGCTGAATATCCTGCTGAACTTTGTATTTCTTGGCATTGTTTGCTTGAGAAATAACATTCATACTACTGTTGACTGTAAAGAACAAAATGGCGCCATCTTGTAACTGCAGCAATGAAGCATGAATTTGGCAATCAATAAACCAACTTACCAATACTCAATGATGGCTCATTAAACATGAGTTTTACTCCATGACTGAAGACATGTGTACAGGGGAAAAAAAAAAAAAGGATTTTTGGAGATTTAGATTTGGCGAGCAAGTGACCTATGTAATATCTGGTTCATTTCAATGATCTGAATATGTTGCCCAAAAATTAACAAATACACACATTCGAATATGCAGAACCTCAGATTGTGAACTTAGGTGAGCAGAAAAATAATGGCAGCAATAAAGAGTGGATAAAAGTTCAGCTCTGAAGTAGGTTTAGTATTACATCAGCATTGTTAGGGAGACGTGGCCTACTGGATGCTTCCTGCATTTGGCTCCACAAAAAAAAAAAAAAAAAAAAAAAAACAACAACTGTAAACCTCTGCAAGAGCATGAGTGAGGTCGATATGTAGAACCACACAGCTTATTGGTTTAGCATTAGTAAAGATAGAACAACAAGTAGAGAACAACAAACACACTTCACAACCGCGACATACAACCACTGTGACAGTTATAGATTTATCCACAACTCTTTCCACAGTGGGTGTCATACTAAGTGTAGTGATTTGATTCACTGTGTCTCCAGGTAACTGTGCCCACTACCAGAAGGGAGGATGGTGGTATAATGCCTGTGCTCACTCCAACCTGAATGGCGTGTGGTATCGTGGAGGACATTACCGCAGCCGTTACCAGGATGGTGTCTACTGGGCCGAGTTCAGAGGAGGAGCTTATTCTCTGAAGAAAGTGACCATGATGATACGGCCCAGTGCAAACACCTTCCATTAACACTTCAGTCATTCAGAACTTAAACAGATTCATACAGAAATGTCTCTTCCTTTCATTATTGCATCTTCTTTCTCCTTCAGTCATAAATTAATTTTTTTTTGTTTGTTTGTTTTATTCTTCCTCCAGGCTTACATCTTACTTATCTAATTTAGGCTCATAATTCCACATTACACACACACACACACACACAGACCCCCCCCCCAAAAAAAAAAAAAAAAAAAAAAAAAAAAAATCATGTGAACTTTAAGTGGCTAAAATATATAATTTGTTCTATGGCCGGGCTCTTGTTCATTTTGTTTAAAAACAACACAAAACTTACAACTTGAATTTTATATCTCTGGAAATAAATGTTGGTGTTACTATTTTATAGAGATCAAAGTCACTGTTGGCGATAAACAATACATGAGATTATTATTGGTGCTTATAATACATCTGTATTACGTATGTATGGGATTATTTAGGAAAGAAATCTGGTTATTTATTTTAATACAATTTCCTAAAAGATTGCAATAACGCCATCTCATTTTTTGGGTAATTTCAACATAATTTCATTGAATATTTGTATTTGACATCAGATGAAGTTCCACGTGAAAAAAAAAAATTAAAAAAAATACACCACTCATGACTCTTGAATTCAAGGGCAAACGTGGTTTCTAACAATGTCTAATGTCTAATCTGTCATTGTAATGAGACATGAAGTAGTAAGACAGAACCACTGTCAAATTTTCTAAAATCATTATCTAGTTTTTAAAGGTTCAATACGTTTTGGGACTGAATATTTTGGTACTCAATGTTTTTTTTCACCAACTTTATATTTTATGTTCACAAAAGGTATACACTTTAACTTTCCAAAATGACGTATTTGTCAGTACTTGGTTATCTTAGGTTAGTCACATCATGGTTAACCTAGCATGCAGACTGGAAACAGGGAACAGCTAGACAAAATGCACCTTCCACCAGATCTCAACCTCCCTTATTAAAAGGAGCTATTTGTAAATTTAGCAATTGCTACATAGCTAACATTACCAGGATAAAAGGTGGGAATTAAGCATTAAACTTCATTGTAAAGAACCACTGGAATTAACTCTTAGTAAGATGTTAACTCTACGTTACCATGCTAATCAGCTCGCTACAGTCCATCTTGTTATAAACAATTCACTGTAGCCTCCAGTCTGCCTGAAGACAGACATGCTTAGAGGACTTACTATAATCTCTCTTCTTGTCAAACCAGCAATGGCTGAACTTGTTGTCAAGGAGCAATCATTACCACCTGGTCCTGACAAGAAACCAAATTCAGCAGCAGGGAAAACGTACAAATAACCCCTTTTTATCTGTTGTATCTGTATTTGTTTAACTTTGCAAGATCTCGTTTTAGGGAGAGCTATTATTTGCTGAAACTAGAAACATACAGCAAAGCTACGCTATTGTCATTTACAAACTACTAAGGACCATTAAATCTACCAAAAAATAAATTGTGAATTAGATTAAAGTCTTTGAATGTGGAGATAATTTTCAAAAGTATTTGTAAATATCAATGAATCATGCAAATATACTGTCATTCCATGTATAAAAAAACAGAAAATAAACACAACCCAAACAGCTCAGTGTTGCTCCCTCTACACACCAAAAGTTTCAGTCATTGTATTAGTGTCCAGATACAGTACAGTATGTGCCAGGTACTCTGTGTATATATGCTCTTTCTTTAAGATTATTTTTTATATTCTGTTATCAATCTTGCAATAAACCATGTACAGCCCTGCTTATGTCTTTAATGATCTCATTTCAGTCAGACAGATGAGAGCAAGCTCAGGCAGACAAACTGAAACCGAAACACCACGCAATGAGAGCACCAGGGAAAACGTAAGGCAGTAAGGGAGAATTAAAGTGCAGAGTCACTTCACACATGGCAACACAGATTCATTAGTTCTCAAATCAGTTCACGCAAGTGGTATGAATGTGAGTGATCAAGACCTGGGTAGGGTACCAAGTCAGCTAAGATCTGATTTTCAGTGACACTGTTCATGTAAAATGGCAGGGCAGGGCAACAGATGCTACACCATCAGGCAACTGTCTGATGGTTCTCCTTACACAGGGTTCGTGTTGAAGAGGGCATTTGGGCAAATGGTGAAGGCGATCAAAAACAATACAAGTCAACAACAGAAATCATTTCTTAATGGAACTGTAACTTAACGTGGAATTCTACATGGTGTTGATATGCTGAATATCCAGCTTAAGTAAAAAATAAATAAATAAATAAAGCACTTCATGTACGTGTATAAGACTTAAAATTGTCCACTGGAGTTCAGATTTGCTGTGAGATGTTGCAGGGCTCAAAAATCATGGATGTGGAAATAGAACTGAGACATAGCTGAATGACTCACCGAGGTAAGGAATACAGGGCACCATCTTCAGGGAGCGGATGTACTCTCGCATGCGAGTGTAGTTCTCCTCCTTGGACGTCAGATAGTTTAGCTTCTCAAACGTGGCCTTGTCTTTTCGACTGATCAACTGAAATGGAAAAGAAAAATAAAGTTTGATACACATTCTGTTACCTGAGTGGGAATTATGGGAAATGTCACAGTAACCATACACTTGTGTGTGGTGTTCCAGCAATCATCAGCAATCATAAGTATACAGTTAAAAAGTCAAGACTGCTGAAGCTGGTGGTTTATTTACTATGGATTACATTCAGACACATCTCTGGATTTTCCTTTGTCTGCTGGATTCTTCTGCAGGCAAGACATCAGGCTCTGCTCGTGTACGGTGATGCAGAGGAGGCTTGTTTTCTAACTATTTGGCTAAGACTGGCTGTATTCGTTTCCAATTCATGATCCAAGACTTTTGCTACAGCACAAAGTTTATTTTTGAGTGCTAATGGTTTCATCAAGGCACAAACCAAAATAAAAAAAAAAAAGAAAGAAAAGAAAAAGAAGGTGCTGGTGGGCCAATGATACATAAAACTTTTAATGAGGAAGTAATGCAGCACGAAATAGCTGAAAATCTTTTATATACTATTATTAATGTTAATGCTTATACATTTTCTAAACGTTATTATGGGATATTTTTTGTAATTATTATATATTAATAATATATCATTATTTGACAGAAAGGTACAGGATTGTGTGGGCGAGAAAGACTTAGATTTAGGAGAAAACACTGAAAATAATGGTTGCCCAAACTTGGGGACTCCTCATTTAGGATGTTTTTATTTATTTATTTTTTGATTACAAGTAATTCAAAAAGAGACTTAGCAATAAAAGTAGCACATAACTTTGGAAGAAGTTAGAAGTATTGATGAGGACTGCTAAATCACTTTGACCAAATCACAAAGAATTGTAAAAGGGCTGTGGTCTTTTTACATTGCAACACAATGCTGTGTTACTTGGCAACAGGAGAAAGTGCAACTTTGCAAGCCAATCTATCGACCATACAGCAAATTACAGAAAACTAAAACTACTTCATGGCCCCAGTCAGTAGTGGCAACAATGCCAAAAAGGGATCAATTAAAAAATTATTGCTTCATAGCAAGATGTGGATCTATTAGCATATAAAAAAAAAAAAATAAAATCCCAACAAAGGTCACATTTTGTGGTACCTGTACAGGTTCAACAGGATTAATGCTTTGTGAATACAGGTCTTTTATCAGAGTATTGATAAAGTACTGAACCAATGACGATCTCTCCTCCAATCCCCTTTTATATTGTAGATAGTGCCAAAGTAACTGTTGATGTCCATTCTCACTCTGTTTTCATTGGTTAAAATGATTGAGGTGAACCTAAATGAAATGAGTCTGGTTAATGCTCTTGGCAACTTGACAGAAGGTCATATCACTCTCCACAAAAGCATCACTCACTGTGTATAATTTCAATGAAACTATTCAACAAAGTCAATTTCCATCAAGTCATGGCAAATATTCTCGAAAAGTGAATATTCGTTATATTATATTTATCATGTAATATTTTGAGGTTTTGGAGAGTTTGTAAAGACAAAGCCGGCAACACGCAGCTATTATCCTGAGCAGTGAGAAGTTAATTTTATCCAGCAAAACACTGGCAATATAAATAGTTGATTGATAGTTGCAAACTTTGTTGGACTACAGTTCAGCTCTAATGGATTTCAGATCAATAGTCAAAGCTCTGCTCCTTCAGCATTTGGATCAAGAACGATAGTTGCTGAAAATGACACATTCAAGGTTTTTCTCAGCTTCTCATTACATCTCTGATGTGTAGTGTCTGCACTGCCTTCCTGGTGAACATACAGAGCGTGTCTCCATGTGTCTTGGCTATAAGGTCTTTTCATGATCTCATATCCACCAGAATTCTTGTTCAAACATTAAAACCACATCCAAACGGTCTGCTTGTTAATGGCCTGACAGAGAAGCAGCTGTCTGAGTTGGAACTAATCACTCAAGCACCACGGTTGGGGAAAACAAAAAAGACAGCAGTGGCGGCTGGCCACACATTTGTGATTGTAAACACAGAATCTGATCTATTTGTAAAATATCTGAAAATCATTTCACGGAGACAACTAAGCACCATATGTTGTCTCCATCTTCTCTGAGGGGCGGTCTTCTATGATGACCAAAAAACATCCAGCTACTTCTGATCTACCTACAATCTGCTGATGAGTCCATTAGGATAGCATAATAAACTCCAGCCTGAAGCTTAGGAAACTTTGAATCCATTATCATTCATATCTTATAAGAAAAATGAAAACACAGTCTATGTCCTACCTATATTTGAGTTCTGTTTTCACATCGTCACAAATGCCTTTATCAATTCTCAAATCACTGATTTTCATCATGGTCACATTATTTCATTGATGTCACATTATTTCATTGATGTCACATTATTTCATTGATGTCACTTCTTGTGTCAAGGTTTGTCTAACTGAGGCTCAGTTTGAAGTCATATTGTTCAAATCAACCATTTTTACCTTGGCGTTGTCCAGCTCTGTATGTGAACCAGATGAAAGAATCAGACAGAATCAGCTGCTTTGCCAGAATTTGCTGCTTCCAGCTAAGTAGCATAATCTTTTAAAAAAGTACTGACACCAAATTTTTCACTTGAAGCAGTATGTTAGTGTGATGTCTTACCGCCCAGGTTTTACTGAGTCTGAAGATGGGAGCACTCTGCAGAGCAGATACCACCGACACCAGAGAATGAAGGTTGTTGAGCTCCAATAGTTTCTGAAGATAACCACAGATGCTGTTATAAACAAAATAACTGAATGGAAACCAAAGTTTAATAAATAACTTACCAAACTTATCATGATAGACAATATGTGAATTGAAAGGTGGGTTAGGGATTAACATGCCTACTGTAACCCCAGTGAGCTTTGTTCACTCTGTGAAGGGGCAGACAATAGCCGGTATTATAATACAGGCTATTTGATATTTTAGTTGCTCTATACGTAAAGAGTCAAACATTAGCGATAGCTTTAACAGCTAATGATCTCATCAAAGAGAACATCACCATCATCATCACAGAGATCATCTTTGTGTGAACTCTTGGATCCTCGACCACATCAGGTGGTCACACTGCTGCACTGCACTTGATGACATGTTCTTTTTTACTATGAACACTAGCGCATGATGTCGTATTATTATTGGGAGTGTGAATTTTTGTAAACTGCCAAAAACGTTTGGTGATTCTGTTTAGGGAGTAGTAGAAAAGGAGTTTCTCCTAGTAGTCAAAGAGTGGGATGGAAAGGAAACGTGGAAGTATCACATTTTAGCTTTTTAATCAGTTTGCACCGTTTCAGTCCGCATTTCAATTTCATTTGAAAAACGTGACTGAGAACAGCTTTGGATGCATTTATCATACACAAGAGCACAAAAAGCAAAAAGAGAAAAAATAAGGAGTCAGTCTGATTTCACCTAAACTGTTGTTGAACCATAAACCATAACTGCAGAGTGATTCCCCATGATGACACATGCTGGGTCTGCGAACGGTTACATAAGATAACATCAGTCATATGATGTTGTATTATTATTGGGAGTGTGAATTTTTGTAAACTGCCAAAATGTTATGTGATACTTCCACATTTCCTTTCCATCCCACTCTCCGACTACTAGGAGAAACTCCTTCTCTACTACTCCCTAAACAGAATAACCATTTAGCTTCTGCAATCACAGTTTCTGCTTTCCCCATCACTGCTCGTGTAGTGTAATAAAGTGCCTAAGTTGCTTCTGTACATTGCCGCCTCACACACTGTATGACATTCCCTGTTGAAATTGCTTTACAATGCAATAGGCAATGACCCACAACCTAGAAATTTACAGTGAAACACAGACTGTTCTGCCAGCAGCTCCACATTGAGCTTTATCAATTCTAAAAACAATAACAGCAGGTTTCTGTCTCATGTTTTGATTAGATCCAGAACATTACATTCAACAGCCTTATACTGTAAGACTGCACAACTTTATTTAAACTGCCGAAAATCTTAAAAGTGAAGCTGCAAAATAAATGGGAAGATTTTCTGATTCCAAACAATGTTGTTAAGAAAAATAAAGCATCTCATCTGTAAACTGAACTCACCTTTGCGATTTTGACAAAGTGGCTCAGTATTTCTGCACGGATCTTCAGCGTCTGGGCAGTTAATATTTCCCTCACCAGCCAGAAGCTCACCTGAAACATGATATACAAAGACGTATGTTATAAAACACACATTTGCGGACACACAATCCTGGATGTAATGATCAATCTACTCATTTTGTGCTTTCATAAATGAAGAGACTTGTTATTGACAGCTTTAAAAAAGGATGGTCCCACATATGTGTCAGTATGTGGAAATAACCCAAATGACATCATACAACTGTGCAAGTAATCATTTACACATTAGTTTAATGTGTATCTGGGCTTGGTTCCCCTTTAATAGATATTCATTATGATTCAAATTAATTTTTCCAGGTGTTGCGAAGCGTGACATAATTTGGTGTCTCCAGATTGGTGTAAAAATCAGTGAAGACTGATAGTTTGAAGAAGTGCGGAAGACATATTTTATCAATAAAAGAAAAATGTGCGGAAAAAAGACAATATCTGTGAAACATGAAGTAAACGCCTAAGTGTTAAAACCAGCAGTTCCTCTACAGCCCACTGGAGTCTGGCTCCAGCAGTGAGTCAGTCCTCATAGACTCTCATGTTAAAATGTCAAACTTCACAGCAGAAATAAATATGTTTACAGGCTTGCACTAAAACAGTCTTGGTCTTTGTGGCTAATTTCCCCCTTCATGATGACTGTAGAGGGGTGAACTTATATATAACTCCCTGTCTATGCAACTCTGTTTACATTTTATTAAGGATTAACGTTATCCCACCTCGTCACCCATTTTTGGATTCACTGGGGTTGAGGGGTTGAGTCAAGCACTGCCAAAAATGGTGACAGTGGGGCATCTCACTTTGAGCTTCAAAGTTCCTGTTTGGTTGCCAGGATTCATGACCATAATTACAAAGTGTAAGAAAATGGGATGACGATAACAGATCACTAGAGCAATGTATCACCCAGAGTACTTTATACTGAAGAAGTAACTAGATGGATTTCAAATTTACACAGGTACCAACCGTAATACAAGGGACCAACTTAGAATTGCAAAGTCTTTTATCCTGTTCTAATATCCCAAACTATGTAAAAGCTGGCACAGACCTGTAAGAGTTCAACAAAAGCCTACAACATAGTTATTCAATTTAGGTTTTCCTGAGTTTTTAAAAAGTATTCTTACATGTCTTTTTCCCTTCTTATTTATATGCTCTAATGGTTTAATTTAATTGTCCGTCTAGATGGTTCTTCAGGAATGCTTCCAAACCGTTTTACTTCACCTTGATCAAAAGTGTTTGGGTTGTGAACTAAGCTGACCTAGTGGTCTTCATTTGTTAAATGTAGTTTTTTTTTGTTTTGTTTTGTTTTTTTAAGGACATGAAGTAATGAAATATTAATTCATCCTCTACCGCATATCTGTTTCCGGGTCGCAGGGGGTGTTGGAGCCAATCTCAGCTCACATTGGTTGAGGGCAGGGTACACCCTGGACAGGTCACCAGTCCATCACAGGGCCAACACACAGAGACAGAAAGAGACCAACAACCACTCACTCATACTCAGACCTACGGACAATTTAGAGTCACCAATTAACCCAAAGATAATGTCTTTGGACGGTGGGAGGAAACCAGAGTACCTGGAGGAAACCCACACAGGCACGGGGAGAACATGCAAACTCCACACAGAAAGACTCCAGCCCGGGAACCGAACCCACAACCTTCTTGTTGTGGGGCAATAGCGCTAAACACTATTCCACCGTGCTACCTGTAAGGAAACATTTGATGAAGAAATCTTGTGAGACAAACCTGATTGAACCTCCGTGTGAACGCAACCACATTGGGAGCCAAACTGTGTTTCTCCTTCCCGTTCCATCCACAGCTAGCCAGCTCCTGGCAAACAGAAAATCACAGCAGCCAACAGATTTAAAAGGCATGTGACAACAACCAACATAACCATGAGAAAGAGTCAACAGATTGTTAAGAAATTTAGTCAATGACAATAACACACTCGACTGTAGCTGACAACTACTTATCATTTCAGTCAGTATTAAATCTCCATGTTAGACCACAGTCATTATAATACATTAAATAAGTACACCTACAGAACTGCTGATTCACTGTCGGCAAGTTTAACATTGTTGTGAGTCTATGAATTTAAAATTATAGAAATGTATCTAATTTTTAACATCAAATTCAACCCAATAAAGGATAAAAGGAAAAGGAGAAACAAGACTCTAGCCCAAAACACCACATATACTCACAGAGCTGTACCATGGCTGTAAACACTACCATCAGCATACTAACATGCTTGTGCTGATGTGTGTTGATGTGAATCAGATACCTTCTTCACAATCACTACCTTAATTTTGTGCGTCAGCATTTTGATGTGTGTTAGTTCCCCCTAAACAAGGTGGATGTCATTAGTTTAGGGTAATGGATCACTAAACCCACACTTCTCTAAATGAATTTCAATCTCATGGACATCGATCCAGTAGTTGTGGGAATATTTAATATTAAACGTAAATGTCAACCATGTGGATGTCCAGTGTCAGGAGGATTTATCCTCTTAATAAATTTGGCATCAAATCTTTGATTTTTCCATAGAGCAATGGAGCCATTGATATGTTCTAAGACTGGTCCTGGACGGACTGGTCTTTTGTCAGAGCCATTTAAACTGAGTAAAAACAAGAGGGACTGTTCTTTCGCCAGTGGAAAACTCCTTGTCTTCCAGCTTGTGCCACATTGAATTTGAATGACTTTTTCATTCTTCCCATGACTCTTTCTAGTTTTTGACACTCTTCAAGAATGCCATTAACAACAATTCCCGTCCTTAGAGGTCCAAAGCCATTCCATTTTAAACAACATTATTGTCACTTGGCCTGCTCCCTTGTTGCACTAAAGATCCCAGCAGGAAATTTGATTAAAAGCAACCTTGTGATGACTGATATATTTTGGACTAAAGTTACAAATCTAAATGCTTAATGACAATGTAGAAGAGCACTGTCCAGCATGTCTCCTCCATAGAAATTCAGTCAGGTTGAAATCTGGTCTTAAAACTGTCAGCAAGCAGGTCCTGCATAGAAGCATCTGTATTTGTCATCTAAAATTATTTAAATTTTTCTTTTAATTACAAGGGAAAATTTGCAGTTCACGCAGGCATGAAATGTTTAGGCTTTTTTTTCATGTTCTCTATATAATGCTGTAAAATAAATGATTATATTTTATATGACATGTTTCATTCTGTTTATTTTAGCGCCAGGGGAAATGATCAATCACAATGTCCACCATAAAACAGATCAGGCCCTGTATTTCAAAAGCTAGGTGATTACTTTAAAAGTTTTTGGGCTCTTTTATTTTGGTGTAACTTGAGTATGCCTTTTTTAACATCTTCCCTACTCCTTTTCAAGCATGGAAATACAAGATACTTCTCAGGTTAATGATGATTCAGATACTAACTGATTTATTCTCAGTTTTTTTCTTTTGCCTTTTCTGTTATTTATTTTAAAATGTTCGAAATAAATCAAAAAAATATTTTAAATGAAAACTAAGTCTCTAAAAAGACAAGACTAGACCTTTTCCTGTGTTAGCATTAGGTTTAATATGTTGATATGTTGCCCAGCCATGAGACTGAGGTCAGGGTTGAGCAGGAAATCTGTTTTAGGGTCCATTCATATAGTTTCAATTGACATACAGGATGAAACAAAAACATTTGTACTGATAAATGCATCATCTCTGTGCAAGAACCACAGTAAGTCTGAGAAGTTTGAAATAAAATATTGCAACAGGAGTAGCTTGGTACAGAAAGTTGGTCAGTTGTGGGCTCTAATCTATAAAAGTCAATGCACAACACTCAATCCATAATAAGCTGCTTTTTATGGAATGAAAAAGACTTGAAACAGTCCGTGAAGTACATTGTGCATAGCCTACACTGCAGGTCTTAAAACCTGTTATGGATCAGATTTTGGACATGAGCTCAAAGACACAGCTCTTCTCAGAAATAAAATACAAAGTTCGTAGCCATGCCCACTGCTATTACTGTATAGACATTTAGAAAAATGAAAAGCCTGAGTGTACTGAGTTCTACATCATGTGAGAACCTCATTTTTAGTTTGTTTCTAATTATCACTTGTTAATGTTTGTACCATCACTGCTTCCCTGCAGAAAGCTGTGACTGGCTAGTTTCCAGTAGAGTTCAACCACCAAGACCAGTCTGTGTTCAGCAGCTGTGAAGATCATTATGGCTGCATCAGGAGGGCTGGAAACAGATGCAGATCAAACAGAACCATCCACAGAATCATGTGTAGAGAGTTTCCTCAGGAAAACCAAAATTTGTCTTAAATTCCTTGTAGATTTTGTGTTTTCCCCCCACAGACATCACAGCTAGAGTCTCCCAATCGATCAGGGCTGAAACTACAGTCATGAGAGCAACCACTTACCTCAGGGTGTATTGCTTTGAACACTGGTGCATCCATCAGCGTGATCTGACTCTGAAATAACAAGAAAGAAAGGAATTCATGCCATATGTCAGTTAGCAGGAGGTTAGATACATCTGCCTATTTTTATTGTGTGTGTGTGTGTGTGTACATTTTGTTCAAAAGTGAATAAAAGCTGAGAAATAATTTTTTTCCACAATGATGCTTCTTGTACATTGTTTTAGCTTTTTGGAGAAGCCTGTGTCATTTCCAATCCCATAAAAAAACAAACAAACAAAAAAAAAACAAAAAACCACTTGTTGGTTGAATAAAAGTAACTTTAAGGCAAAAGTTGCCAAGGGTATGAATAATTTTGGTCTCAACTATGTGCGATGCCCAAACTTCATATTACTTCTCACATTTGTTTGGTACACACACACACACACACACACACACACACACATACACACAATGTATGTACCAAACAAATATGAATTTTGGGCATTGCATCTCTGCAGCAAGACATTTTCATTCATTCATCATTTCATCAAAAAGTTCTGTGAGTTCTGTACTCCTGTGATCCAGATGAAACTGAGGTGACTGTACAAATGGATTCAGCATGACACAGAAGTCTTGAATCATTTGTTGAGCTCTTGTTGCTGAGATCCGTGATTTGTTCAGCTGTTTCAGAGCTACGAAATCAGTGGTGTGCTTGTGATTGAGTGTATCTATTGAGTAAATTGTTGATTTCACATTAGCTGGCAATTAACAAATTTTTGGCCACTCCAGATTAAAAAAACTGCAGCTAGAAGCAGCTTCCTACTGGAACCGAAGATGATGAGAACGAACAGCAACAACTCAGAAGCAGAGACTTCAATGTGTGTTTTAAGAGTTGTAGTGGCTGCACAGAGCAACTTCCTGCGAATGCTACTGTTTTATTGAACAAAATTGCAGTTTCTTTTGGAAATAAAAAAATAATAATTACTAAATGGCATGGTCTCGTGATAATAATATTGATGCTGGAGCAAGTTTAGTTCTAGTTTAAGTGGAGTGAGAGCGAAGAGGCCCTCCTGCTGTAAACCTTGTTTTCCTGCAACTGTGTGGTAAATGACCTAAAACCAGAGGAGGAGCTGCCAATACCTCTGAGCTCACAACATCGTACTTTAAGTAATGTCATCACAAAAACAAACTCAAGCTGCCTTGCCACAAAACAAATATGATCAAAGGTTTACTCACAGCAAACTCCTCAGGCGTCACCTTCAGCACATCGAAGACAACAGCATCGTAGCTCTTGGCGTAGTCCACACAGGGTCCATCCAGAGAGTCAGAGCTGCTGCTAGCCTGAGAGACAGACAGTAGTTACATTTATGATCTTTGAAGAATAACTCACAAGCCTCCTATGGATTCACTGCAACTTTCACATACATCATCAGTTTCAGGTGATCTGTGGTTTTTGGCTACTGTTATCTTATTTAAAAAAATGTTTTTTTCTTTTGCATATGCGCATGGAAAGACCAGTACTGACACAGATAACATGATTTTGTTCTTAATGATACTTTTCCCATGACCAATTTTAACAAATCTTTTATAATAAGACAAAATGACCACTTCAACAAACATTCCAAATAGTTCATCTAATTGGTTGGTCAATCACCAGTTTATTAGCTCTTGGTCCAAATAATAATAATAATAATAATAATAATCTTTAAAAAACATATTTATAGAATACCTTTCATACTACATTGACAGCTCTACTTAACAAAATGGAGAAAATTTGATTTTTCCATCTATAATATTATAAAATCAAAAGAAAAAACAAAATTAGAACAAAAAAAACAAACAAATAACAAATAAGAAGAAGAAATAAGGTAACATTAAGGAAGGAAGACGTATAATATACTTCAGTATAAATAATACGAATTAAACTTAATTTAGCTTTATTAAATTGTCTTTGAGCATTGTTAAATGCGCTATATAAATAAAATGTATTATCATTATTATTATTATTATTATTAATAAACAAAGACAATGTTGTGTGAAAGCAATAAACACATATAATAAAAGACTTTAAAACTAAATGTGAAATGCAGGTGATATAAATCAAATGTCGAGAAACACAGACATGTCAAATACAGACAGGAGGAAAAGAAGAAGAGAATGAAGGACTCATCACAGCAAAAGGAATGACACTCAGAAAAATACTCAGAGTATCTTGGAAATGGACAAATGGCATCACAAACACTTAAAAGCAGAAATTACTTTTAGACAGTAATTCACTGTAATAAATCAGTGCCTCAACCAAGTAAAAACAGGTGCTTTATTCCTGGCACATCATCCATTTCAAATCATAATACTGCATAAATGCACTAATGTTGCGTTAGCCACGACTCAGTCTACTTTTGCTTTCTTAGTTACTGAAGTTCAACTTTGACATTTTCATCAACAAAAACCCAGAGGAAAACATTTCTAATTTCAATATTACTCCGGAAAAGGAGAACACTAGACATACAAGACAGCGTGTGCTCTAATCGTTCACTTGTTTTGGAAAATGATAATGTACAAATACTCTGATAAGCAGCTGGTTCATTCAACACGGATCAGATTGTCAGACACATACTGTACATCATGTAAGGTGATCACCAAGCCATATTTCATACAACTAATTTCATACAACTCATAACAGACATTAACATTCAATTACTGGTGCAGTAGGTAATTCATTGATCAACTGGAGCAGCAGATTTATAAGACACAATGCTCAGTAACATAAATTGTCAGAGAATTCAGTTGTCTAATGTTAATGTAGTTTCTATCCAAGTCAGACTTATGTTTGACTTATCAAGTTTTTCCCCAGATTTCAATGCAATGTCATATGCAGTGCTATTAATCAGTAATATAAAGTGGTTAATGACTTTTGACGAAAAAAATCTCTAGCTTTGTACAGAATTGCTATAGATTTCAACATATTGGATCTAACATGGTTAATGGCAATTTCCAGCTTAATTTGTTGTCAGTACTTGATCAGAGAAATGTAATTTCTGATACAGCTTCAATGCCAACACCTTTTATTGTTAATTTTCTTTCAAACATAATGCACTTTGTTTTACCAGGATGAAGCAATAAATTGTTAGAATCAAACCATTGTTTGAATATCTGCAGTTCCTTCCCCTCCGTAACCAGAAGTTGCCCTAAATGTTGTATCAGCATCAAATGAAATACAGTCAAGTGGCTTTGAAACCAAAATTATGTTGTAAATATACAAAAGGAACAGCATGGACTAATGACCAAACCCCCATTATTATTATTATTATTATGTTTATTACTTTAAATACAGTATATGAAATTCACTCCAGACCAAATAAACTACAGCAATGAACAGAGATGGTTTTTACCTCTGAGGTGACCGAGTTGATGCTGGTGCCATCTGAGAGCCCGTTCCTACGATACATGCTCACACAGGGACTGGTGGGATCTGCAGGTCAGGGCCTTTAGCTGGGGGGCACACATAACCTTTCATCCATACCTGGGGACAGATGACACGTTTACCTTAGCTTTAATTTGTAGCAACAAGTTTTCCAGAGTTAGACAGACTAAATGAAAATTTTCTTCTTGAGGAGTTTGTGTTGACTCAATTGTTGATATCCAGTGAAGATATATTTCTGGTTTTAAGAATCACAAACCTCCTTCATGTAGTTTTACATTTCTTATTTCTGGTTATTTTCAAGAGCTAACAACACATCAGTAAGCCAGTCAGGGTAAAGGATCCTTTCCTCTGATTGGCTTTGAAACTTTCAGTATTAATAAAGAACCCAGACCTGATTTATACTCAAATAAGACATTTATATCAAATGGGACCCTTAAAGCTCCACTTTAATATGAAAACGTATTAGTGTGGATGTAGCTTTTATCCCCAGACCACCAAGCCCCTTCAACTCTGCAGTCTAACACTGAACAGAGTCAGTCTTTGTCCAAAGATGACATGTGAGGAACAAAGAGGACAAGAAATTAAAACTATTAATGTACATGTGGTCTTTCAGTTGGTCTTGAAAGACTGGTTCTAATTACAGACTAAAGTTTCAGTTTAGCTTTCAGTTCCAGTCATGAGAACAGGAAAAGAAAAACATACAAAACCACATACTTAGGAATGAAAAGAGGCAGATTTCATTATGTATTTACTATTGGCAGGTATTGTGATATGCGTCATGACTTCAGTTGGAATAATCAATACCATTTCTTTTCTACTGGATTTATTTTGGGTCTGTTCCCTTGCAACAGAAGATTATGATTTGGCTCTTCAGCCAAACCATTACATCTTTCCCAGAATAAGGGAATAAATTAGTTTCATAAAAGGTTTTTGGGTTTTTTTCCTGAAGGAAAGACATATTTAGTGTAAACATAATGACAGGAAGCACATTAAAGAGGGAAATTATCTGCAGAAATAAGACTGACTCTGCTTCTAGTGGCATTATCCCTTCAACATGAACCTGCTGATCACCTCCTTTATTTGCAGGATATTATGCTAAGTGATATAATAATTTTTTGTTGATTTCACTCTAAACTCTAATGAAACTGCATACATGCTGCACAATAAGTCACACATGAAACAAACAGTGTGCATAACCTGGACTTGATGTGCAATACAAGTCAGACATGACAGGAGCAGTATCACAAACAAATAAGTTGTTGTCAATGCTGATATGCCCTCCAATGTGCGGTGGAAATGCTGCAGGTGTCCAGACCACACAGTCACATGGTCCCATAGAAATACCAACACCTGCATGAAACATGGTTAGCAGTTTTAACTACCTCACATCAGCAGCTACAAAGGCCTAGTTGATTGGTGTAGTTTTTTGCCAGCAGGAAACCTTGAAGCAACTTAGCAGGTACCATTACTCAGCATGGGGAAAAAAAGTTGCATAATATCAGCTGTGTCTTTGAATAAGTGAGAAATGGAACCTGTTGGACTGCAACACAAGTAAATAGTACAGTGGTGGTCCAAAAACACGTGAATACACAAAGGGGCACTAAAAATATTTAACCAGTAGATGGCAGTAGATGCCAACACTACTCATAGCATTAGTCCCACAGAGTCCACTATGCTGTTGTGGGTTCACACCATGAAAGTCACACAATCACAAACATAACAATTACTTCGCATTTTGAGTAGCCTATTAATGAACACAATATCCCACAATGCAATGCATGAAGCCTCTCACGGCTGGAACAAATTAACCAAAGGGATAAATGTTGGTAAAACAACTGATGGGAAGTTAGTATTTATGAGTGGGTGGTGGTAGAAAATGTGATGTAAGTCTTTGAGGAAAAATTGATTTTGGATTGTTCTCATTATATTGAAAAACACAAAAACAGTTTCATTGTTTTTAATAACACACAGAAACCCACAGAAACACAGGGAAACAAACCTGAACAATTACACTCACTGTTGAAATATGTGCCATGTCCCAATTCATGAGTCCTGAAGATGAGTCAACTAAATACTTCTGAAAGTTTTCTGAGGTTTCATTAAAAAGGCCTCATATTTCATATAGGTGGAACATAACAGTTTTCAGCCCCTTCAATATGATGGTTCTCATGGTTACAAGGTCTGTGTCAAGAACGGTGAATCTACCTCTGCAGTCGTTGTTACTATAACAGTGGTGGCTTATTTCAGGTTAGGAAAATATGGTATTTTGGGCTGAAATAAGCCCATCTTCAACATTTGATGGTCTCTGTTGTCATGGTTAAAATAACTTTGTTGAGAGTCATGGACAAGAGAAACAAGATAAACAAGTACTTTCACATGGGAATCGAACACTGCTTTCCTGTGCCATTCCTATGTTTAGTTGACCCATAAATTCACCTCATTCTCCTGACATGGACTGCTCCATAAACTAAGTCATCTCACTTTTCCCTTTGCTCTGGTTAGAGTTACTACAACCACTGTTTGCCTAGCAACAAAACCCAACTATGGGTAATAATAATCTGCTGACAGACAGCATCTGGGCCAGTCTCTGAGCCACCTTAGGTCATTTTTTTTTTAAATCAGTCACAGACCACCGGTTCCAATTAATGTCAGACACATTTTCTCTCAGGTTTATCTCTGAAGATGCTGAACTTTTTCAAAAACCCATGAGAATGAGTTATGTTAAACAGGGCTAATAAAAACACCCTCAGTGCTGACTGACTAAAATGCTAAAATCCATTTTCTTCTACTCCACGTTTGAATCACAATAGCAGCAGGCTAAGCAGGGAATTTCAGATATCTCTGTGTCCTGGAATACTTTCTAGAGCTTCTTGGGGAACCTCAAGACACCCCCAGGGCAGATGGGATTCATAGTCCCTCCTGCAAGTTTTGGGGCTACCTCGAGGTCTCCTACTAGTTGGACATACCCAGAAGACATCCAGAAGGACATGTGCAGGAGGCATCATCCTTATCAGACGCACAAACCACCTCAACTGGTTCCTTCCAACAAAAAGAATGAGCAGTCCTACCCCAAACTCCTACTGGCTGTCATCTTATCCCAACAACATCCAGAGATGTTTTTCTTTTCGTTACTAACATAAGGTCATGGCCATAGGGGAGGGCTGGAACAAAGATCACTTGGTAAATTGAGAACTGTGAGTTTTGACTTCTAGCTCATCCCCTACCCAAAGCGACTAGTCAACTTATTTCCAGCTGAAAATCCTGCCCTCAAACTTGGAGATGATCACCCTCATCCGGTTGAGAATAACGTCAATGAGCACTGGAAGTCACACTCTGATGAAGTCAACAGAACCACATTACCCACGAATAGCAAAAAAGGTACAATCCTGAGATTGACAAAGCAGACACACTCCTGACCATGGCTGCACCTTGAGACTCTATAAACAGAAACGCACAATGCAGCAGTCAGTAAAATACTGTAGTTATACTCCATTCAAGAATGTTTGAGGTTTAAAGCATCTCAAGTAATTGTCTTATCCAAAAATATTAAGCACATCACATTTGCCTAGCTTAATTTCAACTGTATTACAATACTGTCTTATATTCATTTGTTTGCTTGAGTGGATGTTTGGAAAATGTGGTGAGACTGCTTTTAACTTGCACCACCAAAATAAAGCCAGCCTTCATATGGATTCACAACAGTTTAGTCTTTATTTACCTCAACTCCAGAAGGAAACAGGTCTTCATGTCTGACTGACTTCATGTCTGTGTGATATATAGAAATGGTCACAGCTGTGTCTTAGATGATTTCACATTCTTTCACTCTCTCTGCTTGGTATGTCACATGTTTAGTTATTCCTGTTCCTCTTTTACTTATACAAATATTAAAAGTGGTCATATTTGTAGTGTCCTCATCCTCTAGTCATCCTCGTCTGAAATCTCTAAGCAGCCAGGAAATCAGAGCAGCTCAGCCGACTGTCTGTTAAAAGAGGCGTAGCCCTGAGCATCCATACATGGCCCAGACATAGAGTAACTTTATACCCACTTTGTTTAAAAAACAAACAAACAAACAAACAAACAAACAAAAAAAAAACCCACAATATGCTGAATTAGCAAAAAATGCAGACTGTAAACACCCACTATTAGAACCTTTTTGTACCAGAAACTCTAACTCCAACAGTGATGGTACGCAGCTGATGAATGGTGGGAATAAGTCAGTCTGACAATGATAGTCTTGGTTGTAGTGTTCTCCCTGCTGTTGCAGTCCTAAGCCAATTAATAAATAAATAAATAAAAATAAAATACCTGCTAACACTGATTTCTGCAGTTTGGGAACTGGTAAAAACATTTGTGATAATGCAAGAACACAGCTCAATAACATATAAAGCATAGGTCTAGTCATTTTAAAGTTGTGTGATATAATTTTAATGTATAGCATTGTTTCCTCTACCATTATTTTAGTGGCACCCAGCCCCTTGAAGGTGAAGTTAATTTTATTTTCTATATAGCACCTGATCACAAAAGAAGTTTTTTTAAGGTTACCTTTCCTATAGAACAGCTCTGTACCTTGCTCTTTTATTCAAAAAACTAAATAGCTTTATGTTATTTATCTTTTCACAACAGCATGTCATTTCTGTCTCTACATTGTCATGTGTTTACAATTCTCCTCTGCTCTCTCTATTGTGCAGGGTGAAGTTCCACCTAGGTGCACGCACACGCACACACACACACATACATACAGACAGACAGACGGACAGATGTCACAGAAACACACACACACACACACACACACACACACACACACACACACAAACACATGAAAACCATGATTCCTTTAAGTGTTTGTGTCAGTGTCCATTTGCCTCCCTCTCCAAAGCTGTAAACCTAGGGGAAACACTGTATAGTATCTATTTCAATATGTATTATGGAACTGACTGTGCAAATTAAATTTTGTCACCAATGTTAAGAATCTAGACTCTGACCTTTTCCAACATTCAGCATTAATACATTAAATTCTGACATGTCAGTTTGGATAATGTGTAGGCCTAAATCGAATAAAAGCCAGATTTTCTGTCAACGTGGTAATTGTAAGAGCCAAATTTAGATTTTTGTTTATTCTAATGCTTTCTTGTTTCTTTATCATTAGTATGTGAGTAATGCAGTATGCCCATACCTGTAGGTGGATCTAATCCCATGTAGGCTTTGACCGTGTGGCCATAGCTATAAACTGTATTAAGTTAATTATTGTTTGTTGTTAAGTTATCTGTCAAGCTAATATTCTGCAATAAATGGTCACTGGAACAGACTGGAACACTTCATCTCCTCATCTTTCATTTGCACGTGTCAAACCTTGGGTCCAGCAGTGCCACCAGTGGAAACAAAGGAACCAAAAGTCAACTGAAATAGCAGATACAGTAATAATAAAATTAGAACCCAGTATTCAGATATGTTTTAGTTTTGCTGCAGTTTCAGTTCACTAATGGCAGGCTAGTCAGCCGATGTTAGCTGTGTTGAGCTCTGCCACCACACAGATTCAAACCTGGGCTTCTGTATGTTCTCTGTGTCTGGGTTCCTTCCAGGAACTCCAGTTTCTTCCCACAGCCTAAAGATATGCATGCACAGGTGTGTTTGTGTAAGTCTGTGTGAGTGAGAATAGTGGTTTGTCTGTGTCTGAGATAGACTGGTGACCTGCCCAGGATCTATATCTATATCTATACTGTAGATAAGTGTCAAGGGTAATGGACGAGTCCCACTTGGTGATTTAAAAAAAAAAAAAAAAAGAAAGAAATATGGCTGGCAGTTAAAATCAACTGTTACCAATCACAATGTCTGACATGGCTTTGAAAACCAGTTTTCGATCCACCACGAATGAAAACACTGTTAAACAGCCGAGACACAGACAGGAGGATACATTCTGCATATGAGTCAGACACATTGCTGAGTCTAGGAGGAGTCACATTACACCGTGCTCTAAACTCAGTCAGTACAGTAGTGCACTCAGTGTCAGAGACCCAATGACCTGTAAACCACGATGCTGCCATCAATCCATCATTGTAAGGCTAAAAGAAGGTGAATAATATTTCTTGTTATAACTCTGAACACCCAGAGGACAGGGACTGAGGAGGACTGACCACAGGCTCAGGTCCTCCTATGATCTGAACTCAGCACCATCAACCTGAGACCATCAGCTCAGCTGCTGAACTGAGTGTGTTGTGTTTCCAAAGCTTAATAATTAAATAAAACAGGGACTCATGAGGGTACAGTGGAACACTGCCAGTTTTATCAAATATTGTGTGTAGTGGTGCAAAAAGAACAAAGTTTCTGGTGTTTTGACTTTTTTTTTTTTCTTTTTTTTAAGTACAATGTGTATCTTGAAATTCAGAAGTTACCAGCAGTGGGATCATTTGAGAAGCAAGAAAGATAAAGACAGAAAAAAAAAAAAAAACAGACAAGTTTAGCTTTCTGTTTGGTGTGATGTCATTACATGATGAGAGAAATCTGCCTCTTCTTTCTTTCTAACAGTGTGAAAGGAGTCCTTTTTATTCAGATTTATGTGCATAAACACAATAAATTTGTTTTCTAATAAATTAATCAGCAGTTCCTATTAAAAGTCATTCTGCCTGGTTCAACCAGCTATTGATTTTGATTCAGCAGCTTTTATCTTTAAACACAAACTTAGACTGACATAGCAAAAAATAAGATGTGATCAGTTAGTGAAACCATAAAAGTTTCTCTATTTAACCATAGTGATCATTAAAAGATTTACAGTAATACTAATTGTCTGATATTATTACTGCGATTTTTTGGGCAGCAGTTCTGAAGCATCTTTGAGACACAAAGTATTTTCACACAAAACTTGTTCTTATTATGTTGGCAGAACAGTAAATTCAATATTACATGAGGCAAAGTGACTGTACATTTACAGAGAACTATACTCTTCGGTCAATCTTGAGGTACAGTAAATTACCTGAATATTTAAATTTTAATTCACAGCTTCATATTTGTAATTAAAAGCTATTTTGAAAAAAATTCAGGTTCATAAAAAACATCAATAAAAAATAAATTGTAACTATTACGCATTAAGTTATGCACCACAATTTGAAGTAGTCAAAAAAAAAAAACCAGACTCTTGGGCCAGCTTACATTTTGAAGCATTAATAATTATAATCCAAATATGTAAAATATTTATTCAGAAATGTGCCAAGTACTTTTGTTAATTTCACAGTAATTGTAATTTTCTTTAGTAAAAGTATGCCGGACTTTCTATGAACCTATCGTGTTATTGCTGCTTTTATTTAATGAAAAGATCAGAGCACACCCCCTGCTGAAATTAAAAACTGGATACTACTAACCCTGCGTTAATATAGTGCTGATGCAGTGATTAATTTGTGTGTTAACCCCTGAATTGCCCCTTTAGGATCAATAAAGGCTGATTAAATCTCATCTTTTTATTGCTATAAAAAATATGAAAGGAGACTGACTGACATAGTGTCTTACTTTACAACTTGATTTATTTTACCAAGAGTTCCTTATGGCTATTAATTATTTTGCATCACAATCAATAATTCATTTAATGTAAACCTAACGTTAATACTCACATGGATCATCAGCCCTTGAATATATGAGAACACTTTGAGCAGTTTTGGCTGGTTCAATATGTACCAGCTACCTTTATTTACCAAAGAAGAAGAAAATCAAATAATAAATGTTGATCAATTCTAGCAAAGTCCAACTAAACTACATGAGAAGAGCGGTCCATCCTCTCCTCATTGTTTCATCACCTGTTCAGTTTGTGAGGGACAAATGTTCGAGAGTTCCCACTATGACGTGACATACATGATTGATTTGGCTATTTACTCAATACATGCTTTGCATGCAAAGGCCCTGGGTTCAAAACCCCAGCCACAAGGAAAACCAGTGGTAGGCTTGTGCCAGTCCGAAACTCGGATTAATGGGGAGTGTTGCAACAGGAAGGGCATCAGAGGGGTATACTACGAAGGAAACTCAACAGAGCCGGGCTTTCTTTGGGTGAGCTGGCTCGACAAAACCAAAAGCTCCAACCACAGATAATGAGTATCACTGCGGTGGTTATCGGCTTGATTTGTCGACCCAGGGTTGCCTCATCAGACTCTGTGCGCATTCACATAAAAAGGGGCATTTAGGCGTCATATGATGCCATTTCTGCAGAAAAATGGACCGATTGCGTGCCGCATATTTCAGCCAAGAGGAGCAGATTATGATAACGGAGAGCTATGAAGACCAATAATAACAGCTAAAAGGAACACTGTTGTTGCAAACAAGGCAAGAGAGGAAGCCTGGCAAAAAATTTCAGATCATGTAAATGCGGAAGTTAATATAGCCTATATAATATATATTATATAACTTTAATTCCCTCCCTGACATGAAGGATACATGGAAATATCACTTAGATTAGAGCCAAATCAAAGTGAAATTAATTTGATTTGTCTTATTTGTGATAAAGTCTAAGCAATTTTCTAATTGGTGTTCTATTAGTTGTAGTGCCAGCAGTGCAAAACGGTCTTGGCAAATCCGGACCTAGCACAAAAATATAATCCAAGGTGGTATGTATTTGCTGTGCAGTCATCACTCTTTTAGTGTAATGTGGATGATACACTGCGTAACATTAAATGTTAATATTATCTTAAGCAAACAAGAAGAAAAATTAGAGGAAAAAGACTGGAGGGGGCCCCGCTCCGGCAGAATACACGGCCTCAGAGGAGCTGGCCCTTGCCAACAATATGGGGCAGCCGATCATGGAGGGGATACGAGGGGGTATTCAATCAGACTCCGGTGCTGGCAGCTCCCAGCAGCAATTCTTTGTCCAGGGTATGTACAAGTGCTTTGGTGGTAAAATACTAAATACATATTTATTGTTTCTCAGATGAGAAAAGTCTTAATATAATTTACAGTTGAAGGAGACACTGTAGTGTTGCTCTTACTGCCAGCACACACCCTTGCTAACCCCCACACAGAGGTAACTGTCAAAAGTTGTCATGTACTCTTATCTTTGTTGCTGTGTTGAATCCACTTTATTCATTTCTCAAACTATTCCACAGGTGGAGATCAATGATGAGGAGACACTTTCAGTGTATTCAGAGGTACCTTTGGGGGTAGGTATCTTTATAATCTAAATAAGAATTTAATTACATTTTTTTATTCATCTTTTTAAATTAGAAATAATTACGTTTCTTGCTCATTAATGTCACAGGGAGAGGACATATGGTTCAACAAGATTGCATATGTAACGTATTCCCTCAACTGAGAATATATATCGCTCATAGAGAATATCAGACAACGCCAACGGATCACTCCGGTCTCGAAAAACTCTCTCCCTCCAAAGAGCACCTCTAACAATTAAGGCACCTAAATCCACTGGATTTTCCAAAAACGGTGAGGCCATGTTCAAGGAGGATGCTCAGTGAATGGGCGGCGCTTTTTATAGCCTACTTTAAGCTGAAACTCAGAACATAACGATCACAATTATTTTCATCAATATTGAGAACACGATTAATTATCACGATTATTTGTTAACTTTTAACCAAAAAAATTTTTATTGTCACAGACAGTAGGCTCGTTGTTACTGCTTTCATGGACCTGGATAAGGCTTACGACTGGGTACCCCGGGAGTTTTTGTGGGGGGGGGGGGGGGGGGGTCACTTTTAAGGGCCATCCAATTTCTGTGAGAGATGAAGCGAGAGTTGTGTGTGGGTATTCGGCAGTAAGTAGGACTTGTTCCAAGCAAGGGTTGGCCTGCGCCATGTCACCGATCCTGTTCGTGAGTTTCATGGACAGGATTTCTAGGGGCAGTCAAGGAGGAGAGGGGTTGAAGGTGGGGGGGCTCAGGATCTCATCGCTGCTTTTTGCCGACGATGTGGTGCTGTTGGCACCATCGGTCTTTGACCTTCAGCGCTCATTGGACAGGTTCGCAGTTGAGTGTGAAGCGGGTGGGATGAGGATCAGCACCTCCAAATCAGAGGCCATGGTTCTCAGCAGGTAACCGATGGACTGTCTACTCCGGGTTGGGAATGAGTCTTTGTCCCAAGTGAAGGAATTCATGTACCTTGGAGTCTTGTTCATGAGTGGGGGAACCTTGGAGCGTGAGATTGGCCGGAAAATCGGAGCAGCAGGAGCGGTACTGCAGTCACTGTATCGCACCGCTGTAACAAAAAGAGAGCTGAGCCGGAAAGCGAAGCACTCGATCTTCAGGTCAATCTTCGTTCCTACCCTTACCTATGGTCATGAGAACTGGCTCATGACCGAAAGAATGAGATTGTGGGTACAAGCGACCAAAATGAGCTTCCTCAAAAGGGTAGCTGGCTTCTCCCCTAGAGATAGGGTGAGGAGCTCGGTCATCCGAGAGGAGCTCAGAGTAGAGATGCTGCTCCTTTGCATTGAGAGGAGCAAGTTGAGGTGGTTCAGGCATCTGGTTAGGATGCCTCCTGGGTGCCTCCCTTGGTAGGTGTTCCAGGCACGTCCAGCTGGGAGGAGGCCCCGGAGCAGACCGAGGACCAGGTGGAGAGATTATATCTCCACTCTGGCCTGGGAACGCCTCGGGATCCCCCAATCAGAGCTGGTCGATGTGGCCGGGGGAAAGAAAGTCTGGGGCTCCCTGCTAAAATTGCTACCCCGGCCACCCGACCTTGGATGAGCGGATGAAGATGGATGGATGGATGGATGGATGGATGGACTAAGCCCCGCCCTCACCAGCGCCAATCACTGCTGCTGCTGTTCAGTGGACAGGTGCAGCTAATCAAGGCAATCAACAGCTCCAACCCAACCACAGGAAGGAGGGGGGAGGAGCAGACCCACAAAGCACACACATACACCTTGTGACATTATTCTAAAATCTGAGAAGAGCTATTTGTCTGTATGTATGGCAGTATATTTGTGTGTGTGTGTGTGTGTTCTGGAGTTTAACAGAAATGTCAGTAGTAATAGCTGATCAACTGTTCTCATATCAGGGGAGTCTGATGACATCATTGCTTGGATTGCATCATCCTCCTCCTCTGAATCCACATTAAATTGACAGGTTATTTTGTTCGGCGAAGCTCCAACTCTGGGGCAATTTGCAACAAAACGGTAACTCTTATCAGAAAACTGAGCAGACACTGAGCGCCACAAGAAGTTTCTGAAGCTATGTGTTTATTTTGGTGTTTCTAGGGTGTAAAATGTGGACACGAGAGCAATTTAAAAACATATGTCAAATATGGATGGCTATCCTTCTCTCCTGAGAAATTACCTAGAAAGAAGTGGGAAACACGAGGGGTGAGCATGTCCTTTAGAGGGGCAGAGTTCAAATTTGGTTTGTCTTACCGTTAAAGTTGACACATATTTTTTTTTTTTTTTTTTTTAAGAGAATACAAGAATCTCTACTACTTTGGAGAAAATTACATGTGTACCTCAAACTATGTGCCCGTGAGGGCAATTTACTTTTCTTTTTTTTTTTTTTTTTCTCTCCATTATCATCACCTCAGCTGTGCACTCTAACTGAAAAGTCCTCCACTGTAAGGCACAAACATTCCATGCAATACACACACATGGGAAACTAAAATTTTCACCCAAAATGAGGTAAACAAAGCATGATACTTGAACAATCGCTAATCTAAAAGTATAAAAGATATCAGAAAGATGAATACACAACTTAGTAGAGAACATATTTTCCCATGTTTTACAGTTTAAATGGACTGTGGAGCTGTAAGTATGGCGAAGTACCAGAAGTTTGAAAAAGCTTAAAATTTTGGGTGATTTTCGCCATCTCTCATTCAAAATGAATGGGCTTCTTTGGCCGCCTTTTCACCGTTTACGGCGCCAAAATATCGTATTCTACCCAGAAAGAGAAAAGCACACCATTCCCAAACAGGCCCCACATGATAGGGTTAGGTCCATGTGGGTTTATTCAAAGTCCCCCGATGAGTTTGCACTTAAAATTTTTACAGAAGAGGAATAATAATAATAATAATAATAATAAGTAAGAATAAGAAACGTGAGCAATAACAATAGTGACTCTGTGCAGGCCCCGAGGCACTAATAAATGAGGAAGGAAGAGTTGCCCGTGTTAACGATGGAGTTTTCATGGTAAAGTCTACTTCTTTATGTCTGTGGAGATGTCCTGCCATATTTGTAATGTTGACTGTGGAGTTAAACGCTACATGCACATAACAAAGCTTACAAACTGTAGTTTTCTTGTGGAAAATGCAAATGTGTTGACATAACTCAGGAGGAAAGAGAAATATTTCCACTGCGAGATTCAAGTTTAGCAGGAAGAGGTTGAGTTCAGTTAATGTGTCATATATAATCAGCAGTTGCCATGATGTCTAAACTGGTTGAAGATTCAAGTTAAAGGAGGTAATTGGAAGTGGACATGCCATTGTAGGCATGGCTACATTCTTGATTCCTTTGATTTTAAAATGTCAAAAAATTAAATGTCATGGCAAACAATACTCGATTTATAATCAAGATTGTTACACCCATATCCGCCATTGAGAAGACCCCTAAATATGCTGGCTCTGCATATTTTCACTGAACCAAACAGAGTTTCCATGATGCTGCCTTAGTGTGTGAGACCAGATGTAAAAAAAATAGAAGCATCAGCATCAATCCAGCAATACATGTCCTCCCTTTCGAACAGCCATCCGACTCTGTGTCCCACCTATGCACTATGTCATTAATTGCCATTTTAATCTTCCAATTTGTAATTTGACCATCACCATATTGTTTTTTTTTTTTTTAAAACAGAAGTTAAGGATGACTCTAACCTGCTCTGTACTCTGGCCGGCGTTCCTACTTCATTATTTAGACAGATATTGCAATCATTAAATGAGGCAAAGCACAGTGCATCATCATACACAGAGGCCATTTAACATGCCTAATGCAAGTAAGAGGCATAAAAATGAAAAGCATAATAGGAAAACAGTATTTTAAAAAAAAAAACTAAAAAAAAACTGATGGTTGGATATGAGATCACGGACTCCTTCTGCCTTACTCATTACCCAGGGACTTCTAGGTGGAGGGCTGAACACACTGAACTGATCAGTTAAACTGAAAAACACTTTCAGGCACTACTTGTGTAATTTTCTCTGCACTGTTTCTGTCTTTCACCACAAGGGCAAAGCATTATGGGGTACACTGCCATTAGTGTCCATTTGTTGTCCAATTCTTTCTTATATTTATTAAAGTCCTCCACAGTAATCCTCACTATACATTCAGACAGCCCTGCAAAAGGCTAATGGTCATTCCTGTGTTTTATATAAATGATGCTGATGTTAGTTTGTTTGGGTCTTGTACAAAACAACAAAATAAATATTTTTTTATTTCTGATGTTATAGAGGAAAAGATTAACCAATTGATATCCTCCAACTGAAAAAAATAAATAAATATCATATTCAGCATAATGCAGAGGAAAGTCGACATTGCCTGTCATTTAGTGTGAGGGACGTGTGGTCAGTCCATGACTGTGATAATGCAGCTGTTCGCCGATCAGCAGTAATTCCACATCTCTGTGATCTTTAGTAACTAATCATACCAGACATGCTCATGTTTAGCAGTCGCAGCTCCTGCAGGGGCGGTCTGGTGATGGTAGAGGGTGGGAGGGTCATACCTTGTGTAAGGCCCAATAAAAGCTGGCGCCGGCCCTGTGCCACACAGACATGTTTTGACACCTGGGACTCACGTCAAGTGTCGCAGAAACACATCTGCGGCTGAAAGTGGACACGATGTAAACACACCAGCTGTGTCCGTGAATCACGGAGCAAGTGTCTGCGGACACCTTGTCCCGTCACGACAGCAGCTCCGGGTGACACCGGGTTATTCCAGCCCCGCTGAAGCCCGGAGCCAGGCCTGCCGCCGTGAGCATCAGCGTCACGGCTGCGGTCACAGCATGCTAACAGCTCGGTGGTGCCTACCTCTCCTCCAGGCAGAGTCCCCCGCTGCTGCTGCTGCTGCTGCTCCTCTGAATACAGACGACGATGGGAGTCCTCATTAAAGGCAGCACAGCCGCGGTGGGTGGTTATGCCCAGACGGTGTTTTCCCAGCAGCGTCCGGGGGTTACTCCGCCTTTGAGACGAACATGGAGCCAAGGTCGTAACGTCTGGTCCGCGGGATCCACAAACCGCGCGGAATACATCAGACGAAATCATACAATCATGGCAGTGACGCGCCGGACCATCTCCAGCACAGGAAAGGAATGGAAACGAATAAATACCGACAGCAGGAAGTGACAGGTAGGCGCTTTTATCTTGACAGCCAGGTGCATTGCCTAATCATCCACGAAGCTCCGCACCACGCTCCCGCCTCTACTGACCGCTGGCCAATCAGAAATGGGCTCTCAACCAGCGTCTTTCAGACGCAGGTGCATCTCGTGATGCCTTTACGAGCCGCCTGTGGGCTCGTACACCACAGAATCTCTGTGGTACTCCTCTAAAATTTCTTCAAGGAAGGTCTGAGCGCTTCACAACAACCATCTAATCCTACAACCTGGACAAATTAAGATTTACAAATTAAAATTATTCTCCGTTAAACTTTTGTTAGTACATGAAAACATAAGCACGCATTTTCCAGATGCTTGAAGACAATTTGTCTTCCTGGATGAATGGATAGTGTCTGGTAATGCTGTAATGTTAATGCAATTTTAAAAAAAAAACTACCAAAACTGAAAGGAAGATAATGAAAAATGACTCAAGAAAAAATCTGCCAAAAATATTGACAGATATCTGTGGCTGTGGCAGATATCTGATTCAGTCTTTTGTGGTGTTGTGATACGCCCCGTATTAGCGATTACATAGGGAGTTTTAATTTTGTGCATCATATCTGGTGTGTGCAGCTGATCAGGATGGTGATCTCTTTGTATGTCTTTTAGCTTTAAATAGTTTCAGGGAAATACTTTTTTCTTTATCGTTATTTCCGGGTCCATTCCTGGATTGACTAACTTTATCACGTATATTAAATTGCAGAACATCTGATACATGTGATAATTGTATGAAAGGCCAAAAAAACGGTCAGAATGTGGAATTAAAGTCACGTGCCTGGTTTCCACTGCGATCCTGATATGCAAGCTGTAGGCATGACTGGGACACATTCACACGCGTGTCATTCCATCATACACTGACACACCTGGCAACATCAAAAATAAAGTAGCGATAGCAATTATACAATTATAAACCAGTCTCCCTCTGCTGACTTACTTAGAATCCATTTTCCTGCTGGTATTTACACCAGCTATGACATGCATCAGTTATATTTTTATAATCTATTTAAGAGGCATCTATATTATATACACAGGTGTGCAGTTATGAACTCAGTTAGAATAGCCATTCATATCTATGTCTCAGAAACAAAGTATTTTACACAACAAAATGCCTTATTCTAAGTTGGTGCTACACCTCTATGTTCACTGTGTGTAACGCCACTCTCCACAGTGTGCTGCAGCACATCAGGAAAAATGAAAACATTTTTTATCATTTAGTTTAGATATGTCATTAGATAGGCTCTAAAACATTTAGACCAGGGGTTTGCAAAGTTTTGATAGCTCAGGGCCATTTTAGGAACCCAACATTGGCCTGAGGCCGCCGAAGGAAATAAAATGGAAAAAATCAGAAAACAAATCCCATTTGTAATCATTTTAATGATCAGGTTGCATCTCTTCAATTTACATTTATTGGTCTGCATCCAGTAATGTGCAATAAACACATTTTAATTAATAAATGAGGCTAAACCTGACAAAACTTGAGAAAACCTTGAAAAACATTGTAATGCACACAAAATCCCTGGGCTTTTCTCCTCACCGACACAACGTTTTTTTCTCGAGGGGCCCGGCTCCGGCTCCGGCTCCATCCTCACAGCTGCGGTCACGGTCTCTTCTCCGAGACAGAGTGAGGCGGTAAACGCCGACAGCATCCCAGTGGTGAAAACAAATATTGCACCGCGGACCTGTGGGAGTGAGGTCAAGTGAGGTCTAAACCACACCTGTAATTACCGCTTATCCCTATAGATGCCGCTAAAGACCACGAAACGGAGATTCATCCTTTCAAAGTGATGTACAGTTGGATTAAAACTAACAACTGTAATTCATTGCGGGTCACTAGGATTGTTGCTGCGGGCCACACTTTGAGAACCTATGATTTAGACTCTAGGATCTTAATTGCTATCTGCCAATTAACCGCTCCAGCATGGATGGATCCCTATAAAAAGAAAGCGATAATATTTAACATGCTTTATTAAACTGTCACCCTCTTTCTGACCCCTGTATCAATCACTACTAATAAATGACATGAAGAACAGGATGTAATGCAGACTTCAGCAGGACCTCCATGCATATTGTACAATAGCATCCTCTGCTGTTCAGTTTCATATGTTGTTTCATATGTGCTCCTGTGTGCCTACTGGTGGCCATAGACAGTGCCTACAGTGAGTGTGTATGGTGAAGGAGTCCCAAGATGACCTAAAAGAACAGTGTGAAGGACATCCAGGACCTAGTTACACATCTGCAGCCTTAGATTAACAGTTTCCCTTCTTACAGAAAATAATCCAGACTAAATTTAAAATACACTCAAAGGAAAAATGTCAGATTTGTGAGGTAGATGTCTGAATTCGGGATTAAGGAACCTCCTCAGTACCAAGATTGGAAAGTCTCATATAATCTAAGTGGAGAACAATGACCGGCTGCCTCCACTTCCCTGATGTCCTCCAGCTCCACCCAACCAGGAACCTGCATGAAAACATATCAAACACAACGTAACACAACACAAAACAGCACCAACAAAAATAATTCCTGCTTGGGCCCTCACATACAAAAGACTATAGATTCAGTCACACATTTACACAGTGCATTTTCTATCCATACTCCATTACTAGATGACCCGCTCTGTCTCCTGAGCCAAATGCATCCACAATGCAGAGGCTTTTACTTCGAAAAGAAATGACAATAATGTTATATCTTCTTTAAACCAACCTGCTGTTCTAACCTCAAAATAATAAATATGTTGCAGCAGAATCTATATTTATACATAGCAGCAACAAAATAATTTTGTTCTTATTTTGGAAAATAAGATGAGAGTGGATAGAGTTTGATACAAGACCAGTTTTGAAAAGAGAACACATTTTCTTCTTTTCTCCAGTAATGTCTGTTGGAAATAAAGAAAATGTTAATATATAGTTGCCCATCCTCAGTATGGGAGCCTTACTCTGCATTATTAAGAATTTGGTGTTTTCTGTAGCGTAGAGAGAAAACAAGAATAAACCCTTCACAATGCAAAGAACAGCACTGTAAAGATCCATGTAGAAAAAACATTTGTTCATATCCAGTGACACAATGAATATAAAGCTTGTGATACTGTGAGTACACAAAAATTTAATACAGTTGGAACATTTTTCTGTTTTATTAAAGTGTTTTCATCAGGTCACTTAAATCTTTAATCTTATGATAGTTTATCTTCAGTTCATTAGAGGAAAATAAAAGATTTAACATATATCTATGATGTATAGCAAATATCACCAGTGAGAAGTGCAAATCGTAGTTTAATTAGCTGTGAAAAAAATTCACATAACAAACTGTACCTTCATAATTCCTCTCTCATGAAGATTTGACCAAACATCATTCATGAGTTTGTTTTTGTTTTGGTTTTTTTGTTTTGTTTTTTTTTTTTTTTTTGTGCTTGCTCAAATAAACCTCATGTCTATATGTTTCTTAATTAATAATAATACATAAATTAATTCAGGCTTTATAAAATGATCATAATTAGAATCAGCGCAACTCATAACTCATAAGATAGGTCGTATCTTATCTCATTAGAGATATTTCATCAGAAATAACATCACACACTTTGCATAATAATAATCAATCAACTCCATTAGCAGCTGTACATAAAAATTACATGCACATGTGCAGACAACATGAAAGCCAAGTGTTCAATATCAAATAAATAAATAAATAAAAGCACAACAGTGGCATGAATAAATTGTGTGAAACAATTCAATTAAGTGGTAATTACAGAATTGAAAAGAAAACGTTTATGCAAACCGGGATTATGAAATGTTAATGCATAATTATTATTTTTACAACAGGTTTATAGGATTTCACTTTGATTTCGTGCTAAATAACTCATTATTATTTTAAAATGACTTGTTCAGCCTATACTTTTCATAACATTACTTTTGATTTCTGTGGCGGGTCTAGCTCACAGGAGGTAGCTAACACTGCTAACACTGACTCTTTAAGGCTGATCTAGCAACGGTGACAGGTAGCATTAGCAGGCTTCTTTAGCAAAGCATGAAGTTACGGAGGTTTAGTTAGCATGTGTGTTAAAGTTTTTCCATGTCACTGTCACCAACTGCTTGCTTTTGGAGGGATGTGTTGGGTCTCTTTAACAACTCCATAAAGAGCTTGGTGTTGACCTGCTCTATAGGTAAAGTGCCTTGATGTAATTCCTTTGTTATTTGGCACTATATGAATAAATTGGACGAGGTGATTTGTGTCCACTGGGCTCAGGTAGAGCTTAGTGTCATCATCGCTGCTCTAGCTAACGGCAGCTAACCAGCCAATTCAGGTAGCCTAGTTGAGCTAGCTAGCTAAACACCACCGTCATGAGAATTGGCATCTTCATACAAAATGAAACAAATATAAACAAGTTTATTATATAGACAAATATAATAACAAACTTGAAATTTGTTTAAAATAAATAAATAAATGTATCTTAAAATAAGAAACAGCTGTGTGACAAAATATGAAACATATCTGAAAATATTAATTTAAATTATTATTTAATCTTGCTTTATCTATTTGATATTGAACACTTTGCGGCTTCATAATACAGTAGTTGCAGGTCTGTTACAATGAAAACTTTATGTCTACACATTTAACCAGTTATCCTATTGTCTGTATTTTATTTTGGCTATTGTTACACATTTCTCAATTTGTCCTCCAATCACTTAGTAAAGAGTTAAAAATTGAAGCGGTGACTTGAAGGCAACTGGACATGCTGTTTTCTTCTTAAATGTTAATTACTAAGCCAAGAAGCTTTATTAGTTCTACTCACTACTCACAAAATTAAACCCAAACTATCTGAAATCAGCAGTATCACATGTGATGGGTCAGGGGGGTATTTTAAGTAGGTGTTAAGTGGTGTTGTATGAATACTTGTTCTGATTTTACATTAGTAGTCTCCTCTCAGACCATTTAGTTCTTTGGATAGAGATAAAGATACGTACGGGTTAAGGTTAGAGAATACAGAATAGCTGAGGAACTCACCTATTATCAGGTGATGTATTGAGGTGCTTAAGTCAATCACAATAATAACCAGCTGGTCACCAAGGCACCAACTGGCTTCATAGATAAGGATGAATGATTAATCTGATAAATACCAGCACATTGGGGTTCCTTTGACAATAATATGCTGTAGTCTAGTCTTTTGCAGGATCTTATGATCAGTGATGCCAAATGCAGCACTAAGATCTAATAGGACAAGTACAGAGATGAGTCCTTTGTCTGAGGCCATGAAGAGATGACTGTTAAAATTAACCATCCTGTTCATAAAGATACGCACATACAGATGTGTTGATTTAGAGGACAAGCTGATGTTAGGTGTAGACAGTGTTGGGAGTTAGTTCATAGCGGGGCAGATAGATTATAAATCAATTAGAGTTTAATGTTACTGGGGGTCAGTCATTGGAAGGACATGATTATTTTTCTCTAATAGGTACAATTTCAGTTGCTATGAAGTCATAACTGAGAAACTGAGAAGACTAGACAACTCAATAGAGCCATGACTGTCTGTCAGCCTGGCTACAGTGCTCAACAAAAACAAGGCAATGTTCTGTTTTTCCTTCATTTACACAGTTTTATATTGTGAACACAAACCTAGATAAGAAGACAGATGTTTTGGGGGGAAATATTATTAAATCCTCAGTATCTCTGCCATATATCAACCGTCATCCTTTTTTCCAAGCGCTCCTATCAAAAACATTTATGATAGATCTCTTTGGTAGATTGATGGTAACAATGCATGCCACAAAACATCCATGAGTCCAGTCCAGACAGACCTAGGTTATAAGACAGGCACAAACGTCCACAGCTGCTCTGACTCAAACAACCTACTATTTTCCCAAACATGAAGTAGTGTTAATGTACTATTTACTGATGGGAGTCAAACAATAAGTACTGATCGGTCCTGACCTACCTGATGTTTACTGCCCAGTCTAATATGTAATATGTACTGACAAGCCCTGTTCTTCCTAGATTTTGATTGTAACGTAGCTGTCTTCCACATACAGTTTTTGAGTATAAAGACAGTGACATGTGACTTTTGTGTTAAATTTCTGAGACTATCCACCAGTAAATTAAACTGACGCAGCCTATTTACCAAGAAATAAAAAGTCTTCCAAAACAGGAAGTCCATTTGCCATTGATTTAGCATTTTCGATATCTTTAAATTTTGTGTTAAATGAAACAAAAAGTGGCAAAATTAGACACTTCAGGATAAACACTGTCAAGTCTCCAGCCTCACCCTTTCTGGATTAAAACAGTAGGTACAAATTCTTAACATATTTCTTAAGCAAACAAATGTAATTTTGATGTAAGGGAGTTCTTTGTGCAAATTTCAAGTGTAGAAGCAAATTTATACACATAACTGTGGCTGGCAATGGCATGGAGCAACAAGATAATGAACATAAAAGTCAAAACTACATTTTAGTTGATTAAAGAAAATTAGGAAACTCAGCATTAATCTGGTGGTTGCCTTTCTTCACTCCACTTGCTTCATATCTTCTGTTTATGCAAGCATCAGGCTGATCTTTGTCCAAAACAAACTATCGGGTTAAAAAAGTTATATCAAAAGCTCAGTGAACTGTATGTCATCCTCACCATCATTTTAAAGTTAGGAGGTCCACCGGGAAAAAGCTGAGTTTCTTTTTCTGTCAAAGCAGAAGTGAAATGTAGACACACACTCACACTGGGAGCAAGAGGCCCAGAGAAACCAACCTTGGCATCTACAGATGTCCCTGGATTACTGTGATGTCAAAAGAAAATGACTTTTACAAAGTGGCCGCTCCCTCTTTGATGGGTGATGAGTTAAGAGCAGACAGAGCTGCTGCATGAGATGGTGGGGTGGTGGTGGTGTTGGGGGTACTAGGGCTGTGTCAGTGGGCAGAGTGGTGAGCTGAGGCCTTCTTTGGTGGCATGGACAGGATGCTTTCTGCTTCTTCATACAGCTGAGAAATACACATGCAGGTCATCAGCATGTGTGTTTAGATTTACAATTGTGCATTTCAGTAAAGTGGATACTTTGCAGTAAAAGTCACGGTGATGAATCACCTGCTGAAATGCAATATTCTTCTAGATTTTTATTTCAATTGTGACAAATTTTGTGTTTGAGATAATGAGTAATGGCCAAAACATGTTAACATAGTTTCCAAGGTCACGGTGACCTTTGACCTTTGACCCCCAGAGTCAAAGATCAGTTTATCCAAGTCCAAGTGATTGTTAATTATGAACTGTATGTACCTATGTATGTATACATATTGACAACCAAAAATTAAAAATGCCTCCATCCCTGGTTGTGACAAGGCCAAGGGACAAAAACAAATAAATTTTGCTTCTATGCGATATGAGTCACATTACTTATTATTGTTAATACTACACTGTACACAGCTGCTGCTTCAAACATTCACCAGTGTTTCTTAATCATTGTCTTTAAGTCTGAGTTTAAACCTATCAGGTAATGAGAATTTATTCATTTAAAAGCAAAAAACACACCCATGTTTTTCTTGCCCTTTTTTTTAAGATATTTATTTCATATGAATTAACAATCCCAGATAGACAGGTGCTATTTTGTTTGCCTGCAAAATATGAATGTGTGAGGGATTTTCATATAGGACACTGGGGCTCCAATCTTTCTGTTAATTGATTTATTTACTCATTCTTTCTATTTGGAAAATTTCATGAAAAATAAGGTTGTTGTTTTTTTTTTCAAAATGACTTCATGAGGAAGATTATTTTTCAAGTTGTTTTTTTTTTTTACTGAAAAAAATAAATAAAGCCTTTCATGGCATGAAAAAAACAAAAACACCAAAAGTAATTATCCTGGCGTATAAAAAAAATTTGTTAGCTTATTCATTTTGTAAAATGTTGTAAATTGTGAAATGTTGTCTTTCCTGAATTGTGTTTTGACCCTCTCTTTTGAGCCACTGTCGAGAATAAAATATTGAAAACTAACTAAAATGGAAAAGGACTTGTATGTGAAAGAGCTGATTACCGGGATAAAGGGCACATCTTGGAAAAGCTCCTGAATGAAGCGGCGTGAAGGCAGGCGGAACATACAGTGAGCCAACAGATAGCACACCTCTGAATACAGACAGATGTCATCGAATGCATAGGGGAACTTCTCCTTGATCCTACAAGAGAGCACCAGCATTTAGCCAACACATCAGAACAGGCTGAATGGATGTAAACCATGTATAGCAGCAGTACAATGAAAGCTTCAGCCTCACGTTAACAGACTGGTCTCATGGTTTTTGATCCCCACAGAGGAGCTGAGGTTAATGACCAGACGAAGCACCTCCTTCCTCAGCAGGACCCTGCCAGCCGGTGTGTCCTCTGTAATGGACTTCACACCTGCCAAGGTGGAAAATGTCAAACAATGATCTGACACTGAAGGTGCATCAAGAAGTAATTTGAGGGCAAAGACCAGTAATTTAGAAAATTTTTCTTACAAATACAAAAATTGAAAATGACAGGCTGCACTTACAATCCCATTTTTGTAACAGCCCAACAGCAAAACAAAGATCATTTCCAATTAAGATAACCTACCCAAAAAAAGGTCGGTGCTGTGACCACTGCCCCCAGATCCCTGGGACCAAGTGTCACTGTATCCAGACACCCCTGACAGCTTGGCTTGGACCACAACTTCTAGATGGCTTGGTGAGGTTGGACTGTACCACTCAGATAACGGAGTCACCTCTGTAAGATCTGAAAAGACGTTTCACGGGTTTACAGTGAAAAATAGTATGTTGGCAGCTCATTCAGACAGCAGTTGTGTGACAGCAGTGTTTCATCAAACCAGAAACAGGAAGTCACCTGAGTTCCTGCGATGAGAGCCTAAGCTGAGCATGGACAGCCCAGCACAGTACAGGCAGTTATTATCACTGTGTTCCTGCAGACCCGTCTCTTCTGAGCTCAGCATCAGCTGTTGTTCCTCCCAACTCACCGCTATCAGCTCACTAAAGCTGAGCTGAGAGCAAAGCTTTGCCTGCTCACATCCATCACTTGAGCCTGAGCGCACACACACAGCAGAAGCTAAGAAGATGCTAAAGCCAACATAGGCTATGTAAAGGGCTATCTCACACTGGATGGTGGCAGGAATAAAGACCCTTTTGAGTGAGGGTCAGTTAGGCACAGAAATTAAAATATGCAAGAGTCAACGCCTTTGACGTAATAAGACATAAAATGTAATGCCTCTGTGTTAAAAACCCCACGGCACTGAAAGTCATAAATACCTCACGCAGACAAACATGATCTGATTAATGAGAAATATCATCAGATTAAGCAAGATAGTGCACAGAAAATGCACACAGCAGGTTTAAAGTAGCTGTGTGGAAATTCAGGAGTCCCATCCTTCGGGGGAAAAAAATGGTATGCGATCTACCACATCTACAAGGGACCAGACCTTCATAGACCAAATCCACCGAAGGATGCAGCACCTGAATGGGGACAGAGTTAGTATTTGTTATGTATGCCGTGCTATACAGTGTGTGTAAGCAGTGTCTGTGTGTGTAGGTAGGTGTGAGGGTAGGAGGCAACTTTTCACTCTCGATATATATAGGCATAATGAAAAAAGGTTCCAGTGGAAATGTTTCTAAGGGTAGGGGTTTCAGCAGACAAAGAATGCAGATACAGACATCTGCAAGTGGTGATGGGCGCCAGGCACCACAAACACACTACCAGTCAAAAGTTTGGACACCCTTTCTCATTCAAATGAATAGGAAAGTGTGTACAAACTTTTAACTGGTAGTGTATACAATTGTTGTTTTTAATTTTCCTTTGTCTAGTTAGAAGAAAAGAAAATATTTCAGGTGTTGCTGCACAAAGTTCTGAAATCTGAGCTGAGAGAGATGAGTGTTGGATATTCTGACCATCAGAGTCTGAAGAGGAGACTTTAGCAGGGCAGGTCTTCTTTCGGAAATACACCGTTTCTTTAATCTGGATCAAGAAAAAAATTGTCTAATTTCTTAGTTCAGGAAGTCGGAGGTGAACAAAATATTTCCTTTCCAAAATGCACTTCCACAGATTACTTGCCTTACCTGGAACATGTTGTCAATATTGACAGGCAAAGCTAGGCCCATGTAGTCCACAGAGGAGCCACAGGTTGCAGTGGACACTATGGAACGCAGAGATGAGGAGCGCTGCAGCGTGGTCTGGTTGATCGGGCTCAGTAGGTCTTCTTTATCCAGAGACGCAAAGCTCAGAGCATTCAGAAACCTGAAGAGAGATGAACCAATTTTCAGTCCATCTGTGTACAACTGACTTCCCTCACAGTATAACACAAAGATGGGTTTAAGGGTTTATTCATTTACAATAACTGCCTTACACCTACAAACACAAGACATTCTAAACATTACAGTACCTTTGTGAGGTGAGTCTGGAATCCAGGCTGTTTGTGCTCATGGTAATAGCATCAGTGAAGAGTATGTCTTTGGCTGGGGAACCTATGGCTTCATTGTGGGACAGAGACGGCTGAATGCGTTGGTGCTGCAGCCTCCTGAGGGTGGCGTAGCCTAGAGCGTCCCGAGGACTTGTGCAGCCATTGTGGGTGGAGTAGCCCATCGCCTCTCTGGAGCTGGAGCACATGTGGCTACAGTCAGCTAAGCTGCTCAGGGTGGCAGCAGAGGGAGACCTGAGGGACTGGCCACGGCGGGGCAAGGTGTGGGAGGAGCCGGGAGGTACGAGTGGCGCAGAGCAGGACTTGGGAATAGATGGGGGTGTGGAGCTGGGCTGGGGTGTCAGCAAATGTGTATTCTGGATGGTCTGGATGCTGACCACAGTGTTGAGGCTGATACCGTCTGTGTCTGCAGAGGAGGGCAGGTTCTCTCTGGAGGGGCTGGAGCTCATGGAGCTGATGCCACTGGTGGTTGTGTCGGTGTTGAAGCTCTGGCTGCGGCTTTCAAGGTGAGCACTGCTGCCTCCTCCCTCCTCAGCCAAACGCTCATAAGTACTCTCCTGCTGGTTCTCCCTGGTGCTGGGTGTGCTCACACCACTGTCCTTTTTATCTGAGAAGCTTTGGGAAAGATGAGCAGGGAGAAAATCTGCTGCTCCAAATGAGAGACTGGAGGGCTCTCCAGTTAAGCTTTTCTGACCCCCTCCCTGGCTGTTCCCTTTGGGGTAAGAGCTGGTGCGAGGCCTCCTTCCTGGCAGAGACAGCGAGTAGAGAAGGCGGCTGCGGAGGCAGCCAGAGGTCCCCACAGGGAAAGGGCTTAGGTCCTTCATCAGTTTTGGGCACATATACAAAGACAACTCCTCTGAGTGTTCACAGCTTTCAAGCTTCTCATCATCCACATGACACACACCTGCAGATGGCACACAGGCAGGTCATGTATTTACAGAAGTAATTCAACCAATATTTGCCTTCATTGGAAGGGTTGGACTCACTGGGCTCCAAGTTGGTTGTTTCGCTATTGCGCTCTGAGCTGGAGGAATTGTTGAGTCTGAACATACCGGGGACAGAGGACAGCAGACTGTGGGATTTGGCCTGCGGCTCCAACTCATCCATTACCACAGGCCACAGTTTGCCGCGGCTGTGCCTCACAGCGTCCCAGCCCTGCTGTTTCAGCGTGTCGCAGCCTTGCTTCGTCTTACTGATGAGACCCAGCACATACAGACACGTCCTGCACAGACACCACACACACAACCAGAGACTCACAGTGGTGGCGACTCATTAAGGCACAACAATTCCAACTGATCTGAACGTATGATATGTACCACAATCTGTCTACAATTGAAGTTGGACTTGAACCACAGAGAATTTCCTCATGTTTTCTTTCAGACTCATCAGTGTATGGGCAAGGTTTTTGTGGCATTGCAACAGTGAACACCTGCAGGACTATGGCCGCTGTCCAGACAAACAAACTACACTAAATACTTTGTACAAATGCTGAGCAATCAAGTCTGGGGCCTTTCTGTGTTGGGGTTTGGATGTTCTTCCTTAGCCTGTGTAGGTTCCCTCACAAACATGAACATTATGTGGACTGGTAACTCTGAACCAGTCTGTACATGTAAACATGAATGTGAACGGTTGCTTATCTCTACATGTCAGCCCTGCGATTGACTGGCAACCCGTCTTGGGTGTAGCTAAGACACTTGATACCTCAAATTTGTAAACTGGCTGTTGTTGTAGCTGTTTTTCTTTTGTTGTTGTTGTTTGTTTGTTTGTTTTTTTTTAAACCAGTTGTGGAGGTGGGTGTGGTTTGGGCGTCAACTGTAGGAGAGGGAGGCAGGGCAGGGCTGGCTCTGCAGGAGCAGCGCCAGGTGCGTTGAGGTGATTAACTCAACTGTGCTGAGTTGACTAATGAACCTCTCTTTCTGCCTGCAGTAGTGGCTGGACTGGAGAGCACATGGCAGGACACTTTCCGGAGGCTGAAAACAAAGCACTTTATGTTGCAAGTATTTTGGGTTTAATAAAAGGTCCTGCTGAGCTCTGCCGTTCTGTGGTCTTTGCTGGGGAGAACCGCAGTGGCAGTGAAACTGCTACACCAGTACAAACTATGTTTGTAGGAGAAGGTGGAGCTGTGGAGGGAGGGCAGGATCTGACATGCTCTGTACTCACACTATGTAAAATTTACAGTGGGGTTCAAGGGTCTTTGAGAAGTGTCTTGTATTTTGAGTCCTACCCTCGGATGGACAGAACCTCACAGTGGTGGGCCAGATCCACAATTTCAGGGATCACTCTCTCCTCCAGCAGCAGGTTCAGACCCCAATTTGATGAGCCTATGTTTCCCTGTAAGAAATAATTTGTGAAAACCAACTGCTGATTTCTTTCTCTAGAAATTTAAAATTTTCTTTTGTTAATGACACAAGTGGAAATCCTAACCAGAGCCCAAAGAGCAGCTTTCAGTTGTTTGATGCCCTCCCACTTGTCTAAAACTGGAGATCGAACGGTGAAACTTAAATCAGGAACCACATTCTGAGGGAAGAAAAGGGAAAGAAGAGTTACTACATCAGCACCATCACCATGAAATCCTTCTCAACTTCATCCAGTTGCTCTTTGCATTCCCCAAACTCTTTGTTGAAGTTTTGTTGTCTTTCCTTTGGGACTTCTTAATCCTGCCTGGTTTGTGCACTCGTTCCCAGAGATTTAACGAGTGCTCCTTTCTGCTTTTGTTGAAATTATTATGAATTTAAATGTGCCATTTTTAGGCTAGAAGTTTGTGATTTGGCCATCAGACATCTTTGTTTGTTGAAACTAGAAGGAGTCATATTTGGGGGAGAAGGTGGAGTTGAAGACGTGTGATCACTGCATCTGACCTGCTCTGTACCTGATTGTGTACAATCTACAGTGGTGTCATCACACAGTAGCCCCTCCCCTAACTTCATATTCACTTCATATTGTGTTGAAACTCAAGACTGAGACCATAAACTCATAAGAAAATGTTTACTGAGCTATTAAATCAGGTGAATATAGGACCATTTTCAAATGGGCTTCAAGTTGCCGTAACCATTATGTAGAATGTAATCTGCTCTTCAGCGATGGTTTCACTTTTCAGAGCTAGTCTATTTTCATGGGAGTAAGCCACAGATGACTCACCTTGGTTTCAAGCAGCTGGCAGCCTGTCTTATCATAAACCAGTTGACCATACAAGTGCACAGGAAGGTAAACGTTTGGCCTCTGTGACCTGCCATAGAGTTAAAAGTTAAAACAGTGCTTGATACAGTTAAATCATGCTCTGCAGCATGTATAAAAATACGGATTCAGTTGATTCTGATTCTGATCAAAAGGAAATGATCTCAGTAGCTTTTAAAGAAGTTTAATTGCTGCGGCACAGACTTGTGTGTTTATTTTTAGATAAAAACTCGACCACAACTCATTAGTGACAGGCCTTTGTTCATACAGAAGTAGGTAATGAGTAATTGATGAAGGGAGCTTCAGTCTCAAAGATGCTCGACTGTCTGCTGTTTCCATAGGAACAGAGACTAAAGTGACACTTTGGATCTATGGGACAATAAAGTGGTGCAGAGACCAGAGAACTGGTCTACAAAGATGTTCCTCAGCATGTCCCCACAGGTGGGTGAGGTACATGTATGGTGAACACCAAGAGAAAATAAAAGGTCTGAATGCTTTACGCTCTAGTGAGTGGAGTCTGGGGGCTTTTTACTGATGTGGGGGCTATTTCGGGGTCTGGTTTGGGTCCACTTGATCCTGAGTCGGAGGTGTAGCCTTTATCCCATAATAAAACTAGTCATTCACCATCATCCAAAAAAAAGGGGGCAAGGAGGTGGGGCATGGGTGATGCTGAGAATTCATATCATGCTAGTTTTCTAAAATTTTGACAGCGATCAATCAAACAGTCACCTCTGGTTGCTGCGACGCACATAGTTGTCTCCATTGACAGGCTTACGGTACGTGGTGAGGGCTTCATTCAGATGCTCCTCTACCATGTCCACATACTTCAGGTTATACTCCTACACAGACAAACAGTAACATGGAGCAGTGCAGCAGCCAGTACAGGTTTGGATAATGTCAGAGGTAGACACTAGAATGGAGCTGGTTAAATGTACCTTCTGCCATTTCTCCATCTGTTGAGTGATGAAACCTCGGTCATTGAGATAAGAGAAGCCCTTTGGAATAGACAAAAACCTGTGACCGCATAAAAGAGGTTGTTGTCATAGCTCCCATCAACAACAGTTCAAAGAAATATAATAAAAACACAATGCAATATGGAAAGATGCATGAATATGATATAATAGACAGTTTTGAGCATTGACAGAGACCACAAGAAGGGAAAGAAGGTAGGTTCAGTCGCTCAAGCAAGAACACTACCCGACAAACAGTGGGAATTACAGCTGTAATTACTTCTGAGGTCCAGATGAAAAATGACCCACATACACAAGAGTGTCACTGACTTGCATCACCCTACCTAACACAGAGACATACACCCAGTCTGAATGGGCTGTAGCTATATGGGTTTGCATATTACCTTAACAGCAGTAGCACACCTTTGTCCCCCAGGTGTGTCACGGCAGGTTTCATCTCCGTCAGTGCATGAAGATTGGTCTGAGGTGTAACGTGGAGGGAAAAGGCTTGTCAGGGGATTTAAACGCCAGAAGGAACGCTTCATGAAAGGTGTGTGCTTACTACCCTCACCTTGTCTTCACAGGCTTCATCCAGGATGTCCAGCGCCTCCATGGAAATGCTTTTGTTGCGGTCATGAAGCTGAGTCACCAGAAGCTCTATGCCCCAGTTACTGAAGAACTGTACGCTGGCACGCAGCAGGACCCGTAGGTGCTTAGTGGCATACAGCCTGCAGGTCTACATTCGACCCACAAAGAGAAAAAGTGACATTTATTTCATTTCAGTTAGTGAATATATTTTTCGAGTATCTGTCCTTGACTTGAGTATTATTTGTTTCGGAATGTTATGACTTTTAGTCAAGAACATTCTGGATTTGATTCCCGGGGCTGGGCTCTTTCTGTGTTGAGTTTGCATGTTCTCCCTGTGCCTGCATGGGTTTCCTCCGGGTGCCGTCGTTTCCTCCCACAGACCAAAGACACACACATCTAGGTTCCTTAGTGACTAATACTACATTAGAGTGTGAGTGTGAATGGCTGCTGGTCTCTGTATGTCTCTGTGTGTCAGCCCTGCAATAGACAGACCACCCCCCTAGGGTCACCCCACCCTGGCCCAGAAAGTTGGCTGGGATTGGCTCCAAACAGTTGAAATTTGATATATGACTTTTAATCCACTATACTTAAAACAAATGGTGTACTTCTGTAATACAGAGGAATGATGATCTTTTCATTTCCTGGGTTTTCATATTTTGCTTCTTCATTTCTGAACAGTCCAGTTTGAACTTGTTTACTACAACCAAACAAAGCATTGTTTGTAACTTTTGTTTAACTCTAAATAAACTTTAAAATTCGAATTGATTGAATTGATTCGAATACGTTTACTGTCTCATAATTCTCAGCTTTTTATTACCAAGGTTTTACAGTCAGTCTACAGTAATTTAATTATTAAATTCTGTTACAATCCAACAATGAGTTGACCTAAGAAAATCATTTTTTTGGTAACACTGATTTATAACATGATCCTGTCAGTGCACCTCTAATTGAATGAAAAGCTAGTGTGCTGACTCTTACATCAGTAGCAGCTGTGAGGATTTTGGACAGAATGACGCGAGCCAAACCGTCTCGACTGTAGTCCAGCGTAGAGACCGTCAGCTTCAGCAGGTGCTCTTGGTTCTTCAGACTACACAGGTTTAACATACTGACAGAGCAAAATGCAACCTGATTAAAAGACAGGAATTTGAATCCTGTTTTACTCATCTGGTTGATGAGGCTATATTTAGGCACATACCCTGTTGTGTATTTGGTTGTTTTTCTTACTGTCTTGTGTGATTGCCTGCCCTGCCCCATATGGTTTCACCTCTAGACTGTAGCTAAAGATGGACATGGCCTCTGTGATGTTAAAATGATTTGTTCCATTGCTGCCACCTTAGCAAAGCTTAACTCTGCCAAAATAGGGTAGACATAAAGGCACGTACATGTGGAGCCAAGACATGGCTGTTTGCTGCAGGCTGTCACTCACCTGTCAGTCAAAGGAGCCTTACCCTCAATTATGCAGAAATTGATAAAATATAAATGGATGAGTTGTATAAACCCTGTGGGCAGTTGTCATGAAGATAAATACATTTATTTCTATAGTACCCATATATTTATATATGGTGATTTAAAAAAATCAGTAAAATCATAATCAGGGAATTATTCGTAACTGTAGAGTCGATCATTGGGCCCCTATCTGATTTATTTTGTGTTAGTAAAATAGAACTTTTTCCAGAGTTAGTGTAGATTTAAACCTTTTGTCTGGGAGAAAAGCCAGAAGATCAGTGGTCAAAGTTAACTAGATTCGATCCATCTGAGATACTTTTGAGATGCTTCAGCCTAAACTAGAATGGTAGACTGACCAATAAACTTAACAATAATCCCTTTAGCCGTGTTGTAGTCACCACTGAAGGCATTTGTAGTGAAACTGAACCAAAAAAATAACCTCTCAACAGAAGATGCTACTCTAAGAGTTAAGATACAGCTGGACTGAGGCGGGGACGTGGATTCTATTATAGCTACTCACCACTGAAAGACATTGCACTTCTCCAGTATCTTGACACCATGTGGGTTGGCCGACAGTGTGCCCAGGAAGAGGAAATAGTGCTGACTGAGCGTGGTTAGCAGTCCGCTGCCCTTCAAACTGTGCTCAAGTTTGGGCCTTGGAGACGAAAACAACCATTGGACAATGTCTTTCACCAGGTCCTCCAAATACCCTAGGCCTTCCTAAGAGAAAAGGAAAAGGGAGAAGGAGAAAGGTGCAAGTTACAGGTGACAGCTACATTTACTCCAATGATTCCGCTTGATGTGGTAAATTATTCTGATGGACTAAACCTAAAGCTCAATGATTTTGTGACTGAGGTTGGAACAGCTGGTGCAATGGAAGGAGAGGAAAGAGGAGGCAACTTGTTCCCTGGGAATCGTGGTAGGGGTTTGAAAATATTTTTGTCCCAAAGATAAAACCTTTATTCCATTTGCTATTCCATAAAAAAGTTTTCCTTAGCCCTGAAATTATTGATAAAATCTTTAGGAAAGTGAAACATTTGAGAGAGGTCAGCAGGCAGAGAAATTAGGAAAAAGCCCACATGCTCCACGCCACATGTGGGTAGCACTGTCACCTCACATCAAGAAGGTCCAAACCTTTATTATTTGTTCTTTTTGCTTTGGAAAAAAAAAGGACATTCAGGAGAATACACTGTGACTTTTGAAATAGAATTGAGAATTGAAATATATGTAATGTATATATATTTGTGCTGAATGTCAATAAAAAGTAAAAAAAAAAAAAAGAAGGTCCAAACATGCACAAAAACCCAATGGATGACTAAATTGCCCATATGTGAATGGTATTTTTTCTTCTACGGACAATTTAGAGTCCCCAATTAACCTAAACATGCATGTTTTCGGATGCTGGGAGGAAGCACACGCAGGCATGGGGAGAACATGCACAGAAAGACCCCATGCCAGGAACCAAACCCGTGACCTTCTTATTGTGGGGCAACAGCGCTAACCACTATGCCGCAGTGCTGCCCTGATTACTGCCAATTGTAGGTAAAAGCTGTTGAACTTTGGCTCTGATTGTTACAATTTTATGAGTGAAAAAGCCCATAAAATCATCCCTGTTAAGAGAACAAGGAATAAGTGGTTCCACTGAGCTATGACTCTGTCAGCCTGGCTACAGTGCTGAGGAGAAACCTGGGATTGTTCTTCTATCAACACAGAATAGTAGGAGCTTCTGGCAAAGCCAAGAGCTTTTTTATATGTTTGCTGTGTATTGCTTTAAGGCATGAATTTGATGGATATACCAAGGTGCCAGCCTCCTCTGTCTCATTACTTTCTTTTTCAGAGGAGCCACAGAATCAAGATTTGAACACAGTGAGGCCATAGTGCTGTTCACAAGGTCATCAATCGGTGTAGGGGGGAAGTCCTCTACTGACTTTAGACATGGCAGTTTAGCGAATGATGTCTGAATATGCTCCTTAAATTTGGCAACAGCATTTTCAGATAAACATCTTCTATAGCTGAATTTATTCATAGATGCTGTGCAGCCATTTACTGTAAACTCAAATGTTATTAAGTAGTGGTCAGAGCCCTGTAATAGACTGGCGACCTGTCCAGGGTGAACCCTGCCCTCATCCTATGGGATACTGGGATTGGCTCCAGCCTCCCATGACCCTGCCTTAATAAACAGTGCAAATGATTGATGGATGTATTCTGTGCTTCTATATTACAGGTAATGGGAAAGAGAGCAGCGTAGTGACATATTGGAAAGAATCTGCTCCGGCCAGGAATTAAACTGACATGGTTTGTCCCCTAACCACCTAGCCCATTTGATCTGATTTTTGATGCTGGTGTTATACATTGACAAATTTCAGGGACCAAGAGGTTTAGCTGCAGAGAGATGTTTCCTCTCACCTCCTCAGATAGTAGCAGGAACTCTATAAACTGACAGCCAACAACAGTGAGCTGTGTGGCCTTGGGATGCTTCAGCTCCAGGCTGCTGTACACTTTACTGCTGGGTTTATAGAAGAAAAGCAACCTCTGCACAAACCTGCATACACACAAATGCGTACACACACACACACACACATGGTGAAACTTAGACAGTGGCTATATGAAAGTCAAATAAGATCTAAAAAAACAAGTTAGGGCAAGAAAACTTACTTGTGCATATGTTCATCCTTATTGGTCCGCAGGCTAATGTTAGGCCACTAGAGAAAAGAACTTCACATCATTAGCAGCTTCTAACATTCAGCATTGATACAACACAAAAAGCTGTGGCAGGAGACAATCATCCAGCCCCCCATTCCAACAGAAACATGTGTCGGTGTCTGATACACACAGAAACCAAGTAGCATTATAATCTGTATGTCACCTTTAAAATGGTTCCAATGAGGCACCAGTTCCAGTCCAGGTTGAGGTTGTGGTTGAGGATGTGACTGTCTCTCATGTTGGCCATTAGAGCGTCCTCAGTGTCCTCAGTAACAAACACACAGTGATGCTTTTAGATAATGGATTGATTTATTAAGATGTGGTTTTAAATTTCAGTTTATTTTTCCAATGAGACAATTTTCATTTTTGGAACATTTAGTCTGTACATAATTGATGAGTGTGTGATGTGAGGTGTGCACCTTGACGGGGAACAGGTCTCTATGAGTTCTGAAGGTCTGGTCTCGACAGTAATGCAGTGCTCCTGATGTGTGGAGGATGTGTTGCAAGTAGAGACTGTGAGGTCTCACTCCTCTTTTCTTCCTCTCATGAAAGCACTTCAAGTAGTTGAGGGCTGCACTCGCCTTCCTGACAGAAAAAATAAATAAATAAATAATTTTTAAAAAATCATCTCACATCTGACATGTAAATGGCCTTGTTGATCCTGACCCTTCACCAAGCTGGTACTCACAGTCTCTTCTCAGGAGCAATATCAAAGGAGGCTGCCATGTTCATGAGGGTGGGTAGGCAGTGCAGGTGGTGGCTGTGGCTCTGAGGGAGGATGATGTTGGCCTGTGTGAGAAACAGCAGAGTCGCACACTGAAAGCATCTGAGGAATCTCCTGCTCTGGTTACCTCATGGAAGTAGAGGAGGACCATACCAGGTGGAGGACTTCCCCCACCAGGATGGTGGCACGGATGGACGTGATATCATCGCTGCTGGTGATCACCTCAACCAGACCCTGTGAAGGTCAGACACAGTGAAACACAAAAACTGACAGGGTGTAATCTCTGTAATCAATGGCTGTACCTCCAGCAGTCCACTTTTTATGAAGGCAGAAAGCACCAAAGCCAGGTAGTTGTCCATCAGGTCCATTCTAGACCCAGATTAAAACACATCATCACATTCTCACACACTCTGAGAGATGATATCAGGGCATACTGTGCATACTCACCTGGAGCGTGATCTATATGGAAGGACTGTTTTAGCCTCAGAGGCCACAAATCCATCAGAAAACCTCCAGCTGTCCTGAAACCTGCTGGGGTCTAAAACAGGAAACAGTTTCAGTTAAGCCTCTAACAAGTGCAGAAGGAAGCAGCTGATCACAGTGCTGTCACTACACCCACCTACACTGGTAAGAGCTTCACTGAAGTCAGCAGTCGCTACAGGAATGACTAGCTGGAAGATATCATACAGCACCTCCAACAAACCTTTCTGTGGGGAGAGAGACTTTGTTCACTCTGATTTTAAAACAGTGATTTAACACAGTCAATAGAGTCTGTGCTTTTACGGACTTTTTAAATGCAATCACAATTTGATTTTATAACCCAATAACCCACAGCTCAACTCAAATTTGTGGTTGATAATGATGATAACATGTTTGATTCAAAATGTCTTGTCTTTCCAGAAGCACACGCTGGGTGAGTGTTGTGTCCATGTATAACAAAAACAGCGTGACTGTTCCATTACACATTATGGGAGCACCTACCATCATTTCCATATTTGGTATACAGAGTAGACCAATGAGCGACTCGATTCCAGAGTTGCCTGACTTGCAGAGGTTAATGATGCCTGAAAGGTGAAGTGAAGTTAGTCAGAGTAGCACAGCACCAACTGTACTGTATAGTCAAACATCTTGACAGACTATAAACCATGAAATGTTAATGAGGCGTGGAGAGAGGAACATCGTGTACAGAGGGTTCAATGTTTTACTAAGATTAAGAAAGAAGACTTCAATTCAAAATTTACCAGACCAGGAACGAAATGAGGCCACTATTGACATTTTACTGGCCACAAATCGAGACTCCCTGTCCTCCCTGAAGGACACACAAAAAAATTTATTTTGATAAAACCAGGCCTATTAGGTTGACGGTACAACAGAGTTAGTCGAACTCACTTGAACTTCCCTTCTGCTATGTCAGGAGCATGTCTGTAGTGGAAGTCTGTGTAGGGGGCCAAGATTTGCTGGATAATTACACAATGTGTTTTATAAATAAAATGACACACACTTTAATAGTTATTGAATACTGAACGTCTATAGTGTGAGATGTGTTGGTACCTCCAGTTCAACGTCAGGGCAGACATACTGTCTGGTGTGAGGGTGGTTGAGGAGGTGCAGGACAGTGGTGATGAGAGCTTCATTGATGCGACTCAGCTGACAGTCAGTCACGCTCCTCAGGATGGTGCTGAGACCGCCCCGCTGTGCCACCACAACAGGGTTCTTTAAGGCTGCAGAATAAAGGGGCCACACAGAGTTCTGCCAACACTGCTACACTGCTGACGTCAGAGTGGGAATGTGTACGTGCGTGAGCGTGTCTGTTTACACATTGTTTTCACTCACAGAGCTCGCAGATTATGGCCACACAGGCCCGCACCATACGATCTTGTTGGCGTGGCCCGTCATTGCCCACGGCAATGAGGGCGTTAGTGACAGAGGAGGGGAAAAGCAGTGCATTCACGCTAATCATCTGCACCATAAACACAATGAGTGGGTCATTATCAGGCCTCTGCAGAGCTTGATGACGAGCTGATCATTTCAATCAGGTGTTCAGAGCAGGGAAACATCTAAAATATGCAGGGGTGAGGTCTTCCAGGACCGGGGTCAGTGATCTATGCCCTACATAACCAATAGGGAGAGTACATGATGGAAATAGAGCTCACCTTGCGTGCCAGTCTGAGAGCCTGTGTTCTCTCAACCTCATTACTTTGCTGGATATCTATACACCTGGGACATAACAGAAAGGACAAGTGTATAAATGGGTAATGCAATAATTTTTCCAACAGAGTACATTGTATGACCCACAGAGCACCTCTAAGGCTTGTACAGTCAAAAACTCCTGCTTGAATCATCAGTAAAACAGATGAACTCATTTGACTCAAAAGAAACTTGTTTTTTCACAAAAGACAAAGTGGCAAGCTTGTATAAATTAAAAACTTAAAAGACGTGAACATTAATTCCAAAGATGCTTTTGAGCTATCCACTCATTACACTCAAACTTCTGTGGTATAAATTGCTAAAAACTGCAATATCTATTTTTAGTAACAGAAAGTTTGTTGTATAAACGTGTGAAGGAGCCACATGATAGTGTCAGGACCAAAACCTCCATCTATTCTATTTCAGAGATATCTACTTAATTTGACATGCTAACCAGCTAGCTCTAGCCCATGGCCTCTTGTAATACCAGTCTGTGACACTAAATGCTATGTCCTCCTCAGCTTCACTTTCTCCTCCTACTGGTTTCAAAACATCAAGATGGCCAGCGGCCAAATTACAAACTGGAAGCTTCAGAACAGCAGCTTCCAAACCAATGGCTGATGTTATGTTGGATTGACACTTGGTCTAGTCTGACAGGTGAGTGATCTAGTATTGGCCCTTTTGCAGAACGGATGATAAACCATACTGACAAATATTTCAACTTGCATAAATACATGATAAACACACTAATCACTTCACCCTATTGTAACCACTTTACATCACTGTTATGAGCTTAGGCAGGACTGAACAAGGGAAGAGGAGGTAAAGATGAGAAAAGCTGCCACTTATGGATATCGAGCAAGTACTAGGATCTTACACATTTTACCTTTAAATAAGAAATTTGAATGTTAGGGCAAATAAGGACTAAGAACCACCAACACCCCGTCTTGTCACTGTCATATTCATTCACCTGGCAATCAAATAGTCCACTTGCAGTCGGAGCACCTTCTCCAGTACATTGCTGTCGCTGATAAAGAACCGAAGGGCTCGTAACCCAGCTGCACGGACCTCCTTGGCCTCATTCAACAACGCTAACCGAAGACTATGGAGAGGAAACGTCAGAACACACTCACAATTGACAACGAAGAGTCGTTTTTGACAAAAAAATCCAAAATGTAAACTGTGACAGAGCTTCAGCCAACATGTCCAAATACTCACCAAATAATGATCTCCTCATATGTGAAGCCAAGCTTCTCCTCTGAATTGCCAACACTGCAGAGAAGCTGTTGGGGGGAAAAGCCCAAATAAAAAACTTAACCAGCCATGTTATATTTATCCAGCACATGATCACTAATTATAAAATGTATGTATGCCAAAAGCACATAAAAAGGGCACATGAGCAGCAGGCCTGGACCATAGAGCAAAGGAAGACAATTGGCAATTTTCTGCTGGGAAACCACAGAACCGACCGTTATCCACCTAACATGTACCACCTGTCATCTAATCCCATTCAGACCAAGATCTAAGAACCTACACAATATAAAGCAGTGATCGTAATGTGATGGCTGATCAGTGTATGTATGTTCCACTCATCACTTCCCTTGAGACTGTGTAATATCTCCACAAAGACACAGGAGGAACTGAAGACAGCTGACCTCCTTATCTGAGATGCAAACTTGATGAAATGTGGCTTGGGTGTCAGTTCCTGCTTCAGGCTTTTGACTAAATCGAATGAGGACTCAGATAAGACCATTTGTCAGATCAATCATGTCCCCTTTGTACTCCATTATATTGTCAAGCACAGCTCTTAGCATACCAAAAAGGGGAGCTGAGGAAATTTTAACTCGCTTTTCAATAAAGACAAAAATCAGTAAATACTGCTTTATGACCAGTTCACAATCATTATCTAAATCACAATCACATCATTTGGATGGAACTTTAAGAATAATTCTCATCATGTTAGATGATGAGTCTAATTCCTTCATATCAATCAATTATCAAATAAAAAAAAATCCAAAGGAACCAAAACTTTCAATTTAGATAGGTAAATAGTAATTTGTATCATTTGCTTATGTGTCATAGAAGTTTAGCACTAACAATAGAGAAATTTCAAACAATAATACATAAAAATGAAAGGACTACAAACGCGGATGAATAAATGGTAAAAAAGAAAAAAAAATCGAACAACAAGTTGTTAACTGGCTCCTACATTAAATTTAGTGCATTAAAATTTGAAATCTTATATATGTGTGTAGATTTTGTATCCATCTTGTGTTTCATATATAATCTGAGAACTTGGATGACATCAGAAAAATATGAAATCTATGGATGTATGTATTAGGAGTATTGACAATAAAGGTTGCGGACAGTCTTGAGGATTGTGCTGTTTCTGTTCTATCTGTTCCCCAGAGACATTAACGGCCTCAACTGAAAGGCAAACTTGTAAAGTCTGAAACAACTGCACAAACCTTCACAAAGTTGTTCAGGTGACAAAGCTTGTGCATGTTAGAGACTCCCTGCTGCTTTGCAATATTTTGAAGGATTTCACGAAGGTTTTCTGAGGGATCTAAAATAAGGAAAGAACAGCATTGACTTTGATTCACAATGACACAAATTCAGACACTGGATTCTGGATTCTTAATTGTACAGTCTTGTAAAGTATTGTGTTTCCATCACACTAAAACAAACGTCAAACTGGAAGAACAAATTCAATAGGCATAAATACTGGTACCCACACTAGAAGAATTGTTTCCCTTAATTTGACAGTCCACATGTTACTTTCTGTTGTGAAACAGTCTGTCGCTGAATTAATCAGATGAGGTTTTGTAGTTATCAGAATGTCGTAAATGTTGGGTGAGTATTGCTGTGGACAAAAAGTTGCTGAGCCCAGGTAGGTGAAACCATTTCACCCAGACCTGGTGTGCCTTTAACTTCCTGATTATAAAAATATGTAAACTGAGTAATGCCCTGTGCAAACTGAATTGGAAACAAAATGAATGGACGATTCTTTGATCTTAGTTATTTAAGTATTTTAAACAACTTTTCATAAAAGAGATAAGCGGGAAAGAAAACCAAACATGTAAAATATGAGTCATATATTTTTCTTGTATTCTTTGTGATTTATTTATTTATTCATTTTTTGCAGAGGAGGAAACAAAAAGACTGATAATTATTATTTATTATCATTAAAGTGCCGATTTTTCATTTGCACAGAAGCACCTGTAAAAGTAGATTCTACGTGAGTTGATGTTGAACTAAATGTGAATATAATTTAAGGAGCCTGTGAGGAAACTAAATGAAATGAAATGATTCATCTAAAAAAGTACGAGTGACTATCATAAAACAAAAACTTCAAGAGATTTGCCTTGTAAAAGTAAAAGTATTTCTAACTTTTTACTTTGAGCATGACATCACCCACAGAGACACACCTGCCACCTTTGTATGCAGTGTTCTGAGCCCGGGGCCACAGCACTGCTCCCCGGAGATATACCCTCTTTTCTACCGCCCGTTGTTCCGGGGCTCACACCTACCTCTGGACAGATCCAGCGGCACGGTCTCCTCCCCGCTGTCATTCCGACCTATCGACACAGACACAGAGTTTAGACTGGGATCAGAAGCCCTCAGGGCCCACGATGGCTCTCAGCTGAGTCTCACCTCGCATCCGGCTGCTGCGAGACGGCCGGCCGCGGATGCTGCATGCCGCCATCTTTACCGGAGCCGCACCGACTGGAGTTGGAACATACTGTGCTATCGCGAGAATCTACATCCTGACGGTGTATCGTCCCACTGTCCTTGGTCTCATCCGAGGACTCCCCCTGCCAGCAGAGTCCGCTCCGTGCAGGACAGGGGAGGATACACTTAGGAGCTCCATCAATGGGACACACAACCTTCAAATGCAGCTTTAAATCTGTCAAAGGGTAACACACAGACATGTCCACACATACCTCTTATCCATAATCAACCTCATCCACTCATTACTGCATTTATGTCCTCAGACCTTGTGTTCTTAAACCACGTGTCCGTAGACCCTTTGTCCTAAAACTCTAATGTTCTCAGATTGTGTGTCTGTCTTTAGACCCACATGTCCTCAGATTCTCTGTCTTTAGACCCACATGTCCTCAGAGCCTCTGTCTTTAGACCCACATGTCCTCAGATTCTCTGTCTTTAGACCCACATGTCCTCAGAGCCTCTGTCTTTAGACCCACATGTCCTCAGATTCTCTGTCTTTAGACCCACGTCCTCAGATCATCTGTCCTTAGAGCCTCGGTCTCGTTAAAACACCCTTCAACTCTGTGGATGCGTATGTTCCTTTGAACTTGATTTGAAAATAACAACAGTAAATGTATCCTTCTTTTTGTCCAAGGGGACAAGTTTTTGTGGAATGATTATTCAGCCATGAGAAATGATCGCACTGAATGGCCGGAGGTGACATACATCGATATTTTACAACTACCTTATCGAGTCCCCTGGTACAGTGGCGGAGCGAGAACATTTTCAGTGGGGTGGCCAGGATGGAGCCTGAAATAATTTGGGGGTGGCATATAAATCACTATTGCATGAACATAAAAAAGTTGAAAATACGGCGCTATATACTTACACTGTAAAAATTTAGAAATGCACTACGATATAGACTCTTTTAATTAACAGATTATTTATTATTCTAATTTTATATTCATACTTGTTTTTAAACTCTGTGTAGAGTTGAGTTGATTGATTGTTGCTGACTGTTGTATATATGTTTAATGTAGGGCCTGCTACTGGGAGGTTACACAGAATGTCAGCTGTGATAAGTCATTCTGTTCCATTCTATAATACATACAATAAATTGCCTGCTAAACTTATGAAGCCAATACAGATTCATAAATAAATAAAATACGACTGTATCATTTAGCACTTTAAAACTTTGTTTTATACACGAGAGATAGAAAACACATACACACATCTTAAGTAATTTATAAATTAGATTAAAATGCATTTAGGCAGAGTTCACAGGCTATCTCATTTGTATCTCCTCTCATCAGTGAAACAATACACATGGTAAATAGGGGGGGACCAGCGCGCTAGAGGCTCTAAACCTCGCAAAATATATACAGTCGTGGGACTAATGTTACTGAAAGTGTTGAAATGCAATCTCCCCTTTGATATAATGAAACAGCCGCTCAAATCTTCTTCTTCTTGGTGAAATGTGCGCGACACATACGTGACGCTTAATCAACATTTAAGCTTCGCGGGGTGCAGTTTACGTGTCCGGCCGGAAATGCTGTGCCAATGCAGGAAGGTTCCGTTCCTCACGTGGGATACCATTGACAGCTGTGACGTTTTGCCAGGGGTGGCCAAGACTCAGCATGAGGTGGCTGCGGCCACCCCCAGCCCATAGTTTTTTATAAACCAAATTTTTCAAATCTGCCCCACTTTATGGGGTTAAAACTTAATTGGGTGGATGTACGATAGCCTAGGTAAGCTTCAACTCCTGCAGTTAGCCTGGCCAATTTGTGTTTGCTGGCACACGGAGTGACAAGAGACACTTTCACACAATACAAAGTAAATGAAGAACTAATGATTGTTTCTCCTCTGGTGTGCTCTGTCTCTATTGTAATAGCCTTTGTGATTCCCGCTCTGTGTAAATAATTTTGAATCATCCGCAAAGGTTTCGGTAACGCTGTTGTTACGGGTCCCAAGGCTAGTACCACAGTAACAAATGATTTGGGTTCGATGCCTTACATTCCCTGAAAAACACAGATGAAATGTCCGGAGAAATGAAGACACAAACCATACGTTTCTCTTCCCAAGTTTTCTCTCAGTTTATTACAATTTAATCAAAAACATAAAATATGAATTCCTGAACTTTCCCTAGTGCAATGGTGTCTCTTTGTTTAAATGTCCTTGTTTCCTTAAATGTGCATTGTTGTGGTTTCTCTTTCTCTTTAACTCTTTCACACACTTTGTCAGTTTCAAAACACTTTAAACCAAATGAACATTATTTGTTCAAGTGCATCTTTTCACCATGTATGCTGTTCTTTAGCTACTATCACATAGTGCAAATAAAATAAAATATAACTTTAATGTGCAATTAATTCACTGAGCAACGTGCAATACATTAACATATTTTCACTTTAAACTACTCTCTGTAATTTAAATGACTGATAGATGACTTCTCATCTCAAAACATTCAACACATCACATAGGGAATGTTAATGAACTCAAAATACAGTGGAAGTCTGATTCAACCACACAAGACTGAGAAGTTACCCTTTAAACTCGAAGTATATTTCTCATTAAATGGAAACATTCACAGGTCTTCATCATATCAACCAAAATAACTCTATTCAAAATATATGACAGGTGTTCAGGGCTCTAGCACTGCAAATATCGCGATACAATTTACACACTCCTCCTCTTATGCTCCTCTCACAGCGCAGCATCTTCTAACGGTGTCGCCATGCACAGCTCTGCACTCTTGCGCTGTTAAACACGTATTAAACACTCAGTTATGTCAACAAACATGTCACACACGCGCTACATTAAGTTTAGCTTTAGGAGGTACTTGTTTTTTGATTTTCATAGTGTACTGACCTGAAAAACATAGATGAAGTGTCCGGAGAAATGAAGACATGAAACATACGTTTTTGTTCCCAAGTTTTCTCTGGGGGGCGCCCCTCACCTAGGAACCTGGGTGCAACACCACCTGCGCATAATTGGTTCCGCTCTCCTTTTTCCTCATAGACTAAGCCTTTGTCTCCTAAAAATGTGAAATGAATTACTTTGGGTCTCAAACTCAATACTAGAATGTTTTGTTTGTTACAATTACCAAAAACAAAGTTATCAACAGCACTTATGATAACATGTAAACAATACTTTAAAAAAAAACCTAAAGTCATCTCATATTTTTGAGTGTACCACACTGTTATTATGTCATTGCTATATATATTGGTAATCCATTAACAAATATGTAGAGCCATCAAGTTTGCAGTTATACATGTTGTCTGCGGTATCCTCCTGATTCAGCGGCCTGAATGTCTTCTAATGAATGAGTTATAACTGGGGATTTTTAAAACAAACAAAAAAAAAAACCTCAGTAAATTATATCATGAAAACATTAGCTAAGATTCATAAACTTTATACAAAGGTTGACTTATTAAAAAGTGGTTGTCATCTTTATTTTGTCAAAGTATCAAGAGAGCAACTCCACTCGCTTATTTCAACACAATTCTTGAGAAATCAATTATTCAAAGAGTGCTTGTATTTTTATGTACAGATGTCGGTATTCAAGATTCAACATTTGGTAATGTGCCACATCCCCCACCATATGCGAAAATTGACATAATGTGTTGAATATTGTAACTTTTTATTTATTTATTTTGTTGGCTTCACTGCTAAAAAAAAAACCTGCTATTTAGGTAGCATCAGTTAAACCTGACACATTATACTATGGTAGAGAGAGACAGAGGTGAGGTCAGCGCCTTAGAGTCTTGTCTCCAGTCCTTTCCTGTGTTGTCTCTCATCTGAATCTGAAGGCCGATGATTCATGTTTTACATTTTGCATTTTTGTCCCACGTGCTTAAACGCAGCACCTTTCGCTTTGTGGAATGACGTGTCAACACAGTGCCGGAAGCGACCAGTCTGCCCAAAATGGCTTACCAGACTCTACAGCAGGAGTACCTCCAGATTCCTGTTGTTACCAGGGCATATACGACCGCATGTGTCCTCACAACTGCCGCAGTGGTAAGACTGACTCATGTTTTCCTTGTGCTGGCTCGGCCACAGCTGGGAGCCGCTCGGCATCGCTAACACGGCGTCGCTCCGTTGGAGCTAGCTCGGAGGTTTAGCTACAGCAGCTGTGAGGAGGATACGTGTCTGTGCCTGGTTTCCCAGGATGGCAGCTCTTATTCCGGCAGAGCCGGCTGTGTCCGCTGCCTCGGTCCGACAGGACCCAGTCCGGACCGTCCGCCGACTTTAGCTGGTAATGCTAACTACGCTGCTCTCCCCTGAGGGGAAACAGGAACTTCAGCTCCTAAAACTGCACTTGTTCATGTAGCACGTCATGTCAAACAACATGACGTGCTACATTGCTAATGTCGTTAATTCTATTTAAAATAAGTAAACCGCCTACTGTTTATACTTCATTGCCTAGCCTGTCAGTCATTTTCTGTGCTGGTATAATGGAATGATGAAGCACAGCGAGCAGGATTGCCTGGCAGGCGCTACACAAATAAAGGTTATTTATTTTTAGAAGACATGATCCAATACCTCTATGTACCCTAGAAACTAAATATAAATGCGATCTGTTCTTAGAAATACTCCGTCGATCCAGCTGTTAATAATGTAAACAGACTTTTTACGGCACTAAAATAGTGACTAAAAAAGTGAAAGTACTGGTCCCCTTCAAGTTGTCGACTACCTTATTGTTATGGATTCGTTACAGTAAATTTTTTCAGATGGTCAAAGTTGAGCAGTTTTTAACTACTTTATATGCTAATTTGTATTTTTTTAGCACAATGTAGCATTTGTTATAAATATTCTGATGTCACACAGTCAGGTAGAATGCATGTGAGACACTTCTGATTTTACTTTTTGAACAAACATATTGGATTGTATATTAGTCAAAGTTAGCGCTGTGTGTATCGGAGTGATTCAGGTTTTGCAAAGAGGCAAAGGAAATTTTGGTACAGGATTTAGGATATATACAATGATACAGTACATTGCAATATTACTTCATTTGGAATTATATCATTTTCACCAAGAAAAAAAATAATAATAATGATGATGATGCCGTCTTCATTTGAACTTGTACAAAACAAGCATTTCCCCACCCTGTGTTTAGACAAAAGCTCTTGTGATTTAGCAACTCCTGAGGTTTTGATATTGCTCTTGATCATATTATGATTTTGATTTATTGTGCAGCCCTATTTTGGTACCAGTGAATTTTGTCATTGTGTTGGTATTGGGAGTGCTTTGTATATGTTGGCTGTCACTTTGAAGGACCGGTCACATATCACAGTAAACTGGTGTAAAACATGCACTTCACATCTCATGTGTTCCTTGTACTCTGCTGTTGTTTATACTGTATGTAGGACAGGTAGTAATGATATGGCTTACACACAGCAGCACATAGATAAACAGTGTATTTTGTTTCAACCAAGGTTTTCTCCTTAAGAGCAAAGGTCACTAGACAGACTGTAGTCCAGGTCTGGAGCCAATGTAGTCCAATCCAGACCTGGACTTCTCAATTATAAATGATTGAGATTCATTAAATTATTGGTAAAGCATTTCTTCATTAACCATTTCAGCCTTTCTTGTCTTTACGGCACTGGTCACAAGATGCTGCTCAGCCAATCACTGCAACTGGAATCATTGTGTGAGATAAACACATAAGAGAGAGATAAGAGGAAAGAAATAAGTAGTGGAAGGGGACTGTTCAGATGTGAAATGTTAACAGAGAAGAAGGTGAAAAAAAAAGGAGAAATGTATTTGCATAAATATACCTATTAGATGTGAAACAAGCCCCAGCAGCTCAGCTATTATTTTTTAATTTTTTCTTCTAGTTAATGGACAGATTAATAAGTGATTTGGTTTAAACATTGTTTTATTATTTTGGAACCTAAGATCACGTATAATGAATATTAATTACTTTGAACATAATTTAACACAAAAAAAATCATGGACATTTTCCAGTTTCTGACAACTTTCTGTGAAAAATCCGATACATTGTAGTTTATCATGGAATAAAACACTTTCTTGTATAGAAAGCAGTATGCTCACTATTGTGTGTTGACCATACGTTCTGTTATGTGAACCTCATATTTTGTTTGTGATGAAAGAGATGTATTAAAGTAATAAAACACAGATTTAACTGTTTCTACACATATAGATGTAGCCTCCACAAAGAAAATTCTTTTATAATATCTTTGTTCTGTCTCCTCTCACAGCAACTAGAGATCATCACACCGTTTCAACTATACTTCAATCCAGATTTGATTCTCAGGAATTACCAGGTGAGTAAAACCTCCCACTCTTTATCCTAATCCTCAGGAAGTGTATAAACATTTCATACACTTAACAGCACTAGTAACCTCAGTTTCCTGACTCAGTGAACAACAGTCAGGTTAAATCTAAAGTCAATGTCATTCAAGTGGTCGAAATAGTTTATCAGTTTATGATTATTATTATTTCTTTTCAGTATGCGTATGCGCATTATGTGTTGGAGTTTACCCATTAGCTCTTAAATAGTAGTTTCAGTTACCTTATCAGTGAAGCATCTATAGGAAGTTATTCACAGCAATTTCGACTGACTATTGTTGAATTAGGAACTGGCCTCTGTGATTCTTTATTCTTGTGTGTGTTTTTGTGTTCAACTGAGTCTCTCTCTCATTTTTAGGTATGGCGGTTAATAACCAACTTCCTGTTTTTCGGTCCAGTTGGCTTCAATTTCCTGTTCAATATGATTTTTCTGTATCCTTCTCAGCTCCCAGTCTCGTTTCATTTTGTTTATGGTGTAAGTTTGCATGTTCTCTGTTTCACAGGAGAACAGGTGTACATATTATAGGATACACAATATTTCACAGTAAGACAAACTGGTGGAATGTGCTAGTTGTTGGGAGAAGATGATGAAATGTGTGTTTGTGTGAGGATTTCCTTAACACTTTGCTTTCAGGTACAGATACTGTCGTATGCTAGAGGAAGGCTCTTTCAGGGGACGCACAGCTGACTTTGTCTTCATGTTCCTCTTTGGTGGCCTTTTGATGACCGTATCTTTCATTTACTTCAGATTAATTTGTTTTTATTTTATTTAATATGATAAGTTTTTGTCTTAATTTAAAACAAACAATAAAACTAAATAATGAGCCAAAAAAAGATTTCAGACAAAATTTAAAGCAGTCAGATCATATAGACATGGACAGGCTATTCCACAGTCTGGGGGCCATGATGGAAAAAGCTTGGTCACCTCTGTGTTTAAGATGAGTGTCTGACTATGCATTACAGTGAGTTATAGTAGTGAAGCCTTGGATCAAAGAGTACAGTGACTCCAAGCAAATAAAAGAGAGGAAGAGCCATCACTCTCCTTGAATGTCAGAGTTAAGTGTCCTGTCCTGTCTAAGTAAAAGGCCTAAAACATATCAGTTGTATATAAAATGAACAAACAGCTCTATGTCTGGCTCGATCCTGTTTCTATCCTCAGAGCAATTGGCCTGTCAGTACAGTCAATTTCTTTGTTGCATTCTTTACCAAGGTTTCAGATATTTGGCACTTTTGTGAGCCTGGTGTTCCTGGGCCAGGCTTTCACCATCATGCTGGTTTACGTGTGGAGTCGACGAAACCCAAACGTTCGCATGAATTTCTTCGGCTTGTTGAATTTCCAGGCACCCTTCCTGCCCTGGGTGCTGATGGGATTCTCACTTCTGTTGGGCAACTCCATCATCGTTGATCTTTTAGGTATTTGTCATCATTTAGGTGGTTTACAGTGCGAACAGTGCTTGTATTAAAATGCTTCTTTTACCTCTCTTAAGGTATTGCAGTTGGTCATGTGTACTTCTTCCTGGAGGATGTTTTCCCCAACCAGCCAGGTGGTGGGAGGTGGCTCAAGACCCCATCAATAATGTGAGTGTCTACATTGCTTTGTTGCATGGGACATTATCATGCTGGATGTAGCTGTTAGAGGGGTTAGTGAACATGGTTAGTAATGGTACTCAGATTGCGGCACCAGGACTGCTTTGTATGAGGAGACTTTTGTCCCCCCTTCCAACAATAAGAGTAAGTACACAAACACTTAAAAATACAGAGGATTCAAAGAGGTTCCACGGGTCCAAGAAAATTCACTACTTTGTTATTTGTAAGTAGAATAAATGTAACAGTTACAAAATATGCACCAAGAGCAGTATAGATACAATCAGATCTGCTCAGTCCTTTCTCATCTTGCAAGTCAATACTAATCTATTGCTTGTCATCGCTCTTTCTTTTTGGAACTTTTTGTTCTATTTGTATATTATTTAGAGAATAAAAATTACCTGAAATACAACTACATACTATTAAGATGAATGTTGACCGTGCCATCCCAGTGAATCATCCATTTTAAACCAGTCAAGCAACAATCAGGTTATTATGCACTGACAAACACAAGTATTCTTTATTTTTCATAACAAGCAGGAAACAAAAATAAACACAACACTTTCGGCCATTAGAATAATCACCTCAGTTATGAACAGGTCAGATATGTCCAGCTATTAAATCCACTCACTCACCTCTTCTGTGTATCTCCACCAGAAAGATGCTGTTTGACACTCCAGAGGAAGATGCCAACTACAACCCCTTACCCGAGGAGCGCCCAGGAGGGTTCGCCTGGGGGGAGGGACAGCGCCTCGGAGGTTAAGTTGGACCCCAGATCATCCCTGATTGTCAGGTCACTTCTAAGGACATTCCCTCAGAGAGATGAAGGGAGCAAACATGGTCTTTGTTCTTGACATGTTTGTTTAGTTCTGGATGAAGAATGCCAAAACAATCACAACTGGTTTGGAGAGAACCATTCGTTGTGTTTGTATATGGGCATAAATCATCCTCTGAAACTCTTCTCGATGCCAGATCGTTGCTCTAAGACTATTTGAGAGAACTTTGCACAGAACTTTGGACAGTGAGCCTTTGGGCCTGGGTGATGTTTTTCCTCATCTCTGAAAAACCATTGATATACATGACTGTCATGTGAGAGGGAAAAAATTACAGCAGTAAAATATTATCAAAATGAATCTGTTCAGATGGCAAATGCATTTTTTGTCATTTAACTTTTTTAAAGATTAAATGTGAGTGGCAAATGATGCTTTGGTTTTATCTCTTCTGACTGTGCTAGTGCTGCATGAAACCAGAGGCTTCACACAAATCATGTCATCCTGTAAAACACTCTCTCTATAAAGCTTCTCTTTTATACAGATATCAACATTTGTCTTGTGTCCTCAGCTTCACAGACCAGTTTTTCTTCATCTCCAGTATTTATGTTGTTAGAGCTTTTTTTTAATTCACTGTTAGAAAGAGGCCTACATTAGACGTGTAGGTGTGTGAATAAACAATAGGATTGAGTCCTGCTTATTGATTGTCTATCACATGTTGAGGAGAGGTGACTAATCAATGAATAATCTCAAGAAATCTACCCAAAAAACCAGACGTTCGCTCATATCATGCATCTTTTTTGCTTCATAGCTCCTTAGATTTATTAGAAGATTTGATGGGACCCTGATCAAAAAAGAGTTCTCTGTTCAGATCACTTGGGGCGGTGATGCACTTTGGAAATTATTCCTCCACCTTGAAACGAGAGAAGCGTAAGGTTAACGAGGCGTTCACAGTTTTCGGGAAATAAGTCCCGAAATAAGAAACGCCACATATTCGACGTGTTTTCGGACATGTATTGCAAAGCGGGGTTTTCTTGTTTTCCATAAATTGTGGTCATTTTTGTTTTGCTTTGTGGTTGTTCAGCAGACAAACCAATTTAATGTAGTGATATGAGGTGCACGGTACGTTCGAGTGGAAGTCAGCGATTCCAATTTTTAACCGTGCTCGTGAACGCACCCGAAGAAGACGGCTACATAGCAGCTAACTGGTTAGCGACTGCGGGAAGATGCAACTGGCTTTAAGTAAAACGTTTGGTCAGAAACCAGTGAAATTTCAGTTAGAACAAGATGGAGACTTTTACATGGTTGGGTCGGAGGTATGTGGTCCCCTGTTCATTGGCTTTCAGTTCTCAGCTTGCTCATGTTAGCCTCAGTTATCCATTATTCTGGCCAGCTAATGCCAGCATGCTAACGAGTCCCATTCATGGCTTCAAAACCATAAACAAAGAAATGCCTGAAAACCAAGGACCTTATTTAAAACGATGAAGTAGCGATTTAACAAACACTACCCATCGTTGCCCTGCCTCAAAATATGGAACAACACTGAGTCCAAGATTTAAAACTGAACTAAATGTAGTGAGTTTTTTTCACGGAGGCTGCAAATGGTCTGAACTTGCTTCAACATTTTAACTCTACTCAGCTGCTCTGCAGCTGGAGCCTACAAGTTCCTCTCAGAATGAGTCATATCACGGTTCAGGGTTAAATTCGGATCGGTTTTTGCATAATCCCCACCCCTGGCTCCTGGATCTGGTATTTCTAAGTAACATGCGTGTTCTTCATCATAGAGCTGTTTTACACAGAATTTTCAATGTTCAGTCAGAGCATCACCTTCCACTGTGGTCACATAATACTTTAAATAACCTTATCTCTCAAAAATATATGACACGTTTCCTCTCTTAAACTCATTCGCCATAGGAACTAACTATTTACACTCCTATTTTGACTGTGTTTACGTTTCACACACACCAAGACAGAAGCACTATGAATTACCTTTTGCCACATCTAAAAACAGATAATAATGCCTAACTGGGCTGTACAACGCTGAACGCCTCATGGAAATACTTATTCCAGATGTTCCAGATGAGAAGAGGGGTCGGGTTCTGTATCTGGCTTAGATGATCTGTTGTGTTACAACTCATCTTGTGTGACTTGTCCTACTTCAGTCTACATATTATGAAAATCATGATGAACGCCGGATGTCTTGACTTCCATGAATTACAGGAGAGCATTTATTGACTTTTCCTATTTGGGGACAAATATCAGAACTGATGTTGTATAGTTGACGCTCAGATGTGGATCAGGTGCTTCTAAATGTGAGATCAACATTTGTGCTGAGCTGCTTGTTAGAAAAGAACTGAATGAACAGAAATATGGCTCATGAATAGGAAAAAAAATCAAATTTTTTGTCTATTAAGTAATGATCAATAAATCAATAGTTTTAAAAACAGAATACTGTTACAGGCACAAACTAGGGGACATACCCCAGTTGGATCACATCAGCCATGACACAGGCGAAGATGCCCGTGTGACCATCTTTGAACTCAGCAAAGATGTTTTGCAACTGTATGTTGCACAGTTTTGATGCCTTTATGATGACACCTAAACAAAACATGCACACTGCTATAGTTTAAACACCAAACATTAAGTAATGTTTGAAGTTGAGCTTTGTGACTTGCAATGAGAGATGCTCAGTTCACTGCAGACAGATCCTGGGCCTAAACCTGCTGCTGTATGAGTTTCAGTCATTTCACATCAAGGCTGCAACTGTTCCTTCTCCTGAACTGTTTTCTCTATGAATGTGTTTGATCAGTATCAAAATGATTCAATTGTAGAATTTAAACTTAAACTGGCAGCAGCTCTATGACAAAAAAAAAAAATCATTTCATGGACTTGTTTAAATCTACAATAGTGAATTACAGCACTTATTATTTAACACTTTTGATTTGTTCTAAATATATCATACAAATGTCTATGATTATTCAGACTTTGTCAACACCAAGCGGGTTTGACTCTAGTGGCCAATTTTAATTTTGGACCTTTGCTCTCCAGGTTGGAAATTATTTGCGCATGTTCAGAGGCTCACTGTATAAAAGATACCCGTCTTTATGGAGGAGGCTGGCCTCAGTGGAGGAGAGGAAGAAAATTGTAGCATCATCACATGGTGAGTGTCTTGTTTTTGTACTGTGGAGCATCAGATGGTCAGTTCCTCCTGGTCTGAATTATAAATGCTGCTGATTTAAATAGCTCTGATCTCCTCGCAGCCACCAGCGTCACTCTGCTAAAGGCGTCCGAGTGTGAAGAGATCTTTGAGGGGAATGATGAGAAATACAAGGCAGTGTCCATCAGCACAGAGCCCCCAGCTTACCTCAGGTAATTTCCTCTTTGTAATAATTCTCAGTCTTGTTCCTTTTTGGTTCATGTGTTTGTTTACCTAATGAGCACAGTGCATGCTGATGGATATTGGTGTAAATACACCATGTAAAAATGTTGGAATGTAGCAAAAATGCTAATTTACATCTAGACAGGTGAAATACAACAAACAAAAAAACATGACAAATCACAACACACAGATACAATTAGGAAAGACACAAGAAAATGGCAAAATTCATTTTGCTTCTTGACTTAAGAGTGATCATAGATTTGTTTTGACTGGAGATAATGTTTGCAATGTTTTTTAAAGATGAGATATGTAGGAAACTCTTTTGTAGGAAGGATATGTAGGAAACTCTGTTTTCTTCCCTTTACTGACAGAATAGTTTGGACCAGTACATCGTCAAACATACAACTGTAGATGTGTGACTAAACTTGTGAATGTTGGCAGTTTAATAAGATGGATTGTGGTGCAATAGAAAAGCAATCAAGACTTAACAGACAAAAAGACCTGTTAATTTCAAACTAGCAATGTTGCATCAAACAGACACTGTCAACTATATTTTCATTGTCTGTGAGTGAGACAACTGCCCTGCAAGGCAGGCAGTGTGTTGACCTCTGTGTAGCCTCATTGCTTGTATCAGGCCTCATCCCATCAGGCTTTTTCTTTAGTTCTAACTGTACCGACAGGAATAACTGATTTTTCACAAGCATGACATTTACATTTCTTAGTCAATTTCAGTGACTCATTTTAATAGTCAAGGATTCATGATCAACATGAAATAAAGGTAAAAGTTTAACCTTCTTATGTCCCTCTGACCCAGTGTCACCTGGAACTGACTCCAGCATCCCTTTGCGCTACCCCACATGGACAAGCATGAGAACACAATATTAAATAAGTTATATTAAGTATCTATGCGTGAGCTTGGATTGGCTCCAGCAACCCCCGCGATGTTCTCCCCATGCCTGTGTGGGTTTCCTCCATCCAAAGACATGCATGTTTAGGTTAACTGGTGACTCTAAATTGTCCTCAGGTCTGAGTGTGAGTGGTTGTTTGTCTCTCTCTGTCTCTGTGTGTTGGCCCATGTGGCTCCAGCAACCCCCGCGACCTGGAAACGGATAAGCAGTTGAATGAATGATAAAGTATCTCTGTCCTCTGTCCAATCAGACTTTATTCAGTTACACTCCTGCCTCAAGTCCACTGATGAATGTCTGGATTGTGTTTGTGTTTAGTATTTCTGGGCTATTAAGTGTAATTGTGTTGATATTTCTGACTCAAACAATTTTACCCACATAGTTTTTCATGAATGGGACCAAATGACATAACCATTCCTTATCTTGGTTAATCTGTTAGCACAGCAGCCTCATTGAAAAGCCATACTGCACTAACAGATAAAACTTCTCCTCTACATTGTGTGTATTGTTGTCTCTGTAAAGGGAGCAGAAAGCAAAGAGGAGCAGTCAGTGGGTCCCCACGCTGCCCAACAGCTCCCACCACCTCGACGCCGTGCCTTGTTCCACCACTATCAACCGCAACAGGATGGGCCGTGACAAGAAGAGGACCTTCCCCCTGTGGTGAGTCTGTGTGTACAAGTGTAGTACGAGCTCTAGCCCTGGCCCTAGCTGTTTTGCATCTCCATCGTTGTTTATTGACGTCATTCTGTTTGACATTTCTTTTGATGTGTTTTTGTTTCCACCTTCATTTGATGTATATCCATTATTTTAATGCTGATAATCCAATGTGGTTTCAGCTTTGATGACCATGACCCTGCAGTGATCCATGAAAACGCAGCTCAGGTGGAGGCTCTGGTTCCCATTCGTCTGGACATGGAGATAGACGGTCAGAAACTGAGAGACGCCTTCACATGGAACATGAACGGTACATATACATCAGAGAGTTTACCAAAACATCTTCCTGTTGTTTGCCGTTGTTTTTATTATTGTCTCATTTTGTCCAAACTCACCATCCCCAGAGAAACTGATGACCCCGGAGATGTTTGCAGAGATTCTGTGTGATGACCTGGACCTGAATCCTCTGGCCTTTGTCCCTGCTATTGCCTCAGCCATTCGCCAGCAGATTGAGTCCTACCCTACTGACAGCATCCTGGAAGAGCAGGCAGACCAGAGAGTCATCATCAAGGTGGGTGCTGAGCTCAGACAACAAGCATTCCTCAAGATTATATTACAATCAATCTTTGGAAGAGCAAGATTTTGTGGCGTCAAGTCCTTTGCCTCCAGGAACCCAAGGAATCTCACTAAACATTTAGTGAAAGTTCATCATACAGGAGGAGAGACATGCAAGTTTTAGGTTATAGTTTATCCATCCATGCACCTAGTTTGTTTATTACATGATGGCATCCTCAGGAAGTTACAATGACTCTAAAGACATATGCATTGTGTTTGTGCTCAGATTTCATTGGGATGAATGCCACAGGACATGATGTTTGTCTGTGTTCTCAGCTCAACATTCACGTGGGGAACATCTCTCTGGTGGACCAGTTTGAGTGGGACATGTCGGAGAGGGAAAACTCCCCAGAGTCATTTGCATTGAAGTTATGTTCAGAGCTCGGCCTGGGTGGCGAGTTCGTCACCACCATCGCCTACAGCATCCGCGGTCAGCTCAGTTGGCACCAGAGGACCTACGCCTTCAGGTGACTGCCTGCCTGACTGACTGACATTCTCTCTCTCTCTCTCGCTCTCTCTCTCTCTGTCTCTCATTCTGGGTGGTTTGAACATTTGTCTATTTTGAAGCAGGACGTATAATGTGTGATAAAAGTCTGGTGATATTTTGTCTGTTGTGAACTAGTTCCTCACTGTCATGCCTGTGATACTCCCACAGTGAGAACCCACTTCCCACAGTAGAGATTGCTATCCGCAATACAGGAGATGCAGACCAGTGGTGCCCCCTGCTGGAAACCCTCACAGACGCTGAAATGGAGAAGAAGATCCGTGACCAGGATAGGAACACGAGGTAAGACAGGAGTCACAGCCAATCACTGTCCTCAAATCAAGAAATGAAATCACATTTGAAAGAAAACACATAGCTCCTCATGCTGTTATGTTGATAAAGAATGATCTTTGACACACAACACCCCAAAGCACAAAGACCACACGATGTAGACACATCGTGAAGCCAAGCAGATGGGAGTTTGATCAGCTGTTCTTGAAAAGACTGAGCTCAAAAGTAAGTTGGGCTCTGTCTAAGTTCATAGAAAGCAGATGCCTACTGACACGAGAGAGGGACTGAACATTAACAGTTTCGGATGTGAAGAGGAGAACTTTACTGTGGAGATTTAAATGGGGGAAAAACTAACAGAGGAGAGATGTGATCTCTTCTCCTATTTCCTCTCATTATTGGAGCTGTAGCTTGTTGAATCACTGATGCAGTAGTTGATTGTAGAACAACAAATGTATGGACTAGTTTTTCATCATCTTTTTGCAGATGGAAACAGGCTGTCCTTAGAGACTAGTTTTATGGCTGAGGGAAAGAGTCAGCACCGGACCACATTCATATTTCTGTCCCCATGTGATGAAAATGGAGGATCTGACATCTATTTAATTAGCCTGTTGCTGAAGTGGATTGTCCTCTTGGAGATATGCTCATTTTCCATGAACATGCATATCTCAGATTAGCTGCTGTGGACCAGAAGCTGTTTATAAAAGTGGACATACACTCTGGGTCTGTAAAATGAAATCAATCATGAAGAGGCTTAAACCTAATGACCATCAGGCAGCAACTCCTTGCTTGTGAAAAGAAGCCATATTTTATTAAAGTCTATGTTAAAATGCCCCTACTTACCCCTTGATTTATTAGCTCAGCTATTGTTTTCTCAATCTTCAATTCAAGTCTTCAATATAACATGATGTTATTCATTTTCGTGTGATAGTCACACTTAGAAGAAAATAGACCATAAAGCAGAGTATGAATTGTGGGGGCATGGCTACTGTGTGACTGAAAATCTGTACCACCCAATCATTTTAGAATTTGGGGCAGGGGTTTAAAAAAAAAAGAAACAAAGAAACAAAAAAACCCCAATAAATTCAACACAAAAGAAATTAGAGGTTTCACCAAATAAACACAAGTTCAAGTCTTTCATCTGTTTAAAAGTCATCTTGTTTAATTGCCTGTAATGATGTGAATAAAATCTGTTTTGTGTATTTTCTAGGCGTATGAGGAGACTGGCCAACACGGCTCCGTCCTGGTAGGAGGAGACATGAAGCTACATTAGTTAATGCATCCTGTTGATGGAAGCTGTTGTTATTCTATTCAAGTAAACACAGACACACAAAGTTTCACGCACGCGCACACACACACACACACACACACACACACACACACACTAAGCTCAAGCATTTGGATGTTCCTGTGAGCATGAACACAAACGTGGTCAGTCTCCATGAGTATCTCACTGACTGAACACTTGAGACACACATCCAGGCATTCCTCTTCGTCATCATCATCCTCACTCCGCTCAGTGAAAACAACAGCTCATCTTTAGTGTTATCATGTCTGTTACTGTTACACACAACAGGCAACCTTCATCTGCACAACAAAAAAAGATCAGTGAGTGAGCTTAATTATCAGTACAAAAGAGTTTGTGAGTGTAACACTGGTCTGTGTACCATCAACACTGACAACTCTGAAGCCTGTCACCTGTCATCTCTGCTCACCCCAGCCAACGATTGTGCGCCTTGTGATCAAACTAATCCAGATCCCATCCTGATCCACATCCAGTGCTGCTTCATCAGACTCAGCTAAGAACACAAATGCTGCTGCTGATCAGCCGTTAGTTTATCTAACCCTATGAGTATGGGTTGGATTACTGAGGCATTTTGTCCTGCCCAACTGAAACAACTGGCTTATTAAAGATTCCATCAGGAAAACATAATGAAAGTTGATGAATCGTTTCAGTCACCTACCAAACAAAAATAATTTTGTTCCAACTTCTCAAATGAGAGGTCACAAACACAAATAATGGAACCAAAATTCATGAGTCAATAATAAAATGATTATTAGCTGCAGCCCTGCTTTCCTGGGGCAGGGGTTTTTGTTGCATGACTGTAGAGATGTGGTTTACTTTTGAACCATCCTAACTGACATTGAGAAGAAACAAACAAACAGAGAATAAAAAGTGACACTGCAGTTATGAAAGAAATTACAGTCATGAAGCAAGGATGAAAACACTTCTTCGGGCACAAGGAGATTAGAGGCATTTGCGTCTCTTTGCTTAGTGCGACAGGATGCGTTAGAGAAAGGCATAAAAACATATGTTGTCCTGCGCCTGGAAAAACCTTTCTGGTTGTTCACTGTGCTCAGTTTTCATCTTCAGCACCGTAAGACTCCTTGGATCTTAAACCCTTCAACTATCCGACATGTATTTGTTCTGCAGCTGATGGTGTTTAACCTGGCTGTAATGACCAGTGTGCATGTGTAAACTCTAACAACTCTTTGTCCTCACACAGTGCTCCAGATGTGCCAGTCAGAGGTGGTCTGATTTTAGGATTGTGGACTGGTTCTGGCTCTGGTCTCTGTGAATGAATGTGATCAGTTGTCTGTTAATCTGCATGCTGAAATTTAGGTAGATCATACTGTACCCTGAGCATGAGGGACTAATTGTTCACACTGTTACCTCTGTTTGCACTGTGCCTCTTGCTGCATCAGTGTCAGACTGGAGCCTCTGTTTTACTCGGGGATGGGAGGGGCCGTTAAGTGGGGAGGGGGACAAAGCCGATAATAACCAACAGTGTCTTTTTATGGTTATAATTTTCAACTTGAACATACTCTGAAAACAATGTTAACGTATGAACTGTTGCTTCTTGTTCTCTTCTTTTGTAAAATTGCTTTACCTTTATAGTGGACTTGTTTTTTTATATTAAAAATAACAATAAAGAAATTTTAAAAAATTTATGTTTTTATCGACTTGTGCATGATTTTTATTTGAATATTGTTTTAATTTCTCTCATTGAGGTGGTTGAATAATATGAAGATACAATTTCTATGCAGGAATCAGTGGGCAGTAAAGTGAAGTCAATGCTGAAGAGCCTTAAACCTTTGTTCTGTCTACTAACCATAAGGGGGCGACTGCACTGCTTATAAAAGGTCAGATTCTGTTGAACTCTAGGGGAAAATGAGAAAACAGCATGATGTTTTGTTGTTTTATTTTTTTTTTTAATGTTGGTCCCATTTAGAGGAAAATAGACCATAAGGCAGAATATGCACTGGAGGGCGTGGTTACTGTGTCACCGACAGACTGTACCACACAATCAGGATAGAGTACAGAGCAGGTCAGATCTAGAGTGCCTAGAAAGCCCCCAGAAGTTCCAGGAAGTGCTTTGCAGGCAGTAGAAAACAATAAGAAAACTACGATTATCGGTAAGTAATAATCACTAAATGTTCTGCTGTGCAATATTTTTGATACTTGTGTTAATTGATTTGAACTATGTTAAGTTTGCTAAACCTACAGCAATGTAAATCGTAACATTTTCTCTTTTTTTTACTTTTATCTTTCAGATTTAACTGAGGCAGACTAACAGGTGACGAACAATGATTTGCCAACTGACTACACAATAAGTCTGGACTCACATCATAATAACTGTTCTTACAGGAAATCCATGGCAAATAAATTAAATTTTGATTTCAATTCATGGCAAGTATATGGATTTCTATCACTAAACTATCCCAAACTTACTCTCTACGTATTATACATAATAAATCACACACGCACTCTTTGTTTTTCCAAATGCACTTAATGACAAAATGAATTCCTTTACAACAGCATAGAACTCTAATAGATCAGCATGTCTAGCCATTTGTTTTCTCTGCTGTCCTTGAATACAGTTTTCACCATATGGTATGTATCTGAACAATGTTCCAATTGTTCAGAGAAAGGCGTGCGCATGTATGGCTTCCCCAAAGACAGGGACAGGAGGAAAATATGGATGGCTAAAGTCAGCAGGAAAAATTATGACCACCTTCATAGATTGTGAAAACAGAAAAATATGTGAAGTAATCATATTAAAACAAGACCACACCATAGGGAAGTTTAATATTTTTTTAATTAAAAACAGAGAACACAGAACAGAGAAAATAACACAAAAGCCAAGGGAAGTTGTTTGTATCAAAAGGAGATGTAAAAGGCTGAGGTTGCAGAATGTAGAACAAAAAGACAGGAAAATCAATATCAATATCTTCATATCATGTGCTTTGCCCATCATTCCGCAGCCTCAATAATAAATTTAAATTAAATAAAAGTTTAACTACAATAGCTCTGACTACATATTAACAGCGTTGGATGAAGTTATATTTAAGAACAGAATTTGCTAGGGATGTCCGATAATATCGGCCCGATATTAGCATAATTATGTAATATCTGTGAGAATCGTTATCGGTTTTTCCTCCGATAATGAAAACCCGATAACGCAATGCCTGGGTTTCGCCAAATACGCTGGAATCGCTTGTGGGGTCCCGAGACGTTTACTGGCGCGCGATTGATGACCTCATCAAACCGCACCTGGTGGCAAAATAACCACGACACTGTGTGGTTCGTCGTGGCTAACAAGCTTGCTCACTTGTTGCTACACAAAATGTCCGTGGTCTTGAATTTTTTTTAAAGTTTCACCTGCGGATAACAAAAATGCAATTTGCAATGAATGCAAGGCGCTTGTCAAGCGAGGGGGAGACAAGACTTCGTCCTTCAAATTTAATCGCTCACATCAGGAAGAACCATCCCGACGTACACGGAGCGTTAGCAGGGCTGATTGAGCCCAGTTTAAATTTTCAGTGACTGTATTAGCCCAATGGGCTCAGGACTGAGTCTGTCTATATCTGCGCACTTATGTTTTCTTTGTTTGCACATTACCTCATTCCTAAGGTGTTGTTTGTACCTGATAGAAATGAGCAGTTTTCAATATATTAGGCTGTCCTACACTACATGTTGTTTTTGTTTACTTTAAATGCTGCACGAAGTTGTACAGGACAGGTACAATGTTGTTTACAATTTGTGAAGAAGTCAGATTTGTCCTAGTTGTAATGGGCATTGTCAGGATGATCTCAGGAAGAGCTGTTGTTTGAGACAAAATGTTAAAAATAAATATGGCACTTTTCCATAACTTAAGTTGAAGTAGTGTTCTTATTTTGTACAATGTTAATTTGTGGAATGCCTCTATAGGGAATCACAATAAAAGTAGGTAATGTGTTAATTCCACAACAGGAGATATGTGATGTGACCTAAAAATAGTTTGGGGGAAAAACGGCTGCATATATCTGTATCGGTCGATATTGGAAATCGGAAATTAAGTGTTTGGACACGGATATCGGCAAAAAGTTAATATCGGACATCCCTAGAATTTGCATTTATCAGCCTGTGGCGTCTGTCGCTATCATTATCCAGTGTGCTAGCCTAAACTTTTATCGGTCTATATTCTCTAAATATACTAATCAAGACGGTGACAATCTGTCAACATACTTAATTACTCGTGTCAATTTGATTTCGATGCACAACTGATATGGAAATACGATTATTTAAACATTTTACCTTGGAAAAGTGTAGCTCTGACAATCTGCTCCATTGAAATACATTGAGCGGCGGTTAGCTTATGCTAACTTCCGGGAACTTTCGAGGTTCTCCGTACGCCGCCATTGCTGCTAAAAAACTGAACCATTGCAGTGAACAGAGTTGTCGCCACTCTGTCAGAGGCACTCTAGTCAGATCCAGCCCTCACTCATCCTCAGCTCCATCTTATCCAAATATGGCTTTATCTTATGAAAAAAAAAAAAACCTTTTTAAAAAATGATGGCAACAGAGAAATTATTAACTAATGGCTTCGCGTAATGGCATGTCACTCCCCCTCTCTCTGATATCCCCATTTCCTGCTTCTCTATAGCATATTATGAAAATAAAGGAGTAAACATGCCCTGAAAATAAGAAAATAACACACTCTCTAGCACCATTATCTAAACACCTGAGGAAACATGTGGCCGAAAAGTCCAGAGACAGAATAGCAGTGAAGAAGACTGACACACTTCATGTTGTAGTCTCCTCTTATTAGACACCTCTATGTAGATGCAGATGTCTGCTCTCCCCCTAAAAGAGCACAAGTTGCTGAACACCAGGGGATCAATTGAGTTCATTCCTTTTCAAAGGCAAAACCTCTAAACACTTGAACTGGACAGTATAAGGCCAGGAAACAAAGGAGTCTCAGATGTCTGACCCAAAGTGCCATCAGCTGTGAACCAGTGTGACCACAACAGGATGACTGCAACCTGACTCACGCTCAAACCTGGAAAGCATCAGCATGCGGAGACAGAGTATGTGGTCATACATCTCTCTTTGTCTCCATGACTGGATCATCAGTGCTTGACTTTTGACTCACAGGCAGGTGTCCTGTTCAGCAAAGTTATGATAATAAGAAATTTTATTTATATACGCTTTTTCAAAAAAAAGCAACTGAGCTGTCAATTAATGATGGACAGAAGAACTGACACTCAGTTTGGCACAAATAGAAAGTGAGTGATTTAAAATCAAGACCTTTCTCCCAGATGGATTCAGTTTCTCAGAGTCACCCTGGATTGACTGGGTTGGCTCATAAAGTTGGGATGTCTTCCTTTTGGGGGCAGAGCGTGACTGAGCCGCCCTATCTGGGCTTTATGACAGGGTGACCAAAGGACTCAGAGCCTGAGTGAAACCAGATTCTCTGCTCTGATGAGACCAAGATGAGGAGTTTGGCTCCAATTCATGGTCAGTCTGAAGGAAACCATGATGTCTAGAATTGGTTGTTCTTCTCAAGGATTTTATGTCCCCATACAGCATCTCTGGCGCTCAGCCAGGTTCTTTCATATATTGTGAAACACAATATACAAAAATAAAGATATGGTAGAAAATTCGTTTCATGTCTCCATCTCTACTTCCAAAGAAAAGTCTGAAAAATGTCGGAACATTTCATTAAATTTTAGGAACAAATTGACTGAAGTGACTGATCACTTGTTTTCAAACACAATTCATTTACTTGCTCTTTCTGAAAAGCATTAGGTTGAGACATTTAATGATGATGCTTTGACCATATAAACAAAAAGGACAGAAATATTCAGAGAGGTGGTGTCACCTGTTATGTTCAAAATCATATTCCAGTAGAAGTTAAGAAGGATATTATGCTCAGGGAAATTGAGGTATTGTGGCCTCAGGTTAACTTAAGGAACTGAATATGGGAGCAGTTTTTACAGGACATCACACATATATTCCTTAGAACATCAATTGCTCAACATAACTGATGCATGCTGTTTGAAACAAACGTAACACGAGTATGGTAACAATGGTAACACAGAGCATCACAATGTCACAGTGATTGCCAGGAAAAGTAAAATACCCAAAGCCAAACCAAATGTTGTGTACAAAAGCTCTCTCAGGAAGCCTTCCTGGAAAATCTCAGTAAAATATGGTGGTCAGCTATGATGAAAAAGAATCAGACATAGCACTAAAGGTCTTCCGTAAAAAGTTTCATCCAGTAATGGAGACGCATGTATCTCTTAGAGAAATGACAGTGAGACCTCACAGAGCACCATAGGTTGGCAAGAGAAAGACTCTGTGTCTCTGAGGGATAAGGCAAAGGAAAAGGAACAAAAAAGTGGAAGTACAATTGACAGAAAGAGAAACTAAACTCAGGAATTGGGTTACAAAGCTCAATAAAAAGAAAAAGAAACGATATCACGCTCTACAGCAAAGCAAAACAAGGAATGATGGGAAAAAGCTTTGGAGTGCACTAAACAGTATAATGGGACAAAACTCATCTTCACGAACCCTTTTTTTGACTATGGAGGTACTTTTATTAATAAACCCAAACAATTTGCAAATCATATGAATGGGTATTTTAGAAGTAAGGTATATAAATTATGGAGAGAATTATCACATGGGACAGACAATAGTTCATCCATTTTAACATAAAAATGATATGAGAGATAAACCAAGCAACTTTGAGTTTGATAAACTAAAAACTGAAACATCTGAAAAATTAATTAAGTGAACTTGTAATGACAAACAACCAGGAATCGATAATATAGCTGAAAACTGATTCAAAGAGCTGTTTATTACACAAAAGTAAGCAAATTAGCAAAAGTCCTACCTTTGTCTAATGATAAGAAAACATCATTTAGCAGCCAAAACAGCTGCCCCATAAGCTCTCTCTTAGCTATAGGTAAGATTTTTCAAAAGGCTATTTTCAATCAAATAGGAAAATACTTCTCAGCAAATAATCCTGTAGCAAATTTTCAGCATGCTTGTAGAAAGGGACATTCTATACGCACAGCTCTAGATAAATGACTGATTACTGGCACAGAAATTTGGACAGCAAAATGATATGGTGCAGTCCTACTAGATGTCACAGGAGCATTTCATGTAATTGACCATAAGGCCCTTCTTAAAAAGCTGAAATCTTATGGGTTTAGACTATCTGCAATGGCCTGGATGGAAAGTTATCTGATGCATAGATCACAAGGAGTCTTCTTTCATGGAAATTACTCAGATAATGTATCTATAGAGTGTGGAATTCCTCAAGGAAGATGCCAAGGTCCACTTATATCCTCAACTTTTACAAAGGATTTACTGTGTTACTAAAAGATGGTAAATTAACAATGAATAGAGATGACACTGCTGATTTAAATGTCATCTTGAAAAAGGAGCTGGATAGAACTGGGAAAGGGAATCTGATACTTAACCAACATGAAAAGTATTCTATTTCGTTCAAACCATTCTCTTAGGAGAGATCCAGAGTTAAAACTCTTTATAAATAAAACACCAATCAAACAGCTAAGGGGAACTAAGCTCCTCGGCATCATCCTTGACAAGAGGTTGTTATGGTCAAAACACACTGACAAAGTTGTAAACATAACGGCCAAGGCTTCAGTGGTAAGGTGACACAGAAAATACCTTACACAAGAATGAACTAAAATGGTACAAACACAATTGTCCTTTCTCAGTCCGACTAATGTCAAGCATTTTAAGCATGTGCACTCTAATTGCTGCAGCACAAAGCGGCACACCTTTTATCTCAAATGTCCACACAATGTGAACATCAACAGCAGGCAGTCCTGTCTACAACGGTTAAAGGTTGAGGACAGAATGAATGATGCGTACAGTAGTACCGTAGGCAGATCAATGAAAGCATGGAAGTCTTTACCACTGCCAATGACTGAACTCAACTAAACGCACAAATCAACGTTTATACAGCAAACAAACAAAAAGCCTGGAGTATCATATTTGTAGGATATGAAACACAGTCATAGGCACACATACTACACACACACACACACACACACACATTAATTAAACATACAAAACGAGATGTGTTTCGAATTGTATGTTGTAGAAGATTTCAACAATTTGTAAATGGAAATGATTCATGTACGCCTCTTTTTTTGGGATGATGACCAACATGTACGGTAAAATTTAATATAGATTTTTACTAGTTTTGTTCTGTCTTTTTTGTCTTATTTTTTGAAGGTATTGTTTTTATGTGGACCCCAGTGGTGCCCTAGGGCACAGCTAGTGCAGCTCCTGATAAATAAACAAATAAACTAGGTTCCTGGACTCCCGTCTTGCCAAGAATCATCTCCTTGAGATCTCAATTAATCCTGATCCAGCTCAAGAGGAGTCCTGGTGGTTCCAGGCTTCTTCATCTCAGAATGATGGAGGCCACTGAGTCTGGACCCTAAATGACCCTTGACACGATCTTCTTCATCATCTGCTGTGAGGTCTGATATAGACACTGATTCTTTCCACATCAGGTCCAATCAGCTGAGTCTACCACAAATGGACTCCAGTCAATGAGAAACATCTATCAGCTTCCTGCCTTAATTTGCCATTTCCTGCACTTCAGGTCCGCTGGTGACTCACCTGAACCCCTGTTCAGATGGAAACACTGGCCCTTGTCGGCCACCATATAGAACCCAGTGTGCGTTCAAACGCACTGCAATGGCCAAATGCATCTCAGTTAGAGAAAACAGCTTCAAGTACAGAAACAATGCAAATTCACAAACTCAAACACAAGTCTAAACGAGATACAAAAAGAGGTACGTGGTGCAAATGAAAAAACGTGCGGAAAAAAACAAAGACAAATGCATCATCATCAAACGCGCTGCAAATAGAGAAATGATGCAAAGCACAAAACGATGCAAACCAAGAAACCACCTGCACACGAAAAAACGCTGCATAACCGGTCACTACAAACGGAAGTGCTCCAAACCTGCAGGGGGCACTCTCAGCGTAAAATATAATAAAATAAACTTTACGTAATGTGCAGTGTTGTACAGTGATATAAACATAATATATAAATATAATCAAATAAAATTCACATCACCGCTCCCGCTGTATGTTCAAACACCGTGGTTAAGTCAGCTGTTCTGTCTCTCTCTCCATCCTGTGTGTCTCTCCACACACACGCTGTTACGCTGAGAGTGCCCCCTGCAGGTTGTGAAGCACTTCCGTTTGTAGTGACCGGTTATGCAGTGTTTCTCGTTTGCATCGTTTTGTGCTTGGTATCATTTCTCTATTTGCAGCGTGTTTGATGAGGATGCATTTGTCTTTGTTTTTTGCCGCACATTTTTTCAACTTTTTGTACCTCATTTAGACTTGTGTTCGAGTTTGTGAATTGGCATCGTTTCTGTACTTGAAGCTGTTTTCTGTAACTGAGACGCATTCGGCCATTGCAATTAATTTGGCCCTTGTTGGCCACCATAGTTCTGAGTTCTGTTTACTCTCCCGTGTAAACAGATCTAGAATTATTGTAAACAGAGAATAAACATGTAAGCTCTGTTTACTTTCTGTAAATTTATTCTTTCCTGAAATTCCTTCCATGTTTTCCTTGTTTGCCATTTTCTTGACACTACAGTGCTAAGAACTGTGGGTAAGGACTCAGCATGTGGGGCAGCCACATGCTGAGTCCTTACCCACAGTCGCACTATGAGATAGCGGGGGTGGGCAGGTGCACAGGAAGATATTTACTGCGTCACAACGAGGAACTTAAAGAGTTATAAATAAATAATCAGAATCACTGCCTTCTGGTTGTTTTGTTGCTGTCCATAGCTAGTTTCCATTTTAATCTCTTTATTCAGACTTACAGAAGATATTAACCCTTTGTGTGCAGTGGGGAGAGGGGGCGTAAACAAGGGACTAAGCCTTTGTGGTTCACATGTCCCACCCCCACTCATGATTGCTGTACAACATCTTAATTGAAGTTCCAGGTCATATTGACCTTTGACCTCTGCTCACGATAATCAAATTTGTTGGTCCTTGAATCTGAGTGAACTTTTTTTTCCTGGTTTGAAAAATTCCCTCTACGTTTTAGAAGGTGAGATTTTGTATTTACAAGGCGAAGATTTAGCTTTGTGAGGTCACCATGGCCTTGACCTTTGACCTTTAAGCACCAAAACCCAAGAAGTTTGTCTTTGATTCATATATATTTGTGATTTTAGTGCATGATTTTTTATTTTAGTGAACGCGTTACTGAGATATTGTGTTTGCAAAACAAGACAGAGGGACAGAGGGACAGTCTCACAACCTCAAAGCAATAAACGCTGCTGAAGTTTTACATTCATAAACAGAAAACATGGGAAAATATTGATTTATCTGGTTTTATTATCAACAAAAACTTAGTGGATATATATACTGAATTAGATGAATATAGATACCAACAAGTGAGTTCCCTCACTGTGCGCTAAAGATACATGAAAACAGATGAAACACTGTCAAGACATGTTGACAGAGTGACAAATTGACAGAGTCAAAGCTACACTGGACGCACACATTCAATGCAATCATCAGTGTCCTGCACTGATTCACAACAGTAACACGTTGAATACAAAGATTAATATTCCTAAAAAATACAGTAAGTCAAAGTGATGATGAGTTTCATTTTATCTATCAGGACTGAGACATGTGATCCATTTCAGACTATATGAAACTGTCACATGACTATAACATGTTTATGAAACTTTCAAATTAGTCTCATTTGTTTTTTCATGAAGCTACAAAACAATCAGAGAAGTGAAACTCTTCAACAGCTACAACTGTATGGCTCCTTAAAAAGTCACCAGAGGAGTTCATAGAATCATGAGAAGAACCAGTTGTCTGAACTGTGTACTGTATATGTGAGGTGAGGTACTGGTTCATCTCGTCAACACAACTTTAAATAGCACCTTAAACGTTCAAAGACCTAAAACATGGCTTCTTCAGTGAATTTAGAGAAAAATCATGGACTTTCAATACTGACTGTTGATCAACATCACTTTTCTGTTGCGTCAATTGCTCACCCACAGCACAACAAAGCCAATCAATTCGACCCTCAGTCAAGTAAGGCCAGAGTGGCAGTTTCTCCCGCTTCATGTTGTGTCTTAGCCTGGAAAGTTTTTATAAATAATAACACTGCTGCCCTGCAAAAAGGAGACATTTCTTGACTCCACTCAAGTCCCTAATCAGACTGTGGGTGAGGAGGATATAGGAACTGTGTGAGGGGAAATTGGCAACAGAGTCAGCTCCAAAGTCTGACTGACGCAGAGCTTTTATCCAGTGGGTGTACAAGCATAACAACCTGATGACTAAAATCAAACAGGAAGCACGAGAAAACTAATAAAAATAAAAGCAGAGCTAGGATGCTCCTGTGTCTAAAGTCAGTTAGCTCAAATGTGCCTTTAAAGACGGCGCCAGATGAAAAGTCAGAGGATCGCAAGTTTACAAGAGGTACACAAGTTTTTGCAGTTTATCCTGAAAGGAGCATGAAAGTCTGACATTCCCATCCCTTCGGCCATGATGCTAAAAACTACCACTATAGAGAACTATAGAGGCACCAGATGAGATAGTGGACAAACATACGTAACACAAGGAAAGATAGCTGTGTATTCAATGGTAACTATATAATTAACTTTGCAAATGTAAAAAATTGCTTAATGAAACCTAATTGTGAATATTATGAAACTTGGCTTTAAGGCTTGAGAACTGGGTGTGATAATATTTCATGGGGGGTGATATGGTTCGATATCACCTCCAACTAAATTTGGATGATGTAGCCCTGGCAGGATGTTTGGCTTTAAACACACAGCTGTAAATAGTCCAAGTGGAATGCATCCTAAATTTGTGAAGTTATTGTTCAGCTTAGAGCTATAATTTCCTACTACAAGTAAAGAATCATCACTTCCTCAGTGGAAACACAAATGTCTAACATCTTTATATTACTGAGCTGCATGAAGCCTGTTGATCATAATGAGTTACCATTTTGTTTTCAAATCAAATGTGTTAATAAAATGTATAATTATTAATAGGCTCGTTTTGCTCTACTTATGTTAGCATTTTAATCAATGAAAGGCTTTTCTCACTGAAAGTATTTAAACACCTAATGGTCTTAGATGCAATCCTCAGACAGTCAAAGGTCTAGAGTGACTTTTTAAAGTCAAAGTTGATCACAACCAAGTAAATAAGATATTTTGCTGCTTAATTATTCCTTTGGAGTTTTCTGTGAAACTCTGGGGATCCAGCTTGTAGGTCAGATAATAAGACAGTCAAACTGTGAATAGTTTTCACTCATGGATTTTGTCGATGAATTCACAGCTGAGTTTTGAAAAGTAATTGGCAGGTATTGGTAAAGGTGAGTCAGTTTCAGTAGTCTTGAAAAGTGATGGGCTGTAATCTATCACTAGGTAATTAGATTCAATTTTTCAGTGGACAGGTATGAGGGATTACTCAATTCACTTAAAATTCAGTGATTCCAAAACCCAGAGGAAGTGAACATTCACTGTTTGGTGTGAACATGTCAGCACTCCGGAGCGAGCAAAAGCAATCTGCAACATTTGAGTCCCTCATTTGAGTAAATGTTCTACACTAAGCAAAATGTGACAGATAGCAGAATAAATTAATGTTATGGCCAAGTACATGCTTAGTTCCACAGCCTGGATCTGGCCCATGAACACAAAAGAATATCAGATGTCACGTTCACATCTGTCAATACCAGCATAAGAGCTGGAATCTTCTCAGATGTGGGTGTATAAAGGCCAGACTCAGGCCAAGGACCAAGACATATGCTGGCCCCAACTTTTCATCTTACAGAAATCAGCCGGTTTGTTCAGCTGAAGATGTGAACCAGTAATGTTGTGCTGTGTGCAGTCACTGGGGCCAAGCCAACAGTCTATGGACTGACTGCTCATTCAATCAGAAAGTCTTGTTTTCTATTCCTACACATTAAATACAATAGCTACATCAAATGAGAGTGGAGACCTTCGAGACTTATAAACACCTTTGATGGATGGATACATGATTTAAATAATGACTAATTACCTATGTTGACTAATTATTATCTTTTAAAAAGTTATATGTAATGAGAACAAGTTCAGCCCAGTGGTGCTGTTGGTTGCGAAATCAAATGCACTGCCACCACATGCCAAAATTCACAGGTTCCTGCTGGTATTTTTCCGAGAAAGAGGATCCAGGACAGGCTGGATTCGTGCTGCAGCCTCAGCTGTAGTTCAGAACATATATGTTTACCCTTATTATACATAATTATGCAGTTGAATTCAGCACTGGTGGTCGAGCGCTTTAAAACACGTGCCATGTGTCCTGGCCAGAGCCGTACGCTGCAGGTCATTCCCCTCACTCTCCCGCTTTTCTGTCGGCCTCTTTGCCAATTACAGACTAAAATAAAGGCATGAAAAGCCTACGTAAAAATCAACCGTAAAAAAACATATATATAATAAAATAATAATAATAATCAAACATTTTGTGTTTGAGCATACTAAAACATTGCTCTATTATGTAACCTGCTTTCTTGTCTGGAGCAGATGGTGGTGATTGCTGCTTGACTAGGGCTTCCCCCATTGTTGTGCTTCAAAGACAAGAGATCATAATACACCCTTTGTATATTGATGTCTTCAGGACAGATTAAAATCCGCAGTGACTCTGTAGTAGAAAGTGACGGATGGAGCTGGCTGGTTAGCATGCTGATGTCAGTGGAAGAAAGTGTGAGAGAGACACCTGAGTTAACATTGATGTTGGTGATTAAAGGTCTGAAGTTAAATGTTTAACTTCTTGTCGGTCTTCTTCCAGGCTTTTGAGTAAACAACTGTGACTGCTAACACTGTAGCAATGGCTTCATTTACAGATGGCCCCTTTAATACTAGTACACAGGTTCTTGATGGACTTGGTTATTGTTTTTTTGTTTGTTTGTTTGTATGGGGTTATCAGATCCCAATAATCCTGCTGATGCTATTTTTGACTGCTTGTATTCTTTTTGCAATGCAACCATTGCAGTATTTCACTACTCGTCCATTGCAAATCCATTGTTTGGAGTCCTCTTAGCAAAATATATAGGCCAGAATGTTCTGTTTGGAAAATTAAGTGAAAAATCAACACACTACTCCTTGCAGATATGTATGTGTGAGCCTTTTTAGGCAGAACAGCCAAAATAATCCATCCCAATGCTGCGGGGGTAGCCGTCAACCACCTTCAGTGTCACAGGGTCGATCCTCCAATAGTGCAGACCACTCAGGAAATTGGCATAGCCTGTCAGAGGGTGAAAGAGGACAAGCTTGGGTTTATGGGCCAAAGAGGACATAAAAACTTGGCAGAGAAAACTCACTTTTTACTGAAATCCTCACCATATTTGTCCCGAAAGGCTGCATCAATGTGGCTTGGCAGTCCTCCCCACTCATGCATGCTGTGAGGGTGCACGTCATCCACTCGATTCTCCTGAGGATTGAAGTTCCAGTAAGAAGTGGACTTGAAGAGATAGACCTTCTCGTCCCAATTCAACGCTGCCTGGATATCTGTTACAGGAAGACCAAGCCAGTGCACCAAATCTGGTCCAGTTATCTTCCTTTCAGCATCAAACACCCAGTAGCGGTCACCTGTCATAATTTAAAAAGGTGGAAAAAAAACACAAAAATTGAATTCACCTGCATTTGAACTTTATCATGGGCTGCTGTCAATACTCTTTCAAGACATGTCTCATTTCAAGATAAAAAACACACACAACTTATGTAACATCATCATACTAAGGTCAGAGTAAACTAATGTCCTGCTTTACTTGATTTTTGTGTTTTTATCTCTGCATTGATTCTTTGGACACAATCTGAGTTGGCATGTGAATTTGAATGTATCATGGATATGTATGCTAGAAAAGAAATATATTTGTGTGAGAGTGAGCCAATGTGGCTTCTATAGCAAAGTTTAGCAGACTGTAGGGAGGCATAACACATATTCATTGAATTTATCATGATGTTTTCTTTTTCTTTTTCTTTTTTTTTTTTTTTACTTTTTAACTAAATCATCTTCTACCACTTTAGCCGGAGCCAATCCCAGCTCACACTGGGTGACGGCGGGGTACACCCTGGACAGGTCGCCAGTCCATCACAGGGCCAACACACAGAGACATACAGAGACCAACAACCACTCACACTCACATTCAGACCTACAGACAATTAACACAAACAAGATGTCCTTGGACGGTGGGAGGAAACCGGAGTACCCGGAGGAAACCCCACGCAGACACAGGGAGAACATGCAAACTCTGCACAGAAATGCCCCAGGCCAGGAACTGAACCCATGACCTTCTTGTTGTGGGGCAACAGGGCTAACAGCTATGCTGCTGAGCTGCCCTTTTCCTTTTTCATGTTCTTCCCATCAGGAACTCATGTTTTTGAACATGCATGTGTGGGTAACATCAACATATACTTCTATAGCATGGGCACATTTGCACCAAGTTAACACAAGAAGGCGTTTGACTGGGTGAATAGAGACATTACTTTGCTATTTAGTCTCTTTCTCAAACACCAGTTGCCTGTGTTCAATTTAATGATTATTTAACATGATCTTTTCCCCAGAAATTTGGAGTAAAACAAGAAGAGAATTGATGATCAGATAATAGGGACATTGTTGTATGTGGATGATGATATTCTATTGGCTACACAAGAAAGAGAGCTTCAGATTGAGATAATGCTGAACACCATTACTGGAATTTAAAGACTAATGGTGAACCAAAGCAAAACACAAGTGGGAGAAGTTCAGTTGTTTTGAAATCTTTGGACAGTAAAGCTGTTCTGTACTGATCAGCATAAATGTCTTGGCCTGACTCTGGTGTAACACATATTATTTAAGTTAGCTGTCAGTGTTTTAGCTCAGTCTGCAGGCAGACTGTGGTAATCTGGGATACCATAATGTTACTCAGTGTTGTAATGTGTGTGTCCTGTGTCAGACTATGCTTCTGGTGTCTGGAGTTTCCATGAATATTCTATTTGTAATACTCAACATCATAGAGCTATTTGCAATTTTTATGATTATATAAATTTTTCTTACTGTTGGCTGTTAGTGGCAATATGAGTTCAGAATCCTCAAATATCTGACATGAGAGAGAAAAGCTCCAGCTCTGCAATAGACTTGTGAAGTTGACTGATAAGATATTTAATTATGACACTTGCATCTTCAACACTGGGCCAATGAGCTAAAAACAATATTGTATATGAGAAATTATCCTGTGACATTATAGATATTATAAAAAATTGTCCCAAAAGCAGAAAGGTCTTTTTTTTTCTTTTTTTTTTTGCCCTTTTGGAGTGAGCCAAAATTCGGAAGTACTTACAGTGTGTAACCCTACGTTAACTGTAATTTAACCTTCATGCTTACGCGTTCAGGAACCCTTTCAATTTCCCCAGAAACAGGTAGGTTTAGTACCACACCTGAGGAACACCAGATTTGCTCATTATGTAAATTAGATGAAGTGGCAAGTGAGATACGTTTTTTATTTAATTGTCCTGCCAACGAGTGTTTTGCTTGTGTGTTTGTGAGTGTGTGCTTTACTTTCATAAGAAGACAGAATTGACCTACTGTTGTTTCAGCACGAGATTTAGGGAATCGTCAGTTGCCATAAGCATAAATTTAGAGAGTCAGATGACAATTTAAGTTTTTTCAGATGTTATAACACCTGAGGTTTCACTGTGGTTATTTCTTATTCTGATTATCTGCATTCAGTGATTCTATCTCAGCTCTACCTGCTGTGCTAGGTACATGTTAGCTGAAGCTTCAAACTCAGATCTTTACCTTTGACCACAAACAAAACCCTTCAGATCTTCAGTCATACAACTTCTATTGTTCGTACATAATTTAGTTTTCATTGTTTTTAGTAGTTGACGTTCTAACTGACACATTTCAGTTTGTACACATGAAATGACCTACATTTTGATGCCCAACTGTTTCCAAATTCCAATGCCAGTTTAAGTTTCCCATTTTATGGTACAATAAAAATAATCATTTCAACTGTTTAAATGTTCAGCACAGATACATTCAATAGAACATGTAGTATCTGTTTCTGTATTAGAACCAACCTTGGAAGAACCAGATGTTGCCAGACTTGTCTTCATATGCAGCATCAATGTGGTCAGGAATGCCCTCCCAGTGGCGCGAAGCCAAGGCTGGATAGCCGGCTTGTAGCTGCCCATCACGGATACGCCAAACGTATTGAGCCTTGAAGAAGAACAGCTCTCCCCTGATCATGGACACAGCATCAAAGCTGGTTCTGCAGGCATCCGGCTGGGGCACAGCGACACACAAAACAGGTGGAGTTTTTGGCTAAAATGTGACTAAAATGGTTGGCAAAACTGGTGCTGCTCTGAAGTCCATTATAAACACTGTCATACCATTCCAATATCAATCTCATTGGTCTCAGCTATCTCAGGCGGTGTGTACAGCGGGGGGCCATACAGGTACTGAATACCCCTCTTGTCATCCTCACTCAGTTGTAGCGGGTAGGAGTTGCTGTAGAAAGGACACATCACGGCCTCAGGCTCCAGGGAGTGCTGTAGGCCCAGGACATGGCCAAACTCATGAGCTGCCACTTGTAGGAGATCTGTGCCTGAAGGTGAAGGCAAAGGACGAGAGGACAAAAAACTAAGATTAGTAGCCATTACTGTACTGGTGAAATGATATGCTGTTCTTGAGACAAGCCTAGAAATCATGATAAAACAACATGTTTATCTCAGAGTAGAAACTTAACTCACCCACATCGTTGCCCAGTGTCCAGTGTTCATCATAGTCAAAGTGGACTTCTCCCTCTCTGTGGGTCCGGGGAAAAAAGGCATGGGCCAGGATTCCTCCAGGACCGTCAAACGGCAAAGAGTCCCCATGCCAGTATCTACGACAGTCGTGCTTTTATTGTACACAAGTGAAACACTAAAGTAATATATTTCCATCTAACCTGCTGTGAATCCTGGTGGCAAAATAACAGACAAAAAAAATATCAAATAACCGATTACAGATTTCCGGACATCTCTTTTGTCATCCAAGAAAGGTGCAACAACAGCACCTGCCTCTTAAGAGCTGAATGAGCACTTGTTGTGTAAAAGCAAATATGCTATCCTGGGACAGTTGTCCAGTCAGGAGGGACAAACTTTTGTCCCATCGCTTTATTTTCAGAGGCATGTACCATTAAACAACTGCAGAGGCCACTAAAACAGCTCCAGTCAAACAAAAGAAATGTGAAAAACATTATAATACCTTATTTTTGTCCTCTCATGGTTTACTGTGAGGAACTTGCTTTCTTTTAATACAGGTCTAATGCTCCTGTCAGTGTCCCCAGAGTGGCTGAAGCTTCAGGCTACATTTAAGTGTTTTTATTCATCTCTGTGTGATGATTTACTGTCTGATTTTATTGCTCCTGAGCTTGGAAACACCCAGAATATATCAGCTTGAGGAGACAAAACAGACGAGCCTCTTAGTTTTTCAAGGCTACAATAGTTCTCACCCTTCAGTGTGAATAATAACTGCAAGCAAAGCTCAGGTAAGTTTCTCATGTCTTGCACTGCACCCAGTCTTGTTTTCTGGTTTCTGCATGTTTATTATTTCCTGTTTTATTGTGTAATGTCTAACCATTCCCTCTTGTTTCAAATTCACACTGCCAGGCCATTGCGTGTTTTCAAGTGTCACCCCAAGGTGAGAGCATCCACTGGTATGTGATCTGCTGTTTTGAAGTCTCTGGTTTGTAATTTATTAGCCACCCCCCCAATGCATACTTTGCTTATGGTCTAATTTCTTCTAAAGGGGACCATAATTTAAAAAATAAACATCATGTTGCAATGAAGACTTAAAACTAAAGAGTGAGAACATAAACTCATTTGGAAAATTTAACAAAAATGTTTACTGAACTGAAAAATCAAATGAGAAGGACGATCATTTTCACATAGACTTCAGTAAAATCTGACATTGTTTTAGAACCAGTGAAGTTGCCCTCCAATGGTCATAGGATGCAGGTTTAATAGTCTTCAGGATTGGCTTCATGTTCCATCTTTGTCTATAGTCTTTGGATTACTGTCAGCTCTGCGCCTAATGTTTTGCATGTCATTTTTTCTGACTGGTTTCCTCAGCGTTTTGCCTGACCATTTGGATCTGTTTGCCTGACCTGTTTGGTGACTGTTAACCCGTCAAGATTGAGTTTCTGATAAAGTTAGTGTGTTGTGGAGGTAACAGGGTTTCCACAGTGATCAGCAGGTACTTGGTTAAATTGGTAATTCCAGAGTCCGTTGAGACCATATATTTTGTCCCACTGCATCCCAAGATGGGTTATGGTGAAAGTAATTCTGGATATGGGGTCTTCAGCAAGCACAGAATTTCATTTACAGTCCCAGCAGTCCTGTCAATGTAACTGGACAGCAGGAAGTGCGGCCTCATACCTCGCCTAACCCTCACCTGACCTAAATCTTATTTATTCTTTAATCATTACATTGTGTGGATCCTCTTTGGCATTTAGTTACAATTCACATAACCAAATACTTGCCATATTAAAATTGGAAACATAATGTGAGATTGAACGTGATTATAACAGCATTTATAAGACATAGTTCCAACAGTAACTTGCGCAGGTCAGGACTCAAACTTAAAAAGTTCTTGCACGTATGAAACTGTGATGTGGCTACATAAAATGAAACAAGACAGTTGTTTTGACATGGAAGTGTTGTAAACTAAATGCCAAATAGAATAATCTGATGTGTTAAAAATGTAGCTGCAGGCATGCTATTCAGTTCCTGCCAGACAAGTCCTGTGCTGCATTCATTGATGTTTTTGATGTGCTGTTGATCTGAGCTGGGAAACATCTGATTTCGATTTTCCTGGGTCACTCTGACAGAAGAAGAATGATGGGAAACTGCTGCCAACAGTGGGTCTTTATTTACAGCTGGCTGCACACATTTCTCAAGATTGCGTTGATACAGTCAGCATGACAGGACTCAGCATGAACATTTCACTGCTTTGACATATAATGCATTCAATGACCTCATCATTCAAAACTCAATAAATGTTTTTTCTCACTCAAACTCTACCGCAACAGAGCCCGGAACATGACAACACACTCTTCCGATCACAATGCAGAACAAATGAAACATGAAATTTCTTAACTGGGCTTGACATCACTGAACAATGAACACTTCATTTCCAGGCGGGGATCGGAGGGCAGGTGAGGGGAATCCAGAGAGTTTCAAACTGATCAGAATGATTTATTGTTCCACAGATCATCCCAGGATGGTGTGACATTTCCCTCTACCTTAGTCTCCACAGGTGGAAGCCAAATGACCAGAAGCCACATGATCAGATACAACCCAGTACAGATCTGTATGGGCACTAGATAGATGGAAGCGGTCTACTAATAACAGCAGCTGTTGTTAGTGTTTTCAGGTCAGTGTGCTCTGACTCAGTGCTCTGGTCCCAGAGCTGGTGATGTGAGATGTGCATCCGGTGTTTTGGTTCGGCTCGTATGTGAAAAGAACTATGATGTTTTTAAAGAGTGAATTCAGTTTGGAGACCTCCACTGACTACCCACAACCTGAGGAGCAGGTGTAGGATAAATACTTGTTTCTGATTGGCTGCCTCCTGAACACGTGTGTGATGCTGCCCCAGGATTGGCCTGCCTGCGTGTGGTGCAGTGTGCTGGTTCTCACCTGTTGAAGTCAATAATGATGTCAGCTTTCTCGGTGGTGACCTCTCTGAACCTCAGGGGAGTCACAGCGCTCCACACACCGAAAGCCTCCTGCAAGACACGCCGCACTTTGTCCTCACTCATCTGCCAGGGAAATCGCACAATCCTATTGTACACACACACACACACACCAATGTGCTTTATTAAAGAGCACTCATGAAACACACATTTGAATCCTATAACTAAAGTTCTGCTGAGGATGTGATGTCAAACTTTTCTGACTCTCATATTCAGTCTGCTTCCTGCAGCTGGTGGGTTGTTCTGTGTTTTTCTCTTTGCTCTTTATTCCAGAGACTTTCTCTACTCTCTTGATTACAGAACATTATTCTTTGTTTCATGTTGACCTTTCCCCCAACACCCTGTCCCCTATCAAAGTCCTCAGCCTTCTCACACTTAGGCTGCATCATGTCCTACTCTTCCTCTCAGGTGAGCTTTGTGAAATGACCAAAAATGTCACAATTCCCTGCTCAGTAAAAGGCCAGCTGTGACACTGAACAAGGAAGTTGTCTTGGCCTCGTTATGGACAGTTACTTTTGAACCAGACTTGTCCAATCGCTCCCTTCAACACCTAAATACAAGTTCTTTACTTGTTTTCTTGTGGGAGTTTTGGAGGAAATTGAATAATGTCTGTATTTTTGCCCTCAATGTCGCCAGCACAGAGGAACAGCTCACTATGGCTCTTAAGATGGGACTGGAATATATTAGTTATTTATTATTAATCAAATATAATCATATAATCAATATACTTATAAAATAATATACTCGTTCCACCTTACATGGGCAGGGCCAAATGTTGTCGGGGCTTTTAATGATTATGTACAAGCAGAATGGTTTTCTTAATCAAAACTAACATGTTCCAGTTTTAATGTTGACAAAATGATCAATAATTGATCTAATACATGATTGCCTTATCTGTGCCTTCATCCCTAAGATTACTGTGGTTGTGCAGTTTGATATAATATTGGGCAGTGGGGAGAACAATGTGACACCTGAGGTGGTAATACAGTGAATATTATTACTTAAACAATGTTTATTTAACATTCAGTTTTTCTACATGTTATTTAAATGGACCACCTCTCTGAGTCTGTGTCAGACCCGCCCCTGATACCTTATTGTACTTACAGACTGTTAGAATAATATGTTGTATATAATTATACTATTCTGACATTGGTTTACAATATATTGAATTAATTAACATTATATTAGACTCATGTTACAAACTAATTAGTGCCAGTCTGAAAATGATAATCAATCAATCCCTGAATTATAACTCAGTTGCATGTGATTCAGAGGCCCTCGTCCTTCCAGAGATATTAAGTCAATTATCTACTGTCTCCCAAAGGTGGTCAGACCCCTGACATCAGATTAAACTGAAAATCAATAACCTCAATAACTAATAAATAACAGCTTTCAGCTTTTCACCACAATCTGTCCCAAAACAATATCTGTGATGAACATAAACACAACCAGAGTATCATAATAACTTAAACCAAATCATTTAGTTGTCTAAACCAGAGACAGGATTCTGATTGCAAACTAGGATCAGTCATAGACTCTGTACACCTGCCATCCACCCCTGGCCCTGCCAGACACCTTCATTTAACATTGTAAAACAGTGCTCAATGTTTTGTCATGCTGTGTTGATCAGTGCCTGAGGGGGCTCACAACTTTAATCTAGAGGTTGCAAAAGCCTTGTTTTAATTACAGCATTGATGAGAACCCTTCTCTCATGGCATCAGTCGGCAACAGCCCAACCATGGCACATGACACTGGGATTAGAGCTGTGCTGATGTTCTGATAATGTGTTCACAGACAGGGCTCTTTCTTTAGGTGCAGCTGTGTGGACGAGCTTAGACATGACACACAGGAGGTAACCTGAACCTCTTTACCTACAGGCAAGCAACATTGCTGATGGTGTGAAGGGACCCCCCCCCCCCACACACACACACTAATCAGACAGCTGTTTGTGCAGCAGTGAGAGGAAAATGTGCATGTCAGATAAAGCTGAAATCCTCCAGGCATTAAGTCATGCTCTTGGATACAGAGACAGCACTACTAAAACAATGGTGATGTGGTGTTCAGTGGTCGATAACTCACTCACTATCTTGATGAGTGTGTGTGTGATGTGTTTCTAACTTTCTGAATATTGTAAAACAGTGAGTTGTGATCAAGGCACTTCAGAGAGAGCCACTCCATCCACCACACTGTTCTCACCTGATGCTAATGCTGGTTAACCATTTCATCAATTGGAGAGGCAGGCCTTGTAGACTGTGGTTGGGAAACCTCTGCTGGGTGACCCCTTGTTGCCTACTTGATGCCCTCATCTTAGTTCTAGCAGTGCCGTTTGTTTCCTTATCACCTTGTCACATGACTCCTGGTCAGGCTTTGCTCTTGTTTGGTTGGTTAAGATCAGTCCTTCCAATCTTGACATGACGTCACTTTTTAAATCAAATTTGAAGGGGAAAAGTGTGAAATCTGCATGAATGTATGCAATCACTCTGCTGCTAAATGTTCCACCCTGTTGGTCATTTGATGCCGGTCACAGTTTACATAGGGTTTATCAGTTGCTGTTTTTTCATCAGAAACAGCTGCCTGCTGCTGCAAAAGCAGCGCTGAGAACATAGAACCAAAACAGAAGTTCAGGGATGTGAAACAAAGTAATGAGCTGAATGGATGTCGGGGAAGCAGCAGAGTGAGCTGATAACTCTCTGCTCTGTCACTCTCAGTAGGTTGGACTTATGTTTTAAGATCAAAGTCATCGGGATTTAAGCCTGATCTAATCAGGCAATGACTACAGTTTATTCTACCTTGATTATATTTAATAGAAAACAGTTGCACAGTGTTTGGTGTGTTGCTGCGACATTTTACCAGCAAAACATTCAGTCAAACAGAGCACTGCACGGAGACTTGATGTAGAACATCCTGGCAAACACATAAATAACAAAAATAACAATAATAATAATCATCCCATGCAGCTTTGAATTCCAGGCTGATTCCACATTTTACAAGGTGGCTACAACTCAGCATTTTTTTGCTGCTTTGATTCTGCAAACAAGCCATAAACAATGTATACTACAAGCTTGTGGTATACGAGCTGAAATGTAAACACATTCTCCTGTTAGTAACCACAATCATGCCATCACATCCCCAACTACCCCCCTTCCTACACAACTCAGACCCCCTGCCCTCCACCCAATCCCCACTGCCCGGTTTCAGTGGTCCATACCAAACTAAAGCCATCTGCTCTGTTTTGAAGTCCTCTCGGATAAACTGGGCTTTGTTTTTCCAGACTTGTTTTTTTTCTGGACAAATTACTGAGAGGGACTGTCTTAAATTCAACAGAGATGGCAGTGCAAATATTCCACAGAACCACAGAATTCAAGTGAGCACTTGTATTGGAAACAGATTGTTCAACTGATTTTACTTTTGAGAAAGACAATAGTCAGTGTCACTCACTACAAACCAGATATATTGTAGAATCTGACACCTGAATGAACCAATGTATCACAAACACAACTTACTTGTAAGTGAGGTCAGTCTTCTCCCAGCGCCCTCCAAACAGCGCAAATCGTTTCCTGCGCTGCTGTCTACTCAAGTCTCCCTTCTTCTTCGGGTAGTAGTCAGACAGGTCAACCTTTATCAAGGACGGATAGTCTGGGACTCCACACCGGGGACGCTTCCAGAACTTTGTGTCATTTTTGAATGCTGGTACAGACTTAAAAGGGTACTCTTCGTTTAGCGTGTCCTGTTCATGTCGGCCTCTTTTCTTTAGGCTGATGTGACTGTTGCTGTGAGGCCATGCCTGCAAACACAGACACAGTCTCTGAGATCATCATACAGTCTTTATTAGAATCAAAAAATTCTCATGGACCTAGTGGTGCGATGCGAATTTTTATGCTGATGATATAATTTTATACATTATCAGTTATTTCCCTGTCCAGGCTTAATTTAGATAGATTTAGACTCAACTTCTGATGACCACTGAGCTCCTTCAAACATCAAAAACATGACGTGTTAGCATTAATATTGTTAACGTCTGAGAAACTGTTTCAGTTTCAGTGAATAATCTCTTTTGGCACATTATCCTTATTTTTAAAACACCCATAAGGCATTGAAATACAGTGTGAATGTGATTTTTTTGAACATTTCCCTCGAAGATACCTTCCTCCCACTTCCCTCAAACAGTGAACAAGTCACACAGTCCAAATGTCACTCAACCTTTTACAGTATCAGTGGGAGAGAACACTCTCTTTTTCTGCCATCATACTGAATCTGCCATTTAGGTTTTCACCATTCATGTTTCTCCAGGGAGGTTTTTGCTTGCTCGGTGTTAATTTCTGCCAAACTAAATCAACGACAATCTCAATTTTAAACATTAAACCATAGCTAACTCCACCAACACCTGGCTAAAGTAACTGGGTTACACAACATTATGTTGTCACAGAGTGACCTTTGACCATTTGGATTGAAAATCGTCACACCATCATTGTTTCAAGACATTTTTGTTAAATCAGGCTAAAATTAATCAAAGAATTTATGCCAAAAATAATTGGTTTTATAAGCGCATAATGACCATTGACCTTTGACCTCTGGAAATCGTTTATTCTTAGCAGAGAGTTTCTGAGGATGACTGCCACTGTGTTATGACTGCATCATGTGGCTCACTGGCCACCTGCTTAACGCCGGTGCTAATCAGCTGTGTCTTAACATCCTGTCCACTGAGTAATGTCATCCACATGCAGTCCATTCACCTCCAGACTCGCTGGGAGGCTCCCTACACACGCCACTTGGCTGTTTACTGATTCTGTACTTATGGTTTCTGTTTTTGCTGATTGGACTGTTTGAAGCCGGCAAGCTCAGCTGTCTCATCAGCCAATGATTGTTGGTACAGCTCAAGTCCAGGGCTGCTGAGTGGCCATTTTAATCAGATACAACAAGCTGGACCAGTATACTATTGTGACTGGGCTCCAGCAAGATGGGCAACGATCACAGGAGAACTGTAATGAGGCTGCTGCCTCATTCGTGCCACATTACTGAGGTAAAAGCTATTAGTTGAAAAGGGTAAGGTTCATGCCTCCCATGGTCAACTGTAACCAACAAAAAATATTAACTGTTACCACGTTGTTGTGTGTTTTCTTCAGACCACCAATAGCTTTATAGCTCTGAGCTAATGTAATATAGCACTTATGATAATACTCATGATAACTCATGATATATGAATCTAGAAAAGTCCCGTAACCACTAATCTGCCAGCTCAGACAAGAACCTGCACTCTTTGTTCTGGGAAACTAATGGAAAATCAACCAGGATTGTTTTGATTTAACAGATAAAAGTTCAAGTTAACCTCAATCATGACAGCAAGTACCCTCCACCCAGTGTACACTGTGATTAAGGAGTCTGATTTATTGATTAATTGTCCTTCAAAAACTGGAAAGCAAATAAGACAATCATGAGAATACTTTCATGCTTGATCAGAGATTCAAAAGTACTCTAATGTAAAAGGATTATGTCGAGGCATTTGTTCAAATACAACCAGAAATCAAGCTGGATCTTTGTCAGCCTGTGTCAACAAAGCCTCTGAAATGAACCAAAGTGTACCATCTGGGCAAAATCCAGATTTTTTCAGCATACACTGAAACAAAAGATGGAACGAGCCTCTGTGATGTCACTCACAGGTTTCTGGAGAGCTAAGAGTGAGTTGCTCAGCCATCTCTATTTTAGCAGTGCCTGATTCTGCCCTAACTCCAAGTATAAGTGCACCTTTGCACTTAAAGTTTTGACATCTAGCCTATTAATTTAAAAAATTATTTCAAGTTAGAAAAGTTAGCACTGCTTCATCAGTGAAGACCAGGCTGTGGAGGTGGCTCTTGAAATCAGTGCTGGGTGAGCTGATTGATCAGCTGCTGTTTGACTAATCGCTTCCTTTGAAATGCAGCAGTGTGCTACACACAAAGATTTTTTTATGAAGAAATTGTGTGCCAACAGTTGACCCAATAATGGTGGTGTTTGTGCAGCAGGAACTCTTGCTGAGGGCTGCTATGACATCTTGACTGAAAGGAGATTATCGATCACCAAAATATTTGCAGATAAAACTAATGTAATAATTACTTATGCTTACACATGAACAGACAACAATGAAGTAGGTTTGTGAAGGTTTTAAGCACTTACACCACTAACAGGCTTAGCTGTATTGACAAGCAGCTCAGTTTAAGTTGAGTGACAGAACTAAGGCAAATGTGTGGGTAAGCTTCAAGTTCTCATTTAGAAAGCACAAACACAAAGCTGGAAACAAAGCTTTGAGTATGCATGGGGAATCCTGTTGATGTAGGGAACTTGTCACCACTTGATAGTGCGGTTGCTGTGTCTCGCCCAACCTGACATGCCTGAGCATCGACCCAAATTAAGTCCTGAGCCCGTCTACACAGGGGAGCATTGTTGTTTTATCTAATAGGTGGCATCTGTTACAGTTAGGAGTCTTTCTTCATGTCACTCAAACATGTAAATACAATGTTGTGTATGCAGGCAAGAACACGCACATGACCAAAAAAGTTGCACACAAAGAGGCACACATGCACACATACAATAAAACTATCCCTCAAACCCCCATAAAGCTCCATCACACTCAGTGAGCAGATGTCTGGAAAGTCCCTGCTCAATCATGACATCAGCTTGTCTGCAGCAGCACACAGGGGGGTGTTATGAACGGTTTTTAAGGGTGCTGATCCAACATAAGTGGGAATGACTAACCTCACCGCAAAAAATGGGCAGAATCCATTTTGACTCCCTTAAACACCACACTATAGATGAGATAAGACCTGCTGCCTCAGACATCCTCCGGTTTAGACAGCTCTACACTTCAGATAAATGATGCACATGCTGGAAGAAGTATTTCAATGATAAATATTTAACTACAAAAAGTTCCAAGATGTTAGCAGTGACTCAATGTTTATCACACAACCTGATATTGCCAAGTGGAGGGAATGTTTGCAACTATAAGAGGATTAGTATGAATGGTGATAAAAGAATGATTCTCCACTGTTAAGTGTTATTCACGTGTTATCACATGTTTGGTCATTTTGTTCAGTGCCTCCAAACCTTGTGGGCAGACCCTGTAGACAAACTTCATGTATGACTGGCACCTGCAGAGCATCAACGCATCTGAGCCTTATTCACCAGAAGAAAGGTAAAGTTAGAGCTAGTGACACACCTACTTCAAGGTGCATGGAGCAACGACCCCGATGAGGGCCACAAGCTGAAACCTGCATGTGTGCATTAATAAAGCTGCTGGAGTTTGGACCTGATTAAGGGAGTAATGCTGAACGTGGGTTGAGGTGAGCTGATGTCTCCCTGCCCTTAAACCATCTGCACAAAGCCATTGTAGTGTTGCAATGGTAGGTAGGGTGATTGTTTACTGATTTTTGAACATGCATTGCATTGTGAGTTTATTAATGAATACAGTAAATTTTGAATGTTCTCAACTTAAATATGAGTGCCAACCTGCAGTTCCTCTACAGAACCCTGGAGTTTGGTTCCAACGGGGAGTCAGTCGTCATAGACTCTCATTTTAAAATATCCAACTTAAGCAGAAATAAATGATTTTTATAGCTTGTCCCATAAACAGTCTTGGTCTCTGGAGCTAATTTACTCCTTCATGCCGACCGTATGAAGGTGAATTTATAAATAACTCACCTGTTTACATTTTATTAATGATGAAAGTCAAGTGGAATTTAGGGTAGGGCTTTTTTGAGTGACAGATGGGCGAGTGTGTGTTTGCCATAGATTAGTATTCACCAAAGTCTCAGCTCCACACAAACCCTTCTTCTTTGTCCATTTTCAGATTATCTGGGAGTTGGAGGGCTGATTCAGACTCTACCAAGATGTTTATAGTAAAGCAGCTCACTCTGAGCTTCGAAGTTGCTCTTCAGAAACCTGTGACATCACAGACGTTATTTATGTTCTGTATTTATTAACGGTCTACAATATTGAGTCACGGTAACATTCAGTCTGAAGTAGCTGCTCAGATGACACTCTATAACCACCTGAAGGCACCATCCAACTAAGTAGGATTTGACTTCACATTAACACTTCTTTACACCAAGCAAGCATGATGTGAAACTATAATGAGGTGATGGTTAAATGCCCACACACAACTGTGCTGACATCATCTGGGTGCATGTGGGACGGATTAACCTTCAAGTCAGATTTCGCTCTTTGATATAATGAATAATGATGCTTGATACTGCTGTGTTGTCATGCGTGACAGGGCCTTGTTGTTTTCTGCAGGCACCCAGAACAGCCTCTGGAATTGTTCACTCACTCTCTGTTTGCCTGTTGTCTCTCTCTCTCTCTCTTTAAATAACTATCTGCTGTTTTCTCCTTTTTCCCCTGAGTCAGCAAACATACCCAGTTTTAACCTCCTCCGCTTGCCAGACGACTTGCCTCGGCCTGTATAATCTGACTCTCAGTCATGTTGTTGACAGCTACACCGGAAAGCAGACGTACCATCCGTCAAGCTTCGTACAGTTTCAAGCACATGTACACATACTTTGTGTGAGCACATTCAGTGCCATGCATCGTTTTCTTCCCAGCGTTTAGTTGAATATTAAATTCAAATAAAAAATAGAGAAAGAAGCTTCTCATCAACAAATGAACTGAGCATGTGTTGCAGTGAAAGGTACCCAGTTTATTAGTTCACAATGAATTCCGCTCACATATATTTCACGTCATCAGCCTGACCTGTTAATAAGTTCCAAACTTTCAGTGAGAAAACTTATCTCTAATTAAAGTAATAAACATGTGTTGATTAGGTTATTTTATCTGCAACCGGTCACTTTATCTGTAACTTTCGTCACCTTGTTCTTGTAGCAGTTTTTATCTTATTGTTGTCTCTCTCTTATTTAATGTCTTTTGTCGTCTGTCCTCTGTGTCCTATTTAATTTCTTTATTTGCCACCTGTTCTTTTGCCTTGTGCTGCTGTGACATTCAAATTTCCCCAATGGGGATCAGTAAAGTATTATCTTATCTTATCTTGAAGAACCAAAGTCTTCCTAGGAGGACACCTTGGCTTGAAAGCAGCCTGGTATGAAATTAACAAAGTCAATGTCAAGGCTGTAGTTTTTCTTTCCAATTGAATAAAAATGGGAACATTTTAACATTTTAACTTCTCTGGAACTCCAGACTTTATAGACTGTAAACAAAAAATTAGAAAATCCACAAGCAGTTCATCAGCACTGTAACTCACAGCATCTTCCACTGCTTAAAACTGTGACACCATGAGGCACTGAGTTTCTCAACACTTGTGTGTTGGACTCACCTGCAGCTGCTTGGACCTGGACACTGTCCTCCAGTCATGCACGGGCAAAGAAAGGATGCAGAGGAAAAGGTGCAAATGCAAGATGCTGCTGCAAAACACGACAGTCCGCATCATCTTGTCGCAGGCAGGCAGACTCAGTGCTGGCAGAGCAGACTGAGGAAGAGCTGTTGAGGAGGTGGAGGATGAGAAGGAGGAGGAGGCTGTGCGGAGGACTGGATGACTGCAGGGGTATCAGGATCCTAAACTCTATAAGGTCTTTACTCTTCAGTAAGGACACTTTTACGAGCTCCCAGTTCACACACGTGATTTAACCGTTTTCCCTGCAAAGACAACCCTTCAGTTTTACTAAAGGAGAGGAAGAACTGACACAGTAAATCTGCTGTCTCACTGCTCAATGACTTCATGTTGTTGGTTAATGCTTGTTTTTTTCTGAGAGAGCAGTTGTAGGTCCCCCGTATGATTTGTGTAATTGTAAGGTGTTTCTGTTGGTTTGTGTACTGGCTCTGACGTCAGGTAACATGACTCATTACAGGAATGATGGCTCAATTACAAGGATCCAATAATTATACTTCATTAAGTATAATTTCATCCATCATGGTCAACATATTAGTTTGTTTTCATTCAACTGTGCGTTAGTCATTATTAAGGGATGTAATTTGCAGCTCTTACGAGTTGCCATTTACCATTGAATCTCAAGGTTGAAGTGTGTGGTCTCCCACAACTTGTTGTGGGGTCAGTGGGTGTTGAGGTTTGCTGTTAAGAACCTCACTGTTTTTGCATTATTTGCTCTGGATGTTCCAACTCCTCACCCTTTCTCCAATACTGAGTCCAGAGCCCCTCTGAAGAGAACTACATCTACTCTCTCATTCTTTCCTGTCAGTAACCACACATCTCCAAGTCCATGCATTCAGACAGGTGGGTCAAATTCAAGTTTAGGAGTATCTTAAAATTGCTCTTTCCACTTGCTTTCTTTTATCAAGATGTCAAACTATTTGCCACTCACTTTCCTTGAGCCCAACTAAAAGTGTTAGGGGGTTGGGTCCTTCCAACAGCCTCCTTTATGGCTTAAGCTCCAGCCAATCTTTCCTTGTGGTACTAGTACATTTGTACCAAGAGGTTGATGGTACAACAAAAGCCAACTTGATGGGTTCCTTTACTACCAGTCCACAAGCAGCTTCTTAAGATGTTGCCTGGACATGAACTAACATCCTTGTGACAACTCTCCCTACCTGCAGCCTCCACTACGGAGGCTTCAAAAATAGGCAACAATGCCTTTATGTTACAGAAATCTATCACAAAGTTCTTTCACATACGGGAGTTACAGACCTCACAGACAGGGGTCTTCACTTCCTTCCGTTTCAGCCTCACTACATTCGTTTAGGTTTCCCAGGTTTATCTGGTAGCCTTGCTTGCCATCAGTTCCACCTAAATTTGATCATCCTTTAGCCTGATGTGTTCTAGTACCAGGTGCATTAACAAACCACCTCATGTTCAGACAGTGTTTGTTGTGGTTGATCCATGACTAGCACAGAAGTCTGACACCACTCAGATTCAGATGTGGCAGGCTTTTCCTCCAATTCACACTGCTGCAGGTTTCTCATTCATTACTCATGTGATCATTAAAGTTCCTTAGAAGATGCTTGTAGTTTTCAGAACTAAACCTTTCCAGGGCACCAGGCAGAGACTCTGAGCTGCTGCTCGGTGCATAAACTGACACAAGTACCAGAGTTTTCCCACCAGCATTTAGGAGTCATAAAGATATGATCTTCTCATTCTGCAGAGAAACTCCAACACAGGCACATATCATCCTGTCAACTTTGGACCTGTGGCAAAGGCTTAGGGGTCAGTTGCACTACAAACCAGATGGCAGGCAAAGGCAGGGAACTTTGCAAGCTGAAATTAATCATTCATAATGAAACTATCCATTTGCCATCCGACACAGTAGCTCTAAAAAGTTTCGCCAACTCAGGTTTTTCACATTGTAAGTGAAGCCACAGAGCCACCTGCTGATCAGACTGACTCCCTGCAAACGTTGCCTGGCCAGTAGATGCAGGTTAATGTCAGATAACAGAAAATATTCATCATGAATTGACTCATAGATATCTGAGTTTGAAAACTGTTGAGCCGGAACACTGCCTGATATCTGGTTGTGTTTGAGTGGACTGACAATTTCCTGGCACCAGCTTCATCTCAGCTTTACACGTTTACACACAAACGCGTGAACGCTTATTCAGTGACTTGAACAACTATACAAGGGCTCACTTAAGTTGATTACTAACAAAAAATTTCATAGAACCCTGGGTAATGACCCTTTGCTTATTGTTAACATCAAACTGGTTCAACTTTTTCTTAATTACTGAGTTAACAATATTAAGTTATACAACCTGTCCAATACATAATAATAGTTAAGGCTGTTCATATACCTGCAAGGAGACAATTTTATAGATCTGTATCCTCAGAACTTGTCACCGGCAGCTCCCACTTGTTAATCTATTGTGACACAAAGATGCATTAACCTTTTTTACTCTATTCAAAGTTGATCAGCTCTGAAATGCTGATGACTTGAGGGTGAATGGTTGTTGTAGTCGTTCACACACCCCAAAAAAACCCGAACCAAACCAAAACATAAAACTTTGCAGCTGATCAAACTTAGGCGTGTGCTGTAAATTTCACTTTGTGCTTTAGTTTTAATTTACATTCTTTCCCTTACATGTCATTAAACTGCTGCCTGAGTTAATTTAGTTCACTTTTACCAGTAGCCATGATCTAACACAAACACTGACACTAAATATATGTTCTACACGACATTATAGCCCCGTGCTCACAGCGTAAGGACGCAATCACCCAGGCAAAATGACAGAATGAGCGTAAACTGGGCAGAGTATGGTAGACTCAAAAACTACCGGAGAAAGCTAATACAACTTATCCCAACTCTGGAGGTCAGCTTTGCCAGCAGTTGCCCATATACGAGCTAGTTTCTAGCCTGTATCAAGGAATGATTCAGACTATTCTGTCAAAGCTGCCCCAGGATTAGTCTCTGAGTTTTCTTCACAGTCACAACTAGGAAATGTTTTCTTGGTAACAGATAAAACTAAGTAATAATAATAATTTAAAAAAAAGGTCCCCAATCCTCTGACCAGTGTGAATGTTTGCCAGTTGGTTGCCTGTTTTGACACAAGGATTACTTTCTTGAGCTGAAGTTTTGTATGTGGAATTTGCCCATTTGTTGTTATTTCATATGCATAAAGTAAGACATAAATGGCAGCAAATTTGCAGAGCAGGTGCTCATAGCAGAAACGGCAAATAAAACGATGCATCTGAACAAAGTAACAAACAGCATACCAGATTAAATACACAAGTTACATTGTGGCTTGTTTGTGATGATGTAAATTTTGGCAAAGAGTCAAACGACAACACTGCACAACAATTTGGCTGGTAACCTCGCAATAAAGGTCTAAAAACAACTATTGTTTTTAAAACAGTTTACAGGCTGAGCAGCTTGGTTTATATACATTTTATTATGTTTTTGGGAAAATTATTATTTTCCTGAGGGTGTTTGTTCCCAGACGTCCCAGACGTCTGACCCGTCGGAGGATCTTTTTATTTTGAAGGTCCGTGCCGGAAGAGGCTGGCTGTGTTGCGGAGATTGACGCCGGGGATCAGAGTTGACGCCGAAGGAGCGGGGAGGAGGAGGAAGAAGAAAGAGAAGTAGCTAGCCGGCTAACTGTTTCACCTACACTCTGGTTTTAGCGCCTTGACAATGGCGCCTTTAGACCTTGATAAGTACGTGGAAATAGCAAGACATTGCAAATACCTCCCGGAAAATGACCTAAAGGTGAGTTGACGTGGCTGAATTCCAAATAGGCCTGTATGTTTGAACATCAGTGCGACCCAGTGGCGTGACTACACGAAGTTTGTTTAAATAGCATGGCCACCAACTTCTGTGCAAGTAAACACTCGAGGCTGATAAATGATTTCTGTGATTTTAAAAGACATTTGGCAGCGTCTCCGAGAAAAGCGACCGTTATTTGGACCAGCCGGGTGAAAATGTCGGCGAGTGGAGTCAGAGAGGAAGCTGTAACACCGAGCCTGATGCTACAAGCTAACATGTTTGTAATGGTGGGAGCCAGGCAGAGCTAGCAGCCTGTCAGCGGGAGCTTTACCGCTACACACTGCTACTAGCTTATTTGTAGCATCATTAGCTTCAGTCTTAATGCTGTAGCCGATACTGTTGACATTCAAACACATGAATCAGAAATCAGCCCTCCACCAGTCTGATCATGTCGGCTAACATCCAACAGATGGCAATGATATTTATTTTATTTGCGCCTTATTATTTGCCATCAGTAAAGGGCCAATACCAGCTGCAGCTCAATTTGACGGTTTCCTATTTCATTATGAGGCGGTAAACACTATTGTGTAATAGCTATGCACTACATTTACCACAACTACCCCCCTAATCCGCTGCGTGGATGCTGAAGATGTCAGTCCCCACCAAGCAGTGTGACATGATATTCCTGTTGCGTAATATTTCATGTATTAAACATGAATCATATTGGCCATTACATCTATCTGTAGGAAATTGGTTAGGATGGTCTGAAAAGCTTTCTGGGGCATTTTTCTGAGACTCCACAGAAGCACTTCATTATACATTAAGTCTCAATGACATCCAGATTGTGCTTGTCTGTTCTTAAAACACCAATGTTGTGTTGCTTTCCTTCATTCCCTCCTCCTATTCATACCATCATGGAGTGATATAATGGACCAATATACCTGCAGAGTTGCACTGTATTATAATATGGTGAGTGAGTGACAAATTTTACGCTTTTCTCTTGCAGAGATTATGTGATTATGTTTGTGATTTGCTGCTGGAAGAATCAAATGTTCAGCCAGTCTCAACTCCAGTTACAGTGTGTGGAGATATTCATGGTCAGGTAGGATGAACTTTTTTCTTCTTCTAACCAAAATACACTTTTTGTTCTTCAAAATTGACTGATTATCTGTATATCTAATAGTCATTTTCTTATATTATCGAAAGCTGTATAATAAATATTAAATGAATGGCTGTTTGAAACTGTGTGTTTGCATTTGAAAAATAGCATACAACATGATTGTTAAAGAGATATGATACTTTATATATGAATTTAATAGCATTATTATAGGTGAAATGTATAAATGCTGTTATCTCCCTCCTGCTTCTAGCTTTAAGTCTAATCATATATATTTTTAGCAGTTGTCTTCAGTACTAAATGATTATTTCTGCTATAAAACATGTTTCCAGATGAATGACAGCCATTATCAAATGCAAAAGACATTGTTGAAGTCTTATTCCATTTTTAATACTGTGGCCCTTTAGAACAACCATTGTCTCTTTCCTAAAGACTGACTGAGTGATGTTTAATGTTCCTGTCTAGTTTTATGATCTTTGCGAGCTCTTCAGAACTGGGGGTCAAGTTCCAGACACAAATTACATTTTCATGGTGAGCGAGAAACTTTTCTTTGTGACAGAACAGACAACAGGATTACATACACCAGAATAATTCAGAGGATATTTATCACTGAGCTATGTAAATATTGCATGTTCTAACGTAAAGTTTGCAAGCTTATAAATACATTAAACACTCCACACTTATTGGCAAATAGAGTAAAAGTCACTTTTCACATTCTGTGTGAGGGTTGTTAATGCATGAAGATACACTGTATTCATAGGGCAGTTGAGTTGTATTTTTAACAGGAAGCTCATAGGTGTGTTTTGATCTGACGTCTTCTTTCTGTTCCTTCAGGGAGACTTTGTAGATAGAGGATATTATAGCTTGGAGACATTTACACATCTGTTGGCTTTAAAAGCAAAGTGGCCAGATCGTATCACACTTCTACGTGGAAACCATGAGAGCAGACAAATAACCCAAGTGTACGGCTTTTATGGTGAGTAACATCTCTTTCACTCTCACTGTTCCAGAATTATCCAGATTTTTTCTGTTTCACAGACTCCTCAAGCACGTTTTTGTGTGTGTTTTGCTTACTTTTAGATGAGTGCCAAACAAAATATGGAAATGCAAATGCCTGGAGGTATTGCACAAAAGTGTTTGATATGCTGACTGTGGCAGCTGTAAGTTCATTCATGGTTCTTTCATATTGGTCACACAATCACATTTGTCTTTTATATTTATTCAACACATTTAACATTGGCCCAGTTGTTAGTACTTGTGTTCACACCTGCATTACCATGTGTCCTCAGTGATCTGATCAGCAATGGCCAGATCACACTTGCCTTTTGCACAGAGCTAGACAGTGAAATCATGTTTTAGCCAGTAACATATTTAACTGTTGGCACTATAAGACTTTGCCAGAAGACTTTTAATAGAGGTGGCGCAATATGACCTAAGACAAACTTGCCACATGTGGTCCAGACCACCTCTGGATGTGGCCTGAGTGATCAAATATCAAATATGTGCAGACAGTGCAAAAAAATATCATAATTACCATGATTTATAGATGTTGCGATTTTGGAATATAAACAATCCTGCAAAACACAACCAAGTGTAAATTAATGGTGCATCCCTTTGTAGAATGACTAAGAGATGATGTACTTTTTTCATTAAACCGGAAAATTCAGTGGAAGGCTCCTTTAAGTCTGTGTTGAAGTTATACATGCTGTAGAGCTGTGTTTGTGTGTGGTTTTTTTTTTTTTCATTTTAGTTGTAGCATTAAGTTTCCTGATTTGTTCCTGGCCATGTGACCCGTAGTTAATTTTAATTGGGATGCTTTTCAGTATAATTTACATTTGAAGTTTTCATACACCTGGTGTGTGGTTGTGATTGTTTTCAGACACTGATGCTGTGGTTATGGCTGCATGATGTTACTGTAAATATTTATGAGATTTTAAAAAAAAGTTTAGTTGTAAAGTACAATATTGTACAAAATGTGGAGTGCCAGAACAGGGATGAGAGGGGGAGGACAGCATGTTAACATGAGCATGTGCAGTCATAAACATCCATATACACACATAGACAAGCAGTTTCAAGCTAATCAGAAGTGAAATAGAAGTGTTTTATTTTTTTAAATACAATATGGTGATGAAACCTCAGCTGAGTCTTCCATAATGACAGCCTCAGTATTAGATTTAAAGAGATTACACAATGCCTGATAGCCAGTCAACCAGCTGGCAATATGATGCTTGTCTCAGTGGCAGGTAATTTGACCATTGATATTTACAGGGGGAGTCTTTACTACACTGCAGATACTGATCTCCTGTAGTAATGTACTCTATGCAGTACACACAGTAATGTCCTCGTTCACTTCACTTATTTTATCTTTATATCTTGGTGCATCGTTAAAGTTGTTAAAATAAATTCTGGGTACAACCAAAGAGGCTGTGGGGTGATGAGTTCAATAAAAGACCGGATAATAAGTAATCAGAATTATTTAAAAACTTTCTGCTGTTGTTTTTAACTGCATTGTAAATGTTAAACCAGCTCAGTTCTGTTTGCCGGTTGGCTTAGACTCTATGCTGCCTCTGCAGGGCTGACAGTAGATTTCTGAGTTGTGGGGATGAATCAGATCAAAACCTCAGCAACACTTTCAGGCTAATGTGTTTTGCGGATGAGAGACAGAGGCCAAACAGATTACTTAAAAATAGCCAATTATCATTGGCAATTATTTTTGGTTATTTTTTATTATTACAAGCCGGCCTATGAGGCTTCAAAGATGAACTGGGCCTACAGTAATTTGGCATCAGGCTGGTGATAAGTATTTATTAGTGGACATTGGTCAACCATGTCAGGATCATAGCTTTGAGAAATGCAACAACAGGGTTGTGCCAGAGGGGCTGTGCCCCAAAATGTGTTCCACGTGATGTGGTACAGTCTCCTGAAAGCTGTCAGAACTGTAGAGCAGATGAGGGAAGAGGTTTGACTCAGATACAGAAAACAAAACTCTGGATGGATTTTGGTTTAATATCACATTTGTTTTCTTCTGATATCAGTTGATAGATGAGCAGGTCCTGTGTGTCCATGGTGGGCTTTCACCTGACATCAAGACTCTGGACCAGATCCGTACAATCGAACGCAATCAGGAAATTCCCCATAAGGGAGCCTTCTGTGATCTAGTCTGGTCCGACCCCGAGGATGTAGACACCTGGGCCATCAGTCCAAGAGGTGCCGGCTGGCTGTTTGGCTCCAAGGTCACTAACGAGGTACAGCATCTGAAACGAGCCCATGGCAGAATCAATTGCTGTCAGCTATCAGATTCGAACATGTGAAGCTTATATCTTAAACTTATATCTCTGATGTTTCAGTTTGTTCACATCAACAACCTGAAACTCATTTGCCGTGCGCATCAGCTGGTCCATGAAGGCTACAAGTTCATGTTTGACGAGAAGCTGGTGACCGTGTGGTCGGCGCCCAACTACTGCTACCGCTGTGGGAACATCGCATCCATCATGGTCTTCAAGGACGTGAATAGACGAGAACCCAAGCTGTTCCGTGCTGTCCCCGATTCAGAGCGCGTCATACCTCCACGAACGACCACACCTTACTTCCTCTAATGAGCATCCTCAGTTCTCTCTTCTCTCCAGAGAGCTCTACCTTCAAACTTCCTTATATGCAACAGATTTAAGGACAGAAGCATCCCTTTCAAGGTCTAGTGTCAAGCTACAGTCTATACAGTTGCTTTGCTCTGTAAAAGAAGAAGAAATCCTCCTTCACCCCACAAGAAAAAAAATCTACTTTCACATTTCTTGTTATTTTAGATTTACATGATAAAATGTTTTGTTGTTGTGTATACCACTGAAGCAAATAAAACATTTAAACTAGGTGGTGCCAATAATACACGTTCAAATAAATATGTTTTTTAAAATATGAACATAGCAGTTTAATTTCTTGCTTGTTATCTGAGAACCTTGTGTCCTTACAGTGTGATAATTTTTACAGTCTGGATGTAGGCTGTTGTTAATAATTTCTCGTCAGACACACTCTGTATAAACAGCTGCTGAGCCCATCCCACAGCATCCTGTGTTAAAATGCCGGTCTCATTTTTTAAATGTTTTCTATTTAATTTATTCTTTCTTACTGCAGATGCAGTGTACCTCTTATGGCAAACACCACAAGTGTCCATCTGAAAGAGGCATTTTATTTTACAGTTTCTGGTCACTGTGAGTAAAGCCTAGTAAGTTGTTGATGCAACAGTGGCTTTTAGGAAATAGACTATCATTTAAAATTGGAAATAGGTTTTGCAGTGCAGGTACATTTTCTTGAAGAGCTCGGTATTTACATTTGTAGCAGAACTTATTTGATTTTTGTAATTTGAATAAAACATTATTCATTAAATCTTGTCAGTAGTAGTCCTTTGACTGGTGAATGAGTTTGGTTTTCACAGAACCACAATGAAACCTGTGTGAGCAGCTCCTCACTTGCTTATGGGCTAATGTATAAACTGATTTTGAATTGGGTTATTAGAATAGTTAATATGAATCAGTGAATCAGTCAAATGTTCACAGGCACTTAAAGAGCCAAATAGGCAGCAGCAATTTTCTGACAATGTTTAGTTTTTATCTTACATAAAAAAAACTAGAGTGATGTTATTTAAGTTTGAGTCTTTTTTAACATTTAAGAGATAAAATCAGATTAACAGTGACACAACCCCTGCTAAATTATAGCTTGATGGAAAACATCAAAAGAGATAATATGAAATAATTTAGAGGTCTACAGAGTTTTATTTATCATGAACAATAACTACATTTGCAGTAATTTTTGTGAAGAACTGGCAAATTATTTCTAATTAAATAATGATTGAATGAATGACCGAATTACCGAATGAGATTTATTTATATAAAAGCTTTCATACATGCAACAGTTTATTCATTTATTTTGGCTAAGGTATTCTTTGTGGTAACAGCAATAGAGGTATTGTTATGAATGCATTTATGCTCACGTCACGGAGCTCTGCGAGTTTCGAAGGCGTGCTACAATGTAGGCCTTTATTTTGAAAATGTTGACCCGGAAGTAGCTAGCCAGTGGTGCTGGAGCGGAGCCAGCGGCCGTCCTCACCCCGCTCCTCCCGCCTCCCGCCTCCCGCCCCATCACTGAACAACAAGCCTCCTCTCCTCCAGCAGCGCCGAGCCTCCGGCAGACCTCAGCCCGTCACCCACTCGCTCTGACATGCCCAGGAAGTCGCGCCTCACCGTCGCCGCTCGTCGAGGCTCCAGCGCGGATCAGTGAGCAGCGTCCCCGCGGCGCCCCCGTTCATCGACGTAAGCCGGAGAGGTAAGAGCAGGAGCGGGTGAGAGGCGCCGCAGCAGCCGGCTCTGTGTTACCTGACTCACGTTAGCTCACCGCCGGGCATCTTTGTTATCCGGACATGGGTCTCCAGATGTTGAGACGTTAATGTAACTGTGCCCGTTAAACGTGAATGCATATCTACAGCTCTTAGAGCTCACGGCCCATCCGGCTCGGTGCTTTGGCAGATGAATGTTAACCGATGAACATCATCTGATATTACAGCTCTGTTAATATTAAATCTAATAACCGGTGTCATACTGAACACCGATAATCAGTGGGACCCCCTCACTGAGTCCTTGTGGGTTTATGATTGTGTGCAGGAGCTGCTCTCCGGTTATTTATCCTATGGCTCATTAATGTTAGAACTGTTATTGTCCAATTAGTGCCCTGGACACCGTCCTGTCACTGTCACATTAGAGGCCTCTCTGGAAGTGAAGGAGAGCTGCGGGAGGTTAGTCCACTCTGCAGGGACAATGTCTGAGTCTCCTGCCAGACCAGAGCCATACAACTGTTAGAGACTGAGATCCACATCAGCCCACTACCACCAGGAGCCAGCTGAGAGGGTGCACATGATGCACGGCTGTCCTGTTTGACTCGGACAGCTTCCCTCCATCCATCCAGGACAGAGGCCATGAGCCGTTTCCACAGCAGAGTAAAGTTTTCACATGACGTTGATAAGGTGGCAGCTGAACACTGCGACCTGACTGTGAGCTGTCTTGACCTGATTGCGCATTCATCTCAGCAAACTAGAGTTTGGAGCCAGTATGAGAATGAAATCTGGGACAGCCCAGGTCAACCTAAAAAAGGTGACCATGTGACGCATTTCCTCCATAGTTCCTTATTTCTGTTCATATTAAAGTAGGGCATCTATAACACATCTGCAGCAGCTCTGTGTTAGGTGGAAATTTAGTTATTGCAGATGGTTCCAGCATGTTGAATCAGTGTTGACTAAAACATTTGTTGTTGGTTTTTTTTTTTTTTTTATATTGTTTCTCTTTTTGTCTGTATTCAGGTGAGAAAAGCCAGTGTCATGACTGGAGCTGAGACAGAGGATGATATTCCACTAGGTGAAAGGAAGACGGTCACAGACTTCTGCTATCTCCTGGACAAGTCCAAACAACTCTTCAATGGGCTAAGGTCAGTTTGTACTTATTCTGTTGTCTCCCATCTGCCAGAGTGAATTTATTAATCATTGAGTTACTTCCAGGGACCTCCTGTGAAAAATACACACAGTATATGCAACAAAATTAACCAATAGGAGTCCTAGGATTATTTTGTCTGTTTCTGAATACCTTTGAATTACCTAATATACCTTGTTATAAAATCTTTACCATCCCCCATCCCATGTGCATTCGACAGATGTTGACGGTAATTTTCCACATGAGTTTGTCTTTACACTGTGTTCTGATTACAATGGTGTAGTCGTGAACTCATAAGAGTGAAGAAAGTATGTTCATATGGGGCAGTTGGGAATATTGTGCCCTTTACGTTAGTGTGAGGGTTAAGGTGCTAAGTGTGAAGCACTTCCAACGGAGAAAAAATTTGCCTATCGGTAAATTGACCTCATTCTCCTCAAGTTTTGGTGTTGATACTGAGCTCCAAAGGCAAATCAGGTGTCAGCTGTGATGTGGCTGAGCCACATTAAATACAACTTCTTTGACATTGTAGTTCACTTAAATTTTAAGGCATGGTGGTTCGGTGGTTAGAGGGTTCTGTTTTCATGGAAGTTTTTGTCTGTATGTCGAACCTGCGTAGACTGAGTCACCTGTCCAGGTCCAGGTCAGCTAGACCCCAGCCCACGTCACCCTGTAAAATCTACACGGTGTGTCTAATGCAGTGATTTCACCAAAACTGTACATGTTTGCAAATTATTTGTTAGCTTGGTCTTCTGTCAAAATGTCTGTGGTCCAAACATTTGAAACCACTGGCATAAAGATTGAATGAATGCAACTTTAGTTTTATGTACATTTTTAGGCATTGACAACGGTTGCCATGACACAGAAAATTGTCAGTGATGTGACATGAATTTTTAACTGTTGTTTGTACTGATTTTGTGGCTCTCAAAGTGGTGGTCAGGCTCTCCGTGTAGTGATGTTGTTGCAGTGCCGTTGCTTGTATGAGGTTTTGGCTGCAGGAGTCTCTGTGTGATACCTGCTTACAGCCAAGAAATCATCATCCCAAACCATGGATGTAACTGAGATAAAATGTCATGAAGATAACTCTGCTTATTCCAGTCTTTTCATTCAACAATCAATCAACTGAACATTGATTCCTCTTGATTCCTCCTCCCCTGGCAGTAAGCGTGTTACGTCGCTTCCGATCACTGATGGTGCTGTTTGACTTTGTGTCGCCAATCTCTGTGTTCCTATTGATGTGGTTTGAATCAGCCACTCACTCAAACTTATTGACAGTTAATTTTCACTCAACTCACAGTTAGTTAAGCATTTCGTTTTCACTCATTTCTAAATCACTCAGGCGATTCCTTAGCTTAGAATTAGCAATGGCCTCTCACTTTCCTTCCCTCCTTTCATCTTCTCCCTCTTCTGCTCTCGCTTTCTCCTGCCCTGTGTGATTCATGTTCAGTTACTCCTCTGTCTCCTTTAGTGATAATGGTACATGCCATTAATGCAGGTCAATGATAGATATGGAGGAGAGAGTTAATGAGGTGGATTCCCGAGTCCAGACCAGGAGGCACAACTGCAGTTTACCACTCTTCTCTGTGCCTCAGTCAGAGTGGTTACCTGCCCAGAATAGAAACATTATCTGTACAAACTGTCTGTCCCCCTGCCACCTAAATTTAGTACATCTATTAAATCAAAAGTAAACAGAAGAGGAGCTAAAAAACAGACCTTAATTGAAATTCAAAAAACAACCACCAATTTAGATCTAAATATTACAAGAATTTAATGTGGAGTATTGAATATTACATCACTATCGTCCAAATCTCTGTTAGTTAATGATCTGATCACTGATCATATTATGGATTTATTCTGTATCACTGAAACGTGACTGCAGCAGGATGAGTATGTTAGTATAAATGAATCTACACAATCTACACAGATAAAATTGTTATTTCAATATTCATGTAGATGTTGCCAATGACAGCCTTGGTTTTGCATTTAAGTCATTACTGGACTCAGTTGGCTTTACCCAGTGTGTGAATGAATCTACTCACTGTTTCAATCACACCTTTGATCTGGTTTTAACATATGCCATTGAATTTGACCAATTAATAATATTTCCCTACAACCCTCTTCTTTCTGATCATTACCTAATAACATTTGAAGTTACAATAATTGGTTAGACAGCATCTGGGAATAAATTCAGCTATAGTAGATATTTATCTGAAAATGCTGTGGCCACATTTAAAGAGAATATTCAGCCATCATTTGCTAAACTGCCATGTCTAAAGTCAATAAAGGACTTCTCCCCACACCGATTGATGACCTTGTGAACAGCACTATGGCATCACTGTGTTCAAATCTTGATTCTGTGGCGCCTTTGAAAAAGAAAGTAATGAAACAGAGGAGGCTTGCGCCTTGGTATATCCCTCAAATTCATGCCTTAAAGCAAACATCACAAAAATTGGAAAGGAAGTTGTGGTCTAGTAATACTCCTACTATTCAGTGTTGATAGAAGAACTATCCCAGGTTTCTCCTCAGCACTGTAGCCAGGCTGACAGAGTCATAGCTCAGTGGAACCACTTATTCCTTGAGCTCTTAGCAGGGATGACTTTATGGGCTTTTTTTACTCATAAAATCATAACAATCAGAGCCAAAGTTCAACAGCTTTTACCTACAATTGGCAGAAGTCCACTATCAAATGCAGCAGCTTTTGTTTCAGTCAGGTTATAGAGTAAATCATAGCACAGAAACAGCACTGCTAAAAGTTACCAACTACATTCTAATGGTTTCAGACAACAGATTGGCCTCCACTCTTGTCCTGTCAGATCTTAGTGTTGCTTTTGACACCATTGACTAAAATATTCTATTACAAAGGAATTGGGATAGAAAGAGCCGTACTAAGCTGGTTCAAATCATATTTATTAGACAGATATCACTTCGTTCATGTTTAACAATGGCTCTTCCTCACACACCTTAGTTAATCATGGAGTTCCACAGGGTTCTGTCATTGGACCAATCCTTTTCACCCCATAAGTGCTTCCCTTAGGCAATATTATCCAGAAGCACAGCATAAATTTTCACTGCTATGCAGATGATACTCAGTTATACTTGTCAATGAAGCTGAATGAAACTAATCAGCTAATCAGACTTCAGGCATGTCTTACAGACATAAAGAGCTGGAACCTGGACCTGCAACTTTTTACTTCCGAACTCAGACAGAACTGAAGTCATTGTACTTGGCCTTAAGCACCTTAGAGAAGCATTATCTGATCATGTAACCACTCTGGATGGCATTAGTTTGGCCTCCAGTTCCCCTGTTAGGAATCTTGGAGTCACATGTCTTTAGGACAGCCTTCTTTCACCTACATATTGCAAAGATCAGAAACATCCGCTCTCAAGAGGATGCAGAAAAACTAGTCCATGCATTTGTTACTTCTAGACTGGACTACTGTATTTCATTACTATCAGGATGTCCCAACAATTCTCTGAAACATCTTCAGTTGATTCTGAATGCTGCTGCACGAATATTAACAGGAACTAGAAAAAGAGATCACATTTCTCCTGTGCTAGCTTCTCTTCATTGGCTCCCAGTAAAATTCGGAATGGAATATAAAATCCTTCTCCTGCAGACAAAGCTCTTAATGACCAAGCTCATAGCTACTTACTGTCCCAGGAAGTCACTTCACTCTCTGGATGTAGGTTTACTTATTGTTCCTAGAGTCTCCAGAGTAAATTGGGAGGCAGATCCTTCAGCTCTCAGGCTCCTCTTCTATGGAACCAACCCCCAGTGAGGTGGACTCTGTCAGATTTCAAGATCAGGCTTAAAACCTTCCTTTATGACAAACACTACAGTTAAAAATTTAAGGTTTAATTACTCTTTTTCTTTTAGTTGTGCTGCTATAGGCCTAGAGTCTAGGCACTGAGAACCCCCCCCTCGCCCTCTCACTCCCTCTCCATCCCCCTTACTCCCTCTTTCCCTCTTTCCCTCTCTCTCTCCCCCATGCATGTACATTTCATCATTACATGTCTCTAACTTTGTTTCTTCCGCTAGTCTGTGTTTTATCCCTCCTGTCCCCGTCCTACAGGTGCTGAATCATCTCTGCTCCATGTTCCTGCTCAGTACCTGCTGCTGAAAGAGTTAGCCTTAGTTATCATTATACACTACTACTCACTTCCCATTGTAACCTCTTCTTCTCCCCTACTGCTAATATTTACTAGTGCACATTTAGAACTACCAGGTTTCAGTCACTGAATGTTTTCTGTATGTTTTGTTTGTATTTTCCATGGCATCTTGTTTCCTGTTATTATTCTCTCTCCATCCTTCTACCAAGTCCCCCACCCCATCCTGTCCTTCAGACTCACTCTCACTGTGTCCCTCTCACTGCCTCTGCACTGCTCTCTGCTGCCCCATCTCTCCCTCTCTCAACCCAACCAGTCAAGGCAGATGGCTGCATTCCCTGAGCCTGGTTCTTCCACTGTCAGCAAGTGCTTGCTCTTGGAGGGATATGTTGGGTCTCTTTAACAACTCCATAAAGAGTTTGGTCTAGACCTACTCTATGTGTAAAATGCCTTGATGTAACTTTGTTATGATTTGGTGCTATATAAATAAATCTGATTTCATTAGATTTCATTCATGCTACAGGAACATGACGTTGTCATCAGCAAAAAGTATTAAATGGGGCACTCTGGAGGCTGAGTGGTTACCATACTGAGCACACACACTGAGCTCTGGACTCCATTCTCTTTCCTTATTTCATTTCTCTCTCCATGGTGCCCCTCAATGAAAGCAACACATGCCCCTCCCAAAATCGGAAATACATGAAGATACAGTAACTAAGTGATTAAAGCATATGAGGAAAAAGGGGTAAAAGAAAGGATCTTTGTCAAATCTCACATGTAATCTGTGTCCTGTCAGAAATCTGTTAAAGGCCCTGTAGATTTGCAAAATGGCGTCCTGAGCTTCTCCAGGCAATGTTGCATGTACAAAATAAGCACATAAGCACATTTCTCTCTGCCAGTCTAAGAAACAGTTCTGCTCCTCTGCTCTCTCTTTATCACACATGGAGCTGATCTTTATTATATCCTCATGAATTCATGACATAGAGCTTTTATGTTCCTTGATCAGTCAGGGCTCACTTCTTTTGCGTGGAAGTTCAGAGGACCATGTCCTTGTGTGATGAAAAGCTGCTGCCTCCGTGACTGTGTGTGTCTATTCCTGTGTCTCTTTTTGTTTAGACTCTCACATTTATTGCTTTTAAAATATCACTGTGTAGCTCTGTAGGCTTCTTGCTCCACTGTAAATAGTATGTCCAAACATTTGTTTCAGTGTGACTTAAACCATTTGAATATTAGCTGACCCAAAATATGACAAAGTTCTTTGTTATTGCTTTATAGCTAACTTTACCATTAGCAGCTGTTTAATTACCAGTGTACAAAAAAGTTCAGCATGATACTTCATTTATTTACTGGTCAACAGTTGTTTCCAGAGGTGGGAATAAACCCCGATTCTTTTATATATAGTACATATATGTAGTTTGTTCTTTTGGTGGCTGATTGTTTTCATCCTCACCTTTTGTGTGTTTTTAGTGATAATGTTTTACCAGTACAGTTGTAAAGAGTTACAAAGGGAGAGGAAACTGCAGCTGAGGATCAACTCTGTCCCTGGTTGTTACATTGTCATAGATACACCACAGACTTTACAAGTAGACTACTTGTAAAGCTCCTGTTAGAAAATGTAAGGTAAACCTTTTTGGTCCAAGGGTAAACAGAAAAGCTAACATGTTATGTCTGACATGAAACAATCACAATCCAGCAGACATTGAAAAGAACCTATTCGACCTCTACTTTACTGAACTATCTAATAATCCATTCATGTCATGAAAACCAAGCATGAATGGTTTGTAAAAGCGGCACTTGAATATGTTATGGGACACGCAAACGAAAATAATCTAGAAAGAATAATTCACTGTAACTACAACAGATACATGAAATCACACTTCATAATATTTTATTACAAATGAGCATATTCAATGAGACAAAAACTACATTTGCAGAAGTAAATGGACACAAATGATGAAAAAAGATATATTATATAGTGTACTTTTCTATTTTACCAGTAAAGCTTTGTACTTGTCTCTAACTTCAGGAAACTTCACTTGAGTACTTAAGCAGTTAAGAAAACAACTGCAGTGTTACTTTTCATATTAAATAATTTATGCAGATTTTAACAATTTTCTATCTATTATTAATTACAAATGAATTGTAAGTTTTTCTGATTTCTTTCATTATAAATTGTATCAGAAGGAAGTGAAATGCTATTGTCATGGTGGGATATCAGCCAATTGCTCCAAACCAAAAAGACTGAACCTCTAGCACAAACTTATTATGTTGATTTTTTTTTTTTGCAATCACAAAAAGAAGTATCAGTTGAATTCTGATATTTGACCTAATAAAATGTGATGAAAATTTACTGTTGATTTACAAAAAAATTAATCGCCCTTTATTGTTGACTTCTTTATCCTCCTCAGGCAAAAATGTTATTTGCATTAACAAGTATCTATGCTAAAGAGCAACATGGCTGTGTGGCTGAGTCCTTTTATTCCTATTTATGGCTGCTATGACTTATTTCCTCATCTGGAAATTAAAACGTTTTTCTAGAGATTATGTAATTGAAGCAATTATCAGATGAGTCTCACTGGCCTAATTACACCATTTATAGGATAATTGTTATTGGTTGTCGACTGATTGGTGCTCCAATGTCACAGTTAAGCTTCCATCTCACATGTTATTATAGATTTGGCTTGGTATTTTCAGAAGTGAACAGTGACAGTAATGAAACATCGTTGCAATAATTTGTGTTCTGGTGTTGGTCCATATCCACTGCTTCCACTGTTTTCAGGAATGTCTTTTCATTGTATTGGTGGACGTATGATGTAGCTTCCTCATGTTATCAAAAAACTTTTCTGATTGGGCCATTTTCTTAATCCAGTGCATGTGCATTAGGAGACCTATCCACATGCATACACGATGCTATACAAAATCCTACCAATGATGTCACTCTATTTCACTCAGCAGCAGTGAGTGATTACACAGCAAGATATGCAGTGAAATTTTGGCAAATCCAGAGAAAAGGTCTTTTTAGTTCTGCAGCTCTACATTCATTTCCCTGCGTTCTACATGACCTGCGATAGGATGATCACATGTCCAGGGTGAACATCAGCAGGGATTGGCTGATCCTAGAAAACCTTATTAAATCCCACCCCTTTTCCTTAAGACATTCATTCATAAAATGTAGCTTCCTCTGTATTATGCAATATCTGTAAAAGAGTTATGTAATATACATTATCTAATATACTTGCTCATATATTTATTGTTATTTGCTATTCATATAATATACATTTCCAAATATATGTTCAATAAGAAATATTTATACAATATACATTGCCAAATAAAATATAACATACATGAGAGAGAGAGAGAGAAGGAGGATAGAAGAGAAGTTAATAAATAAACAAGTAAAAACTAAATAAATACACAGTGAATGGCCTGTTGCAGTCAAACATCTGCCTCCCTCTTTTGGCTTTTCCCTATTTGGGGTCGCCACAATAAGTCAGCTCTGTGGCTTGCATGATTGAGTTGGCCACAGTTTTTAATGTTGAATGCCCTTCCTGCTGCAACCCTCCCCCTTTATCCGTGCTTGGGACTAGCACAAGCCTACCACTGGTTTGCCTTGTGGCTGAGGTTTGAAACCACGGCAAAGCATGCAGCTCTACCACTGAGATACCCCCCGGTCAAACATCAGCCCCCCTGTACCTCATGAAAATCATACTTTTATATAGCATTTTAAAATGCTTCATGCTTGGACATCCCTTGAGGTCCTCCCTCAGACTGTCCCACTGTTTCACTCCACAAACCACAGTATAAATTCTTTTCATAGTAGTGTGCAGTCTTCTGTTTGTAAAATGGAATGAACCCCTTAAACAATAATTCTCTTTCTTCACTTACAGTGAACATTTTGGAATTTTATGTGGCAATTATTTTTTGTTCCAAACAATATCTGTATAGTTTGGAAGACCACCAGGTCTGCAAATTCAAGAATTTCTGTAAAAATTATGTATTCGTATCATTCAGGTAACCAGCCCTGTGAATAATTCTTAGTGCTCTTTTTTGGAGAATAAACAGTGAGTAGTGTGTATTTTATCCGACACCTCAGCACCAAAACTTAAATATGGGGAAACCGCTGAACAGTGAAAAATTAGGGGTGAATTACAATCAATACATATTTTTTGCTTTGGTCATTATTGCAATACCTTTTGACACTTTGGAGCATATGTTTTTCATTTGTGGTTTCTGGCTGAGATTTTCATCAATAATTGTCCCCAGAAATGTAATTTCCTTAACTTTTTTGAAATTTAATCCATCTATTGGCATATCTATTATTGTTTTTAATTTATTCAAACCAAATAATATTACTTTGATTTTTATTCAAGTTTAATGATAATTTATTGCTATTGAACCTTTTTTCTTTTTTTAAATTGGATTGATCAATGATTTGTCTGTACCTACATTCATAAAGTAGTGAGTGAAGCTATTAGCCACCATGGCCATATTATATTCTTTGTTATCATTATCAACAAAGAACCTAGGATAACTTATATGTTTATACCCATTTTTATAATACTCTTCATTGTGTTCCATATTCCTTCGATATACCTTCTTTCTTGTCTGTATGGTGTTATTTAACTTATTTTTATATTTCTTTACTTAATCTCAGTTGCCTATATTTTTGCTTCACAAACTCATTATACAAAGTGTTTTTCCTTAAACAAGCATTTTGTAAACCCTTTGTGATCCATGGGCTTCTGTATACTTGAACTTTCGTATTGTTAGGCAGTTTTTATTGTATAATGATGTGAAAATTTGCAATAGTTCATCAGAAGCACTGTTTATGTCATGTAATAAATAAATTTCATCCTAGCTTTGTGCCAGCAAGTCATTTTTAAATGCATTCCTTCCTTTGAAAAAAAATGTCTGAATAGTATTGTTTTTGTTATAGTTCGACTTTAGAAGAAGTTATTGCTGATGAAAGAAAATAAATTGTTGTTTGGGTCAGTGTCATGTTCCAAGTTCTGTACTTTGTGATCAGTGTATTCAACAGTTTTTAGCTCCTTTAGGTCGTGTTCCTTGATCCTCTCAAGCATGTGGCTGATGTCTCCAGATATAGATTAGATAAGTCTCTCATTTTTCATGGATGTGTGTGTGGATGCATCGACCCTGTCATGGTTGCTATTTTCCACCGTTTCTCCTCCAGTTTGTGTTGTCACTTACACTTTTCCAACTCCTGATATTCTTGACAGCCAAGACCTATGCCTCCTCTGGTGTTCAGTTTAGTTTAGTAAAAACTTGACAGTTTGTAGTCCATGTGTTCCTAATTCTCCTCTGCTCCTTCAGGAATGTGCTTTTCTAGCTATGTCTGTTTTGTTTGGTCAGAGGCTCATTTATGAAGATGTTAGATCTCTTTAGTGTTTTCCCTTGTTTTAACAGTGCAGTCTTATATTTCCTGTTGACAAACCTTATTACAATCGTTAGCTTGTAGCTGTCGTTCCTCTTGGGTAGTGGATGGTAAATCGCAATGTTGTTGCAGTCGAGGTCAGTTCCCTTGCACTGCAGGAAAGCAGCTACTTGCCACTCTGTTGAGCTCACATCCAGCTCCGCAGGCTTTCCCCCGTTGTCAGCGACCACCTTTCGCTTGTGTGACTTGGGTTTCACCTGTAGCCTGGTGATATTTGTTTTTTATTTATTTTTCCATCCATCCATCCATCCATCCATCTTCTACCCCTTTTCCGCTTCCGGGTCGCGGGAGCCAATCCCAGCCAACGTTCCAGGCGAAGGGTGGGGTACACCCTGGACAGATTGCCAGTCCATCACAGGGCCAACAAACAAAGACAAACAGAGACAAACAACCACTCACACTCAGAGCTACGGACAATTTAGATTCACCAGTTAACTTAGACATGCATGTCTTTGGACGGTGGGAGGAAACCCAAGTAGCCGGAGGAAACCCACGCAGACACGGGGAGAACATGCAAACTCTGCACAGAAAGGACCCAGGCCGGGAACTGAACCCGCGACTTTCTTATTGTGGGGCGACAGCGCTAAACACTACGCCGTCGTGCTGCCCATTTATTTTATTTATTTATTTATTTATTTGCTTGGCTTTATTTAGTCGTTTTAATTATGATACTGTTACAGTGAATTTTACATTAAGCTCAGAAAGACTATGGAGTGTGAAAAAACAGACTGATCATCTGGAGTAGCAGGAGTTTCCTAGCTGAGTTTGTGAACATGTCATCTGTTGGCGAGCAAAACAGGACAGGACTGATGGACAGGGCCACGCTCTTCACCTGGACTGAGAAATAGATGGGTTGAAGGATTTATTGGTTGAAAGGATTAGATAAATATCCACCCACCTCACTGCTCCCTGCGTGCTTTCATCAAGCCACCTTGACTTTGGTGCATTCTACTTGTTATAAAGTGAGCTCAGAGTGACACACTGAGTTTGTGTTGCATTAGTCACAACTGATGCTGTTTTTGCGTTATGTTTGAATCATGGACTTGATCATCAGCTTGAAGCCTTTATTTTAAAGGGCTTACCAATTCAGAGCTGTGTGAAATGCCTGAAAACGTGAAGACCATTAAGTAATCAGAGCTTTTTTTACTCTGAGCATTTTAACTTAGCTTTTCCATCTGCTCCTGAACTTATCATGTGACATTAAAACCATCCTTTCACCATACATTATTCAGTTGGAGAGGGTTGCTTAGGCCAGATGGAAAGGTCTTCTGAAGTACTTCAATACTATGAACTGATGTAAGGAACTAGATCATTGGTCTTTGAATAGACTGTATTAATCTTAATGCATTATTGATTAGTGTGGCCTGTTAGAAGATAGGAATGAGTAGAATTTAGGTCAGTATCGGGTTTTTGGCCGTGGCACAACAGCAGTGCCAGTCCTATAATCTTGAATGTGAGTTAGTGATCATATTTACACTATTGGTCAGGCCACATATCTCCACTGGCCACCCTCTTTCAAAATAAAATGGTGCATAGTCTTTCGGTTCACACACCTTCAGAGTCTGCAATATTGCCAACTTAGCGCATTTGTCACTAGATTTAGATATTTAGAGACTCTTTGTTTGGACTGCAACAGCAGAGCAGGGCCTTGAGGCCCGTTTATTTACTTCAACATCAGAAACTAAAAATTTGGGAAGCCCTGAAGCATCCCCAAGTGGTTTTCTTCACCACTTTAAAAAGCACTGCTAAAATAATCCTTTTGTGCCATGGATGATATTGTGGTTTTCATGACTAAATACATTTTGGACATTGAGCCGCTGTTATGGTTACTAACACAAAAAAACCACATTAACTGTGAACAAAGGTCAGCGGATTTATGTTGCTGTGCAAAAATCAACTCTCATCATCGGCACATATGACATTTCATTGGCAACTATGACTAGAAACAGCTGTATTTCACAGTGAACTTTTACTGCTCTGATTGTTTTCTCAAAAGCACATTGAGTATGTGACTGTTTTTCTTCTCTCTCCTGCTGCAGAGACCTTCCTCAGTATGGACACAAGCAGTGGCAATCCTACTTTGGACGGACTTTTGACGTCTACACCAAGCTGTGGAAGTTTCAGCAGCAGCACAGGTTATTTCCATCTTTTATCCTACATTAAAGCGTCTGTAGAAGGATAAACCTGTGGTTTTGTCAGGTTGAGCTATCGTGATAGTTCTGGTTGTTAGACTGGGACTGACCATGGCAGTTATCTAGTGTATTTATTTGAATTACATTTGGCTCCCAGATTAAAGAAGCAGCAGGAGAACTGCTCAGTAGCTGAATGAGTTTAGGACACCCACTAAAATGTATTTTAGTTTCACACTTTATTTTCTCTGCTTTATCTTGTGGAAATATAATGTTTACTGCATTTCTCTGCGGGTCAACCGTTTTAGTCAGACTGATCTAAGTGTGGGTGCCCTTGCACAGGTTCAGCATATAAAAACATTGCACTAATCCTTATGACATGTTCTGCCAGATCCAAAAGTAACATACTGTTCATCAGCTACCTGCTACGTTTCTCAGCTCATTAACAAAAAGACAGATATACTAAACTGTAGGATTGTCCCAGAGTTGTGTGCCATGTTCTCTCACAGTCAGGTTGAATGATTTCATGGTTTAGTGTACAGTATTGTATGCTTTGTGTTCACTGACAGGCAGGTTCTGGACAGTCGGTATGGATTGAAGAGATGGCAGATTGGAGAAGTTGCATCCAAAATTGGACAGCTTTACTACCACTACTAGTAAGTCCAATTATGTCTGAACCACACACATAAAAAGAAAGTTGAACTAAAAGGACAGGCACTTAACCTCTGACCTAAATCTCTGGTTGACAGCCTTCGTACCTCAGAAACAAGTTACCTGAATGAGGCCTTTTCATTCTACTCAGCCATCCGCCAGCGATCCTACTATTTTCAGGTTAACAAAGAGGACAGGTAGGTTCCTGTATCTTTTTTCTGTGAGTATTGTGAGTATCAGTTTGTGGAATTGAAGCATTTTAATAGCTTTTGGACAAAGGGGTGTGTATGGGTATGGTATAGAGGAATAATCTATGTCAGGCTTTGGATGAACACTCAGTACTTGTTAGTAGAATATGATCACTGTTGAGTTGGGTTTAAACATGAAAAACCATAGACAGAGTGAAACATAAGGTGCCATGTATATGGCTTGAAATTTTCCTGTCCTTTAACTTGCATTTGTTCTAACTACCTTCTCTTGTCTTTTATCAGGCCAGAATTGGTAGTGAAGAAGCTTCGATATTATGCTCGCTACATAGTTGTCTGTTTACTGCTGAACAAGATGGACCTAGTCAAAGTTTTGGTGAAGGTATAGAATTTCTTTATTTTTTTACTACAGCATAGTGCGTGCCTTGAAGAAGGAGGAAAATGAACACCCCATGGATTTTGAATAGGAATTAAAAGAGACAATGCAAAATACTTCCTGCACCTCAGTAATCCAGTTCTCTCAGTCTTGACTCACAGTCCCACAGAGACCCGGCAGAGGATGCAGTCTCTCTGCCGCAGCCTAGTACCGTTAGTGTTCATGGGCCAAGCCACAGGGCTTTTGAGAGTGACTGAGGAAAGTAGGTCCTTGCATGGTTTCAGATGATTCTCCAACATTCTTCAGAGTAGATGCCCAGTTTTAATTTGTTTTGAAAAATGACCATGGAAGCCTTTAATTCTTACTGTAGAAAAGAAAGGGCTAAAGTATTTTCAACTGATCTATGCTGCACAACAACCCATTTAACACAACAAAAATTACTGTAACCTCGAAACAATGTAACCATTGAAAAAAGACGTATGACAACATGTATTATGATTTTTACAACAGTAAAAACTAAGTGATTATCTCAAAAATGGAGTAGTTACTGTTAAGTCTCATTTGATGATCTTCAAGGATCAGTGGATTCACACTCTACAGCCAAATTCCAAGTTACATTTCCTCCACTGGCCAAAGTTCATTCAGCAGCCTGTCCAGTTTTAGTACTGTTAATAAGCAGCATAATCAGAAACATCCAGTCTGTGTCAGTGATATCATCAAATGTTACAAACGTAAAATGTTTCATTCACAAAAAGACATATGATTTTTTAAGAACCAAAAACAATCTCAGTGAAGTTTTACATCTTGTTGAGTCTCTCTTCTGACTGGGTGATGTTGTCTAGCTGACATATGGCCAGGCCAACCACTGGTAATGGAGACCACCTCTTTAGCTTGATAAAACGGATCAGCAAATGGAAATGGCCATGATCAGTTAGTGATGAGGTGCCAAAGGGAGTTTTAGGTTGGATTTGGAAGTCAAATTTGTGGGGGACAAATCTGTGGGGTCATGGTGTCCCTGAGTGAGACATTGAATTGAATGCTTAGGTTTCACAAGCAAAACCTGAACTCTGATCACAGTGTCCTCTCACTTCTTTCAGAGCACTTGGGCCATATTTCCTCCTTCAATACTTTTTGTATGTTTTCAAAATATGGTACAAGTCAAGTTTTTGCTGTTGTGTTTGTATTTTTGAATATACTAAACCACATCTTTTCCTCCCTGTCTACTGCCCGCAGGAGCTATCTGAGGAAATCGAAGATTACACACAGCGATTCAACACAGAGGATCAGCTGGAGTGGAACCTGGTTCTACAGGAAGTGGCAGCATTTGTGGAGGTAACCAACCAAATATAACACCCTTAGACACTGATACAATGATCTGGGATGGTTCTGTCTCACCGTTTCTCTCCACTCGATTGTGTAACACAGGCAGATCCAGTGGTCATACTCAATGACAACAACGCTGTCGTCGTCCTCACCAATCGGCTGCAGGAAGGAAGTGTGCCTCCACTGGAACAAGGCATGGTGGTTGGGCAGCTCATCCTTGCAGATGCACTAATCATCGGCAACTGTAACAACCAGGTTTTAACCCACTAATTCTAATTCACAGTTCCTAATGCTTCATATGCATCAGTCACGCCATTGTCCACAACTATTGTTAATCTGCTATAGTGGCGTAAATGCTCTTTGTTGGTATTTCTTTAAACCAATCATAATCGCTGAACCCAGGAGGCAGTGCTGGTGCCCCTGAAAAATGCTGTCAGAATAGAACTTAAGGTTGCGACCACTTAAAAAAGCTGGTTCCCCACAAAAGAAAACACTGCAAAACAGTCCAAAATGTGTATTGACTGTGTAATATAAATGAAGCTTGTAGAAAATAAAAAATCTGATCATCTGTGGCTGTCATACTATAGCTCCGCAGGAGCTAACAGGACTCATTAAAACCAGAGTTGTTGGCTTTATGTGGCTCTTAGAGAGATCGATTAGACCCAAACTTGTGTGAAGTGGAATGGATCAATACACTGACAAACAAAACATTTGGTAAATCAGATCCATCTGATGATGACAATGACAGAAAACAGATCAACATCTGTGAGACAGAGTCTGAAAATCAAACTGAGAATCACTGATAATCAAACTAAGGTTTATGATAACCAACACAAGAATTTCTTCTCTGACAACAAGGACGTATGTCCAGAGATGTATCAAGGTTGCAACCTCGCTTAAGTGGATTATAGTTGGGTGACATGATAGTTTGGTTAGGGTGCATACCATGTGGGTGCAAATGCTCAGAGCAGGAGTCTTGGTTCAGTTTGGCCCCCCCGGCCAAATAACTCACACACATATCAACACAGCTCTTCACCTGCCTGACTGAAGAAAACTGTTTGATGCATAAGAATTAGTATTACCTGCACGGGTAGGTTGAAACCAATTTTTAAACCAAAATTGAAACAAACATCCACATGCTTATCTCATGATACCTGAAGATTGAACCATGATCCATGCGAGGCTCCCCAACATTCTGTTGTAACCAATAGTCGAGTCAGGGGGCCTGATACAGCTGAAACTATTTTGGGTAATGGACCAACTCATGGCTGTCATACAGGATTGATTGATTGATTATTTTTGGTTTAACAACTTGTCTAATCCAGTAGGCTCTTTAAACTCCAACTCCTGGGTCCCACAGTCACGTTCCTCTTGCTGTCCACAGCGATATCCTTATCACACCATCATCTGTGTTTAAATGTATTTTGTCATTCATCGTAATTGTCACGTCCGATTACTTCCCATGAAAGGCTCTTTGTGTGTGTCCTTTCGAGATCATTGTTGTGTAACAAAACACGTAGTGTGTTTCATAGAGACCTAACTAACTTGTTGAATGAATGAATGAATGAACTTTTTATGAACCATTTAATAATTTATTTTTCTTTGAGAATTTTGAAACCTCCCTTGTTTACATCTGTGCTGCCTACTTGGTGTCAGTCATCTTCTTCTTTGCTCTTTTTGTTGCTTTGCTTCTTTTTTTAGTTTGTAAATCAGTAGAATAGTGTGGAGTCAGTGGCAGAGCTTTGTGTTGTGTAACTTGCACATGTGTGCATGTACTGTATGTTCCTGCTAGCATGACGAAAAGCAAAATGGCGACCAACTCCCCAAATGAAAAAGTCAAAACCGTTTTAAGGGACCTACAAGCTACGGTCATTTCTTTTCTATTATCATGTACTTCTATGATGTTGATCTGTTGATGGTAATGTACTTTAAACTCAACTTGGGCTGATGTTCAACAGTATTAAAAAAAATTTTTGATAATATGTTTTGTGCCGTCTGCCATGCTGCTGAGTCCAGCACTCATTTGCTTTTCCATTGAGCCTTGGCAAGAGGAAAATAAAACTTTGACCTTGTGTTAGTGGCAGCATCACCTGTTACACAAAATGGAGCAGTATAATTCCATGTAATAAAAAACCCTCAAACATAATCGTGTAATCCTGATAATAATATTGTCTGTTTGGCTTGGATTGTATTGCGATATTGATATCTGCATATTGGTCAACCATAAACCATAGATCACATGGATTTGGTGGGGACCACCAACACCCAATCTGATTTACTCCTCCTCTCAGCACAGATCACACTATCAATATATATTGTTTCACAGCCCCTGATGAAATAAAAAGTTACTAGTAGACTGAAAAAAACTTCTGCAGTGTTCTTAAGATACTCATCAGTAAAAACAGAGTTTCTCTATTGTTCATTGACCTGTACTTGTTTTCATCCTGTTTCAGGTGAAGTTCAGTGAGTTAACTATCGATATGTTCCGCATGCTTCAAGCTCTGGAGAGAGAACCTGTGAACCTGGCCACACAGACCTCAAAACAAGGAACGCTGGTGAGTGTTTAACTGCTTTGTTGCTGAACCTCTAAGGTGCCCACAGGGTAAACATGTTGTGTCTCTCAGGGCCACTCAGTAGTAAAAGACTGCATGACACCATGTTTTGGCTGTAACAGCAGCTCTGTAATTAAAGCTACAGCTCCCTGAAGAGCTGCATCAGGTGTCACTGAGGACTGATACAGCTCCTAAGGCAGTGCAATGCAATGCATCTCACTCCCATGTTAACCACTAAGTAGAAGGTTGGGGTTCAATGTCTGGCTCCTCAAGTCTCCATTTCTGTTTTGGGCAAATTCAGGAGTTACATACCATCATCTATAAGAGGACCCGTCACAGTTACCTGTCATGATATTAGTTTAAGCTGGACTAAGATGTGAACAGTAACATTATAAAATTTCTTTCAACAGGAGCCCAGTGAGAAACCAGCTAAACGAGAAAACCCTCACAAGTACTTGCTCTACAAGCCGACATTCAGCCAGCTGTTTACTTTCTTGTCTGCCTCTTTTAAGGTCAGTCTGCACTTTAAAGGTAAGTTAATATTAATTATCAGACATGCCAGGTTGACAGGATTCAGTAGATTCACAGTATCTTTCCTGTTTAAATGGTTTGAGACACTGTTCTGAGCTTTGTGTTGCTGTTTTTAGGTTAAGATTGACTGACAAAATTTGAATGGGGTTAACATGGTCTGGATTCATCAGAAGGTAGAGCAAAGGAGGAGTGAAGGCTAGGTCTGCCCTGCTCTGTATTCTGTATGGTCATGTTTTATTGAAGGCACAAAACTAAAGACTGAGACCATTAACTCAACAGAAAAATTTTTATTGAGCTAACAAATCAAGTGAGAAAAGGGGACATTTTTCCCATAGACTTCAATATAATCTGGATTTTTTTTTTTTTTTTTTTTTTTTTTACAAATAGTGGACTCGCCCCCTGATGGTCAAGAGCTGAAGGCTATTCAGTATTGGTTTGACTTTTTAGTCCTCATCAGTGCAGCTGGTTTTTAAATAAGGTCACAATGAGTGCAGGGAAATGAATGGAGAGCTGCAAAACTGATGAGACTACACATCCTTTTCTCAGTTTTTATGGAGGGAGCATCACTTACACCCTTTTTTTCCAACTTGTGTGTTCCATTACCATTCAATATTATTTTATTCCATTGCTCTAATTTACAGGAATTACCGGCCAACAGCGTTCTGCTGGTTTACCTGTCAGCTACTGGAGTCTTCCCCACTGGTCATTCAGACTATGAAGGTAAAATGTTTCTTTTTTTTTTACCAGACTGAACATTTCTTGTCCAAACATTATATGTGAGATATATGAGATTTCCATGATAGAACTTCTCCAAAACTATTTTAATCCTTGTTGCTCTGTTTAGTTTTAGATATGAACAGTTGCTGTGATGCTACAAATTTGAGATTTTAGAATATATTAACAAAATAAAATTGTACCATGTGATGTTCTGAATCCACATCAAATTTAACAGCTCCACAATCACCTCATAAAGTCACATCAACAGCTAACTTCAATTTATATCAGGAAATCAGAAATCGTATTCCATAATAAAAGTTATAGTAGGTCTAACCTAAATTACCATGGAAACTGAACCCTCCAGATTAATTTGGTCCCAGTCAGGCTCAGAGTCACCAGATTAACCTCAGGCTGAACAGCTATGAACATGAGTCAGTTTGCAGTAGATTTCACAGTCATCACATTTTGACGAGCTGTTTATTCCCTAATTAAAATCTCATTGCCGTCAGCATCTGTCCAGTTTCCAGTCAACTTTTGATTATGAATAAATTGCTATATGAGTTAAAACAAAACAAACAAATGCTGACTATGCTGACTGCTGACATAGTCCATGATCCTGATCCATAGTCAGCAGCATTTGTTTTCAATTTAATTCTAACTGAAATGTTTGAAAGAATCAGAACCAAGATTACGCCTATTGAAGCACAGGAGGAACAGACAGTTGGTTTCAGAACAGGATTTCAACCAAATGGAGGCTTTTACAACAATTAGATAAAAAGTAAATAGATAAATTTAAAAAAAAACAAAAACAACCCAAAAAAAAAAAATATATATATATATATATCTCCACAATCTTTTATCTTCTTTGGACACTTAAGATGTAAGGTCGCATCTTTCAGTCCTTGCTATTGTTTAACAGATTTAATATCCATATGGATACAATAACTTCACCATTCTACTGATTCCTTTTTAGGGCCATTTCATGCCTTCAATATATGATTAGACAGTGTAGAGAGACAGGAAGGGAGACAGAGAGAAGGAGGCTGATTGGGGCAAATAGCAGCAGCCCAGATACAAATCCATCCCATGGCTCTTTGCTGTGTGTCACTTCCCCCCTCCCGCTATTTTCTTTTGTCTCTCAATATGGCTGCAATAAAGGTAAAAAAATCCAAGAAATACCTAATGCCTAATAAACTAATGAACCAAAAAGAGAACAAGAGAGAGAGAAATGAAGGCTGTCAAACAGGAAAGAGTCCTCCTCTGCAGGGAATCGCCTGCTCAGAGCATTTGTGCCACATTTTATCACCACCAAATTGTCAAATTACAGAAGTGCAGTAAAATTTTTTGGTTTTATCTGGCCTTTTCACTCTCTCAGACGTGTTTGTATCAATAAACAGACCAGCGGTTTTAAGACTTGGTCAAAGCATACTGCATGCTGATTTGCTCACTTGATGCTGACGAGATATGCTCTTTTAGTCCTAAAGTATGAAATGACAAGACATTTTTAAACCTTGATATAATTAAACTAATTTGTTGTTACAGAGGATTGGTACCCAGCACTCGTTGTGTTGTGGGACCTGAGCTCCATGCAGTTCTACAACCAGCTGACAAACTGTCAGCTCTTTGTGGGATGTGTTAATTGCTTTGTTATATGCTTAATAGGTTTCCATCTTTGTCTTTTGTCTTTATATTTCCAGTCTGACTTGTCTTTGTAAAGCAGTTAATGTCTCAAAACAACAGTCAACATAAATTCAATTACAATTTTTTTTAAAATTTATTTTAATGTCTTTTTAAAATTTCTTATTTTCTTATTTTTTTTTATACTAGAGAGACAACTGGCAGCAAAGAATTCCTTGTATGTGTTTGCGTACTTGGCAAATAAAGCTGATTCTGATTCTGATCTGATCTGAAATACAAATTACCGACAACTCAGAAAGTAACGTAAGCTAATTTATGAAAACTGAAAACATTGCGCTTCCCACCACATCTAGATCCGTAGTATATTTTTGGCTATTCAGATACAGGTGAAGTTACTGCATCAGGTCCTGAAAAAGCCTCTATGTCTTATGCTTAAAGCTTGTGTTGTGTGGACTTGCAGTGAAAATTTTGATCCGTGTGACTCTGTCTTCAAGTTTACAAGGTTAAGTTTTTGTCTTTGAATGTTTTCTGCAGGACCATATGATTTTGGAGGAGTTCTCACTAATACAAATAGAGACGTGGTGAATGGAGAGACGGTGCAAAAAAGGAATCAGGCTCAGAAAGAAATGCACTGGTGAGAAATCTCCTCTCCTCTTTAAACTTCATCAAAAAGAAAAGCAAAAGTTTTACTTCTGCTTGCTATAACTAATGACAGGAAGCATCTCTGCTGCTCACTCTGATGACAACAAGCTCTAATCATTAGCCTGCAGAACTGATGGGAATAGAGCTGTAGATTCCTGATGTTTCCTTGTTTGTCTTGTTGCAGTCTTCATCCAGGAGACTTATTCCCTTTCACCAGGAAGCCACTCTTTGTTATTGTGGATTCTTCAAACAGCACTGCTTACAAGGTACAGAAACAGTTCATCTTTGCCAAGAAACCATCCACAGTCCAGACCTTAAGTTTTGGGACAGTGATCTATTTTGCACCGCAGAGAACCTCACAACTGACCAAGACATGGTGGATCCTTTGAGCACTCAGGGCAGGGAATGTGGATATGAATATATTCAAAATGGACTTTGTAGTGTACTGTCCCATTTTTAAGAAAATATATTAGTACCCATAAAGCCCGGGGACGTAGCTCAGTGTTAGAGCTGCATGCTTTGCATGCAAAAGCCCTGGGTTCAAACCCCAGCCACAAGGCAGTGGTAGGCTCAAGTCGATCTCAAGCCCGGATAAATGGGGAGGATTGCGCCAGGAAGGGCATTTGACATAAAAACTGTAGCCACAGAGCTGACTTGCTGTGGTGACCCCAAATAGAGAAAAATGCCGAAGAGAGTATATGCACTCACCGGCCACTTTATTAGGTACACCTATTTAATTGCTTGTCAACACAATTGCTAATCAGCCAATCACATGGCCACAACTCAGTGCATTTAGGCACGTACACGTGGTCAAGATAACTTGCTGAAGTTCAAATGGAGCATCAGAATGTGGAAGAAAGGGGATTTAAGTGACTGAACGTGGCATGGTTGTTGGTGCCAGACAGGCTTGTCTGAGTATTTCAGAAACTGCTGATCTACTGGGATTTGAATGCACAACCATCTCTAGGGTTTACAGAGAATGGTCCAAAAAAGAGAAAATATCCAGTGAGCGTCAGTTGTGTGGACAAAAATGCCTTGATGATGTGAGAGGTCAGAGGAGAATGGGCAGGCTGGTTCGAGATGATAGAAAGGCAACAGTAACCGAAATAACTACTCATTAGAACGGTTCAGGCTGGTGGTGGTGGTGTAATGGTGTGGGGGATATTTTCTTGGCACACTTTGGGCCCCTTAGTAGCAATTGAGCATTGTTTAAACACCGCAGCCTACCTGAGAATTGTTGCTGACCATGTCCATCCCTTTATGACCACAGTGTACCCATCTTCTGATGGATACTTCCAGCAGGATAATGCACCATGTCAAAAAGCTCATATCATCTCAAACTGGTTTCTGGAACATGACAATGAGTTCACTGTGCTCCAATGGCCTCCACAGTCACCAGATCTCAATCCAATAGAGCACCTTTGGGATTTGGTGGAATGGGAGATTCCCATCATAGATGTGCAGCCGACAAATCAGCAGCAACTATGTGATGCTATGAAGTCAATATGGACCAAAATCTCTGAGGAATGTTTCCAACACCTTGTTGAAATTATGCCATGAAGAATTAAGGCAGTTCTGAAGGCAAAAGGGGGTCCAACCTTTTACTAGCAAGGTGTACCTAATAAAGTGGCCGGTGAGTGTGTGTGTGTGTGTGTGTGTGTGTGTGTTTTTATATATATATATATATATATATATATAAGCATATATAAGCAGCACGGAGGCATAGTGGTTAGCGCTGTTTGCCCACAATAAGAAGGTCGTGGGATCGGTTCCTGGCCTGGGGCCTTTCTGTGTGGAGTTTACATGTTCTCCCCGTGCCTGTGTGGGTTTCCCTCCACCGTCCAAAGACATCATGTTTGGGTTAATTGGTGCCTCTAAATTGTCCGTAGGTCTGAGTGTGAGTGGTTGTTTGTCTCTTTCCAGGGTGACCCCGCCCTCTCCCAGTGTGAGCTGGGATTGGCTCCTGGAACACCCCCCATGACCCAGTTGAAGTGGGTGAAGATGAATGAATGAATAAATGTTAGACCATGTGTATTAGTCCATAGAGGACTATTAACAGTGCTAAACAATAGCCATAGAGAACCCCAGCAACAACACTCAAGTTTGCCAGTTATCCTTTAAACATCTCTTAATGCCCCCCTCCTTTTTACAGGAAGTGGCATTTTTCAAACCGTGTTTTGTCACCCTGTCATAGCATAAACCCAATAAACAGTATACCTTTATTTCACACAGTGTGCAGCTCAGAGCCTGAAGAAGAACAGTTAAAGCTGTCTAAATATTGTGAATGGCATGAACATAGCGTGAACGTATATTTTTCTAATTAACATGATTCTTTTTCTCTACAACAGAATTTCACAAATCTGTTTGGTCAGCCTCTGGTTTGTCTACTGTCACCTACGGTGTATCCCAAAAGTGTACAAGGTGTGTAACGCTCCACATCAATAACAGTAACAGGACAAAACTGCTGGTTGTTTGCTTGTTTGCAAGAAATTCAATTAAATTCAAAAAGTTACCATGTCTGAGCATCGGACTGGAGTCATAAATATGAAAATGTTAAACTAGACTCCAAACTGTTGAATTGGACTTTGGTCAAATGGAAAAGTGAGTGATAACATTATTTTGACCAATTAGCCTGTAAAAAAATCAGAAGGCCACGGCTGGTATTTTAATATCGGATGAACATTTTATCAAGATCCTGTTAATATCGTTTTACAGTTGGTGCTCCATTAAATATTTGGTACATAGTTTTACATGAATGAATGAATGAGTGGTTAAAATAATTTGCATGTTGGTTCGGTCTTCTCATGGCTCTGCAGAATGTTTATAAGTCACTATGATTCCTGTGCCTTTTCATGTTATGATGTGCTCACGTTTATTACCTCTGACCTGTCCCCTCCTCAGATCAGTGTCAGCGTGGGAGTCTCTTCACTCTCTTCCTCTACAGCCCACTTTTGGCTTTCTCCTCCATTTGTGGTTTAAACAATCTGCGACGAGGTCTATGGGACAGAGCTCAAGAATTTCTGCGCAAAGTCTACCGTGACATTGGGCAGATGATAACTCGGTCACGGACTATAGGTAAGACGTTCATCATGAATTCTGTCATAGCTGTATTGTCAGATTGTTGATCATCTGATGGATCAACCATTCAGCTCAGGACTAATGTTGTTTTTAACAATGTCTGTGCAGATCAAGCCTTTTTGCAATTCTTTGGTGATGAGTTCCTTCGACTGCTGCTGATCCGCTTTGTGTTCTGCTCGGCTGCTCTGAGGCTGCATAAACTGTTCCGGGTAAGTCACCGCCGCTGTGATCACCATCAGGAAGGAGGCCAACAATACATTGTATGGTGAAGAGATGTACAGAGGTGGGTCTGACATCAACAGGTCTGCTCTGGGTTATTCAGAACTAAAGTTGTTTGTCTTTTTAGTTGCGTATCAATTCATGATAAAGCCCTTGAATTGAGAGACAATAGGTGCGTTGTTATTTTAAGCCCCACCCTTGCTCTGCCTCTGATTGGCTGTGACCCAATATTCTTCTTTGCTGATTGCTGATGGGAAAAAGGTGGGTGTGAAATACACAGACTGCCAATAAAGATGAACGTAGCCTCTGTGATGTCATTTACAGGATGTAGTGACGCAGTCAGCTGCTCCACTGTCACCATCTTGACGGTGGCATTTGTGAAGCTGAGACTCCAGTTTTCCAAAGTATCGCCGCAGTTCAGCAGTTTAAATTACAGTAGCTCTTAAATTGGATCAGACCAAACAGTCTAATCTTCGCTCCCCACAACCATCAGTGATCCCTAGCCAACCCTGTGGCCTTTGCACTTAGTTGCTGGGTAAGATCCTGACCACTTAAAAACCTAAACATCTGCCATTATTAAGGAATAGCTCTGATCCAATGAAACAACCAAAAAGGTGCTTTCTAAAATTTTTGATGCATCAAAATGAAAAGGGCAGCATGGCGGCATAGTGGGCACTCCGATTTCCTCCCACTGTCCAAAAACATCATGTTTGGGTTAATTGGTGACTCTAAATTGTCCGTAGGTCTGAGTGTGAGTGTCAGTGGTTGTTCGTCTTTGTCTGTTGTTGAGGGAATTTTTTTGTCAGATAGTGTGATGCACATTATGTTAAACATTGTATAGCGTGATGCACGTTATGTTAAACGTTATGTTATATGTTGCGCATTGTATTACACTGGAGAGCATATACTGGGAGATTAAGGAGATTTAAAGAGGCTACATCCCGTGACCCGGAAACGGATAAGCAGTTGAAGATGAATGAATTAATGAATGAATGAATGAAAAGGGGCTACAACCCAGAACTGCAGAGGTCTGCTGATGCTTTGGAAGGTATCTAGGAAGAGGAATGTAAGGTTTGCAGTCAGATCAGGTGCAGAGGCTGCCTGACGTCTTCCTACACAGTCAGTATCTTGGAAGTTTTAAAAAACCCAGGAAAGGGGACACCTGCCACGATTAGATCACCAAAAAATCCAGAAAGTCATAAATTATGAAAGGCTAACTTTTATGCTGGCGAACCGGCTCCAACTGAAATTTTAAATAGAATGGGTTGTGGCCTCAGGAGAAGATAGGAGGGGCCTCGGGGATATATAAGCAGGTGTATCAGAGAAGTTGGTCAGTGTGTATTCCCACCCTCGCCCAATGTGAGCTGGGATTGGCTCCAGCATCCCCTGAGACCCAGAAACGGATAAGCGGTAGAAGATGAATGAATGAATCAAAATGAAAAATATTGTTAGCCCATGTAAAAAGCTGGCCTGGGGCCATGCAGGATCTTGCGATCCTGTGCACAGTCACAGTCATGCTCCATCAGGACAGACACACACACACACACACACACAGACACATATTCACTCTTGCACTTAACCTGCACATGATGCACACATGTTCTAATACCACTTCAGAACATCTATTCTCAGCTCAGTGTATCCCACCATGCATAAGTCTGCTGCTCTACACCAGCTGGTAATGGATGTGTACACTGGCCTGCAGATTATCATCACGTCACACTAACTGGTAAGCAGTAGGACATAGATACCCTCCTTGTCATTGGAATGGTTGCACACAAAGGAGTTGGTTGTCATTTAATGTTGAAATGGTGAAAAATTACAAAATGGGCACATCATTAAAATGTATATTAAACACTACTGCATTGATATTACGTCAACAGGAAAAATCAATGCAGAAAAACGACAATTGTCAAACATCCCAAAAATACAGATCTCACTTCCGACTTTTTAATAATTGTTCATGAAAAAAAAAGCAAGTGAAAGCCTGGAGTATTAGAAGTCTTCACTGCAATGTGAAAGAGCTCAATTCCTAAAACGTCCATTTATGTGACCCCAATTATGAAAATTTCTAAAGTGAGAGTTTATAATTGTGCCCTCTAGTGAGCAGGATTCCATGACTGTGACAGCAAACCTCACACTCACGCATTCCTTTAAAGCATGTGTGTTGTGATGATGGCCTCAGAGTTTGTGATCTTGTGTTTGCAGGAGTCCCGGAGCTTCCCAGAGTCGTACCCTGAGCTGCCCAAACAGGACACAGTGGAGAGCAACCTTTTACAGAAGCATGTCCTGGAACTGGCCACCATGCTGGATGTGCAGAGCCTTTTCTGGGATGATTCACTGGAAGCCTACTAACATCTTTACAAAAGGGCAAAATGGCACATGTGTACATAGAGACTCAGCTGCCCAAGCCCTCAGCTGTCCTGTTTTTTTTTTTGTTTTTTTTAACAGGTAATGAAATAATTCAGCATTTACAAGTTCTCGTCCTGCATTTACCTGTAACTTTTGGAAGCAAATGTAGTGCAGCCAGAGAGATTAACAGTCTGTAAATCCCCTTTCAGTGGCTTCCCTTATTATTATAAGCGTCATTTAAGATGAGCCAATGAGAGGGGGCAAAAATACGTTCAGCTCTTATCAAACAGCAGCCTGTGACTTTATTCCTCATGTCTGACAGTTGTAATGATGTTAGCAGTGTCGATTGTGTGTTTAATTTTTAAAAAATTTATATTTCCCATTGTTTATAAGATTGGAGGTTATGTGAAGGCAGAGGAGGCTGGTGTAGAGAGATAACAGAGCTAAAAAATCCTGCATCAGTAATTATTACACTCTTGGTTGGAATCTGAAAGATTTTGCTGTAGACGTCAGAACTGGTCTGGATCTGTTTTGGTTTGCTGTATAACAGCTTCTCTTTTAGCAGGCAGACGTACATGAAGTTTGTTCTGTTGCACATCATTCGTTGTAAAGATATCGCTCCCTCGTGTCATTCACCAACAGCCCCTTGTCCACACTTTTAGTTTCATGTGTTGACAGAGGTGGTTGGGTTTTTTTCATATCTGCATGCAAATGTGCAATTAATTTAATCAACTGAATCAATTTAATTCTTTTAGTTCCAAAAAAGCCCCCTCCCCCACATGTGAGGACAGAAAGCAGGTTGTAGTCAGTGCATGTGCTGCATGGGTCTGTACATTTATTGTTGGGTCGACAATCTAGTGAGAGGAAGTGAGGGTTGGCGTACACACCAGCTGAAATGAACCAGTACATCTCTGAGACCTCCGTAATGACAGGAGCATTATGTGACCTGTAGCCTATATGGGAAAAATCATCAGTTCACTTCGACTTATCCACTGCTGCTTCATCTGTGACTGGAGCCACAAAGAGAGAGGGACTGGGTGGAGCTGAGGGAGGATGAACCAGCAGGAAGTGCTGCTGAGATCAGAGGAGACAGAAACCTATGGATTCTTTTCATTTATTTATTACTTATCTGTGGGGCTTCCATTAACCTGATGCTCTTCTTCTCCGTTGAGCTGCGTTTCTTCTTTCAAAGATGTTAGCAGCTATTTTTATTATCATCCGTCCCTCTCTCTTCCAATCATTTCTGTCTCCACTGCCAAAGTTGCAAAAAAATGCTGTAACATCCAGTGTGGATGTGAATATATGAAGGATCAGATTAGAAAACACATATGTTTCTATCCTCCTTGTACTGTTTCTGTTGGTGTTCAGTTGTGCCTTCAGTAGGTTTCAGTTGTCTGAGTCAGACTGATGCCACAAGTAAATCCCTTTCCATAATCTAACAAAGCGCTGCATTGCTCCACAGGGTAAGCAGGTCTCTGGGACAAATATGGAGGTTACTGTGGAAGTGGCACTAACCACACAGGAAACTTATTTGATGACTTCTGGACCTTCCACCGACGTCTGTCTGAAGCTAAATTTTAGTAACAGCTGGACACCAAACTGATCAGCAGCAGATTTATCCCTATCTGGTGCTGTAGTGAGTATTTGTGGCAGTAGGGCAGTGACCTTGGGACTGAGTTCAGGGTGATGAAGGAACATGGGACCCAGTCCAGCAGTGGAGCTCTGTGGCCCAGAGGAAGATGGTGATTTACAGGTACACCTGGTTCCTGTCAGAAGGAGACATTCAGTGATTGTCTGGTCCATCACCTGCACTATCCTTTCAAACTGAACATTTTATCCTCACTTGTGATGAGGATTTTGGAATAACTAAAGGTAAACTGTTGCAGGCAGTGTCCTTTGGTCCAACACTACTGAGGCTTGTGAGGTTTCATATGTGTAGGACTACGCTTTTCAGAGAGGAAAGAGGAGGGAGTCAGGATCAATGCAGGAGGTTTATTCTGGCACCAGTGATGGTGTGGAGCAGGGTTGGAGGGGGATAATCACTCATTTTGTGGTGATGTTGACTCTGAAACCAGCTCAGTTAACTGCCCTCAACCAAAATGTTGAAGTGATATGGAAGAATCTGAGGCAACTGGATGAGATTAAGATGTTTGAGCTGAGAATATGATGTGATAAACACTACCCCAGTGATTATTATATTTATTGACATGGTTAGAGAATGTGTACAGATAATGTAAAGCAATGTTTCTGCAGAGATGTGTGTTTGGTATTTAGTGAGTCTATAAAGACAATGATAATGACATGAAATTACGGAGGAGCAGCACGTTTATTGAGGCCACTTTCTTGTTTGGCCGTTTTTCTAAACACGTTACATTCCAACTTCCAGAGGACATGAAAGAGCAGCAGAGGCAAACAGCTGTTTTCTCCATTTCACATCTGTCTTAAGACTTTCTTTTATGTTCACTGTAAAATCAGCTTTCACTTTCCCTTGTGTTGACAGTCGTGACGATCAAGATATTGTAGGCTTGTACTTTATGAAGTTTAATATTGATATGATCATGTTTGTTGTGCTTTGAGGGGAAAAAAAAGACAAATCCCTGTGTGTTATTGTTCCTCATGCCGCCCGTCACCCTGCTCACCTGTAGAAACTGTACACCTGTCACTGCTCCACTTCCTAACAGCTTCTGCCTGAAACGTGTCAAACATTTCAGCTGATTCTAAACAGTGTCGAGGCAGCAGTAACATGTTGATGAACATGTGTGACAGAACGATAAATCCTGGTGTTTTTACAGCCAGTGGTGCTTTAAGTGCAACACCAGTCATGATTTTTTACTTTCCAAAGGAACCAACAAAACTTTTTTACATGTTTGGGACAGAAGAAGAAGAAAATGTGAAGAACTTTATTCATTTGAAATGTCAGATATTGCATGTTGACAAGTTTGTACATTAAGTCTGAAAACTTCATGTTTTTATGTCATAACATATTGTTGTATGGTCTGTTCCCTGAGCTCCATGAAAAGAGCAAATATTATTGCCTAATGCCAGCCTAAAATAAGCATCAGCTAATGAAAAATAACTACCATCATAATTCTAAATATAGAAAGAATCTAATAAACAACACAACTTTTAGCTTTCGTTCAGACCATTGCCTGTACTTATGTCTTCTCTGTTTCATGTTAAAAAATTTTGCTCTGACTTCAATCATTATGTAGCATCAGTGGGACCATTAGTGCACAAAAAAGTACCAGTTGAATTTGTGTGTATTACTTTCCAAACAGGATCGTTTGTTCCATAATTGTGCTTGTTTATTATTTTTTAGATTTCAATTGCACCCAGCAGTACATGGAGCATGGTGCGACTGCATGAACTGATTCTGTGATGCCAAAAGAAATTCATGCTTCACCTGATGGGGGTTATCAGAGTAGCCCTTTAAAGGTACTATTTGTACACTCTGTGAAAAATGTGGTGGGTTTGGCATCAAACTTCATTCCTATACTCACTAACAGCTGCATCCAGAGGTGGAAAGCAACAGTAATGTCAAATCTTTCCTTCTGCTGAAGTCAGCAGGCTAACAAGCTAGCTCCTGTCTCTTCAGTATCTGATAGTTACTCACTGTAGCCTCTGAATTGCCTTGAAGACAGAGCTGCTCAGAGGAAGTTTTATAACCTTGTATTGTGAAGACAATAATGGGTGAAGGCTTTTTCAAACAACAATCACCACAACCTGCTCCTGAAAAGGAACCACATTTAGCCGCAGAGAAAACCTACAAATAGCCCCTTTATGTCCTGGGAGCTGGTTGGATTGTAGTGATGAATTCTTTGTATACTCGATGTCATGATTCACATGTGATCATTTTGATAGTGTGTTGGAAGTTGATACAACATTTATGGATTATAAAGCCTAATGCAGGGTCAGCACTGATGAGCCCAAGATAAAACTCCTCTCAAACAACAAAAGCCTTTTCTGTCCTTTCCTTTGCTCACATTGTCTTTACTGTTTAATGACACAGGCAGATGGCAAACTAAATGACAGACCAATATTAAGTGTCTCGGCCGCTGCGCTCCTTGTCATTGATACTTTATAGTTGACAAAGATTGAGTCCAGTCATATACGGTCAGTCTGAATTAAAGCTTTGCATTCTTGGAAATCAAATCCCTTTTCCCCATGGTAACATTTGAAGCCTTGATTAACAATTTGGCACTTTCAAGCTGTTTCCAGGAGCTAAAACGTATTCAGTTAATGCCATATTTTTCTTTTCAGTGCCTCAGATTTGGTGGCCAATCAGAGAGATTTGATCAAATCAGTGCTCACCCTGCGTAATCCACTTGAGCACATTAAATCTCCTTGTTTTTAACATAGATGCATAAGCACAAAGGCCGCTGTTTCATATAAGGGAACCACATCCATGGAGAGGCATGTCAGCCAAATCATAAATAACTGCCAACTGAACGGTCCCATTTTCCCATCCAGATAAGCAGGGGTCATTTCTATCTTTTTATACTTGTAAAAATGTCTCAAAATTGGGAGCAACCCTCCTTTATAGCAACATGTGTGACTTGCTTGTGAATTTTAGTTGGAGTCAAACTGTCAAATGCATTTTCAATATTTAAGTTAAAAAATGCACAGATGATTATCTCTGTAAGCAGCATGTTTGTTTAGAATAGAAAGTGCCAAAGACTGTCGTACTGTCACTTTCCCATCTTAACAATGATTGTGATCAATTATTGTATCAGATGTTTTTTTTTCTGTGTTGCCAGATGGAGCCAATAAAAAAAAAAAAAAAAAAAGACAATTTGGCTTCTTAAAAAGACCAGTGAGTGTTTTTATTACGTGACTGGGTGGGATGTTTAACTGGGCTGCTTTGATACCATGAATTTGTCACAAACACGTGTCAAAGATTTTTTGTGTAGCCTACTTTCACAATCAATTATATTTATGTTTGTGTGTCTTAGATCAGGGATTCTCACTCCTGTTAACCTTTGTGTACATATATATACATTACACAAGCACATATATAACAATAACCCTAGGCTTCATGGGTTGAAAGCCCTAATTTAGATAAATTGCCATGTCAATATACAGATTGACCAGTCTTGTGACTTCTGTTATTTATGTGTGGAACATATGTGGTTGATATGGAGTCATGTTGTTCTCTGCCCCCCGGTGGTCACATTGAAGTACAACATCTCTATGTTGCCAGTGAATTACACATTACTGACACCATTGGAACCATTAATCTATTACTATTGATGCTTGTATTTGGTGGCCCTTGTCCCCAATAGTGACTGTCCCCTATATTTGCGTTGCTGTACCAGTGCATTCATAGTTTGCTCTGTTCTTCTTCTTCTCTATGTATACAACTCAAGATGAACTCAAGCATTGTTGAGCTGTGGCTGACATATAAGAATAGATAAACATTATTAATCCCATAGGAAATTGTCGTGCAAGAGTTCTCCAATCTGCAAAAACAATATGACAGAAAAATTTAACAAGTGTCTCAAAAAAACCAAAACAAAGGCTTTGGCTCTGACAATAATTTTGCAAACGTAACTGTCCATGAAAATGCCAACCCTTGGAGGTCCCTCCGAGTAACCAGTCGATTCTTTGATGGAGAGTGGACGTTTCCGAGTTTGTTGTGGTCTTGAACGCATCACACCTCCGTCAGAAACGACTAAACTTGGCTGTACTGACACTGCGCATGCTCAGGTGATCTTAACGGCCAACCGCTCTGCAGCCTGTTGAGTCTAATATGTTGCTAAGAAACGTAGTAGTGTCGACTCTGGTCCAATCACTAGCGGCGAAAGAGGTCATGTGATTTAAACTGACCAACCGGAGATGCTGAAGGCTCTCTGTTGAAGTTTGTCTAGGCTGCTTCGCTAACAGGCGCTTTAGGTCAGCATACATGTATTTATCATCGGGAAGCAAACTTGCTTGTGCAAATTAAATGTATATTTAAGTCTTGACGCGTGTATTTTGGTTTCTCATATGGTAAGAAGGAACATTTGTCAATGTATTGTGCGGTGGCTGGTTAGGATAGGATGCAGTCTAGCTAATAAGCTATGGCTAATGTCAGTCTCATTGAAACTTCCTGCTAATCTCTGCTCCCTCTGAGTTTATCGTTAAGACGGACAGACCCTCAGTAACCAGCTGTACAGGAATTGGTAGCTGTCATTATTTGTGGGACTTTTAGGAACGTTACTTATATTATTAATGTAGATGGGATAGTTTTTAATTGTTCGCAATTTTCAATCGCAGTGAGATGAAAGAGGTTCAAAATCGCTTCATAGAATCTAAAATTTACTTTAAAAGTAGCTAGAATATTTTACTACCCTTCTTGGTTTTGCGTATACGGATGTCAATATTTGTTTTTATCTGTTTTACATTATAAATACATCGCTATCTTTCAGATATTCCCCCAGTAACTGTTATGTTGAACCACAGATATGTTTCCTCTTGATCTTGATAGACGATCTAATGGTGCTATCAAATGAATCTTAAATGTCCCTTCATATATTGTAGCTATTGGGTTTTAATTTCCCAAACACTCCCTTTTCCTCGCAGCCTATGTATCTAACTTCACGCTAATTCTTATTGGTGTGGCTTCACCCACTGTGTTACAGAGGAAAGCAATGAAAACGCGGTCAAGTTCACCTCCAATTCATGTGCACGTCAACGATTCCACACCGGTCCACGTGCATGTGAAGAGTCACAGGAAGAGTCCTTCCAGAACACCTCAGGTTAGAGAGGGACATTACACACATTGTGACAGTTAATATCATGTAATTATGTCAGTTTTGATCATATGCAGCATAGGCAGATCTGACAGGCAACAAAAACACTGTGTTTCAAAGGGGAAGACCAAGGAAGACAAAGGAAATCTAAGTCCGACTGCCAAGGTCAAAACACGAGTGCCATGGATTCCACCAGGAAAGGTCTCCACACGGGATGCCTCATACAAGTGGGAGGTAACATGTCTAAAAATGAATTGTCACAGGTTATCCTTGTCTCAACATTGGAAAAGATCTCCTTTAGTCAAAGAGTCATTTGTTACTCGAAATGTTATTTGCATCAAGGGGCCAATGCATCGCCTTGAGATCACACCACCTGTCCCTGGGCCAGAACCCGAACATTCCCACTCTGCATTGCGATTGTCTGACCTCATGTCAGAGGAGGAAGAGGGTTTACATGGACGCATCAGCCAGTATGAGAGGAAGATAGACTGCTTACTGACTGAAGTCAACTCTCTGAAGAATGAGGTCAGTTTCCTCTCTGTTTCCTCTTAGGACTCAGAAGACCTGGACTCCTTAACTAACATACACAGATGAGTGAGCTTTTGTAGTAGAATGTAGTTGGGAGGGTCTTTTTGCTGTTTTTTTTTTACATTTTTTTTATGTGTATCCTTGAAGAAGTGCCTGGAAAAATACTCATAATCACAAGCTAAAGATCTTTGCATTGGTCAGATTAATTTAGAAATTAAAATCCTGCCAAATTCAAGAATTGCTCCCTACCTCCCAACACGATTTTGTGTAACCCCATTAACGTATGTTGGAGCCGATTGATATTATTTATTTATTTTTGTGAAAGTGGTAGATCAAGTAATGATAATACTAATGATTAGCTATTTAAGGTTTTTAGACTTTATATTTTACGATGAATTATGATTTATGATTGTTCTCTCTGTCTTCACCTCCCCCCAGTCAGGTCCTACTCCTCTCATGATTAGGGGAGAGAGGACAGCTGGTTTTCTTTTGTCTGCTTTGTGTTGATGGAAGGAGGAGTGAAACAGTTTTTTGACCGCTAAAGTTTATGTCCGTAAAGTTACGTTATTTTTGTAAGTTTTACTTTAGTAAGTCAACCATGGAGAATATTTATGTTGTGCAAATAAATTTGCTTTTTTTTTTATATGAAAGAGTAGCCATAACAACGTATCTTTTGTGCATCTGTCAGCATGTGTACATCTGTAATACTTATGTGCAGGTGGAGCTGCGTAAAAAGGAGCAGCTGCTGGAGCGCCAGTCGGAGCGACTTAGCGTCTCCCAGCGGGTAATCGCAGAGCAGGAGGAAGAACTAGCTGAGGTCACCAAAGAGCTGGAGGAGACTGAGCGGGAGAACACACGACTACGACAGTCCATGGAGAAGATGCTGGAAGAGACCGACCACAGCAGGCAGGCTATGCACTAAACACAGACACAGTGTGTGTGTGATGAAACATTTTGACTCTAAAATATTTGTTTGTGTTGAAGGTGGGAGGAAGTATTTTCACAAGTTAAAGGAACATAAAACCTATACAACACTACTCTTTAAGACAGACTCAGGGGCAGGAATTTAGAATTTCAGCCTTGTTTTTGGTCTTGGTCACCAATTCTCTGAGCCATTCTGACTCGATGTTTTTGGACTTTTATGCCTTAGATACAGAATAAAATAAGAGTCATGGGTAAATACAGGGTTAATATGTTGACAGCTGTCTTCCCAGTTATATTGGTAGAATCACTACATCATTTGAGAGAATTAACATGTACTCTTCTACTTACAGACTAGATAGAGACAGTGTGCAGCCAGATAAAGATGCTCTCCTCAAGAAGCTGATGGAGGCTGAAGTCAATGGAACAGCAGCTGCAGAGGAAGTCTCAGCTCTGCGAGACTCTGTTTCTGAACTCTGCAGTGCCAATGTCAGTGTGAGTATTACCTCAGTGTAGGGGCCAGCATGCTTGATTGACCTGGAAATAAATGTTTTCTGACATCATGAGACTCTCTGGAGAATGTTGAGCATGTTTAACTGTCAGAAAAGCCATAATTCATGTCAGTGTTGTTTTATAACAATGTTTTTCTCTGCTATTCTCTGTCTCCTCTGCTGTTGCTTCAGAGACTGTCTGGCTCAGAGTCCTTGGCCTTGGCCCATCAGAAGGAGCAGTTGCTACAGAAACTTGAAACATTTGAGGCCACAAACCGAACTCTGCGGCACCTCCTCAGGGAACAACATGGGTCCCAGGTAGTTTCCCAACTGTACTGTCGCTATTTGTTGATACACAATTTAAGTGTGTACCTCAGAAATGGTAAATCTTTTAAAAGTTAAATGTCTTACCTGCTTGAAAAATTACCGTAAATTCTGATGATCAGTTGTAGAGGAACCAATAATTCATGGACTGAATCTGCTGTTGTGTGATTTTGTATCATGATGTTGATAAACAAGAATATGACATGTACAGTGTGAGTGTATAACAAGTGTGTTTCTCTGTTAATATGAGAGGTTATCATACTGTATGTGTCTGTGTGTGAGATCCTGGGTTCATTGGTTTGCGTGGTATGTGTCATGGTGACATGAAGATAATGAAATTAAAATAGTATAATCATAATAAAATTATATAATAATGATTTCTATTATATTCTCTCAATGTAAAAGTGATATACATTACAATAAAAATATAATGAAAATAATGTAAAATTTTGTGAAATTAACGTTGATAATTGTATTAACATATTTTATAGAATGTAATATCATCAATTTAATATATTATTAATATAATACATATTCTTTCATTATATGGTAGTAATAATTATAACATATTATGGTTACGTTAAATAGTGATGACTGGCAGGGTCAGGTCCCCCAACACTTTAAGCAGCAACAAACAATGCATTTTGGAGAGACAGTTGTTGTTGTTCTTGAGCAGATGGAGTCCGTGCGACTATCGGAGCAGAAGGACACATTATTCAAAAGACTTGCAGACACAGAGGCAGAAAACGCTGTGAGTTTAACAAAAGACTGAAATATCCAAATTTTAAAGAGTTGAAATGTTTTGCCTGTTCTTTTTTCCCATGTGGTACAGAAATAAAGCTGAAATAAAGTCTTACTTTTGCTTTCAAAGCATCTTGTGGTGAAACTTCAAGAGAAGGAGAAAGAGATCAATCAACTCTCCAGGCTTTTAGATACTGAGAAGGTACTTAGAGCACAACCACCAGTCTTTGTGAGGTTTTTATTTAGGAGATGTCTTTGTCTCTTCAGCCTCTTGATTTCCATTCAGCTGACTGTAACAGGAAAGGTTTGCACTTTTACTAATGTATATTCTGCTGTGTTGGGGATTTTACAGGACAATGCTAAGAGCACAGCTGATCTGTCCAAAACTCTGGAGTCAACAAGAGCTCATCTCCAGTGCCAGCTCCGTAGCAAAGAGGCTGAGAACAACCGGCTCACTGTGCAGATTAAGGTTTGTCATGGGATTTGCTCTGTCTTACTAGTGTCTAACATCCTCTGTAATTGTCTGTGGTTTGAATAAATGAAGTTTGTGCATTTTTACAACCAAGGTCACTGCAGTCAGAATAACTGTTGTCTAATTATCTGCTTTGCAAAGAAAGCACACAGTGAACTCAACAGTAATCTCTACTTCTCTCTGTTGGTCCAGAACCTGGAGCGTGCAGCTAATCAGCAAAAGGCAGAGATGGAGCATCTGAGGGAGCAGCAGACAAATCTGAAGCAGGAGGCCAGTGCAGACAGAGAGGCTCTGAAACGAGCCACACGAGCCCAGAAACAGCGAGCAGAGCGCAGTGAGGTCACTGCAGGACAGCTGAGTGTCCAACTGATGGACATGGTAGGTCTAGAGCAGACCTGGGCATTGTAAGGCCTGCATAATTGTTCCTTTAGTCTGAAATGTTTGTGGGGCATGAGTGCGCTTGATTAAAAAATGATTGCCAACCCCTGGCCAAGAGACACAACCTGAGGTTTAACGCCCACCCACCACCACCACCACAAACACACACCCAGACACAAACATACCTCATTTTATGTCTGTAACACAGCCACTGTTTTTACTTAATCTAACAGGAGAAGCAGGTAGCAGATGCACTGTCAGCAGCCGAGACCTGGGAAAGCCGTCACGCACAGGAGGTGAACAACAAAAATAAACTGGAGCTTGAACTATCGCTGTTGAACAGGTATATCTAAGTGTCTCTCCTCATTGATAATCGGAGCAACAGAAGCCTTTTTTCATTTTCAATTATTATTATTTTTTTTAATCTGTGATTTTCTATTTTGAAATTTGGCCAGTAGCTCCTGTTCTTGACTGATAACTGCGTTTGAGCTTTTTTTCCATTCTTTGGCCTTAAAGCAGCATTTTTGTCTTTGTTGTTGTGTATTTTTATGACAAATACAGGGGTGGTCAACGCTAAAGACTATTGTCTGTTACAATGGATAATTTTGTAGAAATCTTTTGAGTGCTAACCATCTGCAAATGTGCAGGTATTAAAATCAATAAATTTGTAAGTAACTTGACTTAATAATTATGAAAGGGATGTCCATTTTGCCGAAGCTGCTACCCCCTGACCCGACCCCAGATAAGCAGATGAAGATGGATGGATGGATGGATGTCTATTTTACACCTAAATATGTGTGCATGCCCTGCTAGTGTATAAAGCATGAAGTTAACATCGCAACTGTAACTTGAACTCCAAAAATGTACCGACCAGTGAAATGCTGCAGGTAGTTCTGCATCATCACTCTGCCATTAGGGATGAAAATATGATGACGCATCATTTCATGTGATATAATAGCCGAATAGCAGAACTGACGGAGCAGCTGCAGAACACAGAGCAAAAAGGCAGACTGGAGAGGGAGGCTCTGCTGGATCACCTGCATGGATTGACCTCTGACAGCACTGCTGCCAAACTGGAGAACCAGACACTCAAGGTGAAACAAACCAGACACATTCATTATCATTAACCTGAAGATGCCAGAGTCAGAATTTTTACATATCTGTTTTGCTTCTGTGTCTCAGAAGATGTTCTTCCTGTTCTCTAATAGACTGATATTAGATTAGGAGAATGGACTTTCCATTTAATTGCAGTAATAACTGATGACAAATCCTGTAAACTGGTGTGTTCCTGTCAGGACACAGTGTCTGCAGTGGATGAGAAGCTAGCCATGTCTCAGTCAGAACTTCAGCAGGTCAGAGCTTCCATCAAGCAATATGAAAGTTTGGTGGACAGCTACAAGATCCAGGTTTCTAAAGCTCACTGTACAGCCTTGCACAAAACCATGGACACTGTTAATGACCATAAAGAGTCTGAACATAAATTCTTCCTTTGTCCAGGTTGGGAAAACGAGGGCAGAAGCAGATGAGTACACTGTTCGTCTGGCTCAGGCAGAGCGTGAGGCCCACGCCATGCAAACAAAGCTGGAAGAGGAGTTAGAGGAGGTGCGCAGGGAGATGCTGGGGCAGCTGGCTGAGTTGGAGCCTCTCCCTAAAGCCTTACGACAGTCTGAACTACAACTCCAGGAGGCTCAAGACAGGGAGCGTAGCCAGGAGAGACGCAGCATGGAGCTCAGCACAACCCTGGTTGATCTCCGCATGAAGGTTGGAATATTTCTGTGACTGTATGCCAGTTCAAAGTCAGGATCCCAAAACAAGTCCAAGTGAGTCACATGCTTGTCTTTTCTCATGTCAGGTGGAGACCCAGGGCAGCCAAATAGAGCTGTTTAGACAGAAGAACAAAGTGCTGCTGGAGGAGAGCAGACAACTTCAGCAGCGGGTGGAGAGTCTGGAAAGGTCAGTCCCTTCCTCTGAATTACACAGCTGACTTTAACTCTTTTCATCACATTGTACGAAATAATCATTCAAGTGGCCGGATTAGATGTCTTCTGTGCAGACAGCTATCAATGGTGCACCGTGATGCTGAAGAAAACAACCAAACATGATTGTCATCAAAGCTGTAGTTCAGCTGAGCATCTGCTTCTCAGGCTTTTTACACAGAAATTCTTTTTGAAACAAACCAGTCTCTGTTCTCTTAAAGTTCACCAACAGACAAGGGAGTCCATCTGTTTATAAATTCACATTGTGACTTCATCTGAATGAGGACTCAGCTCTCCTTATGCTCCACTTCAATTTTAACAGAGCCTCAGCCCTTTTTACCTTTATTGCTTTGGATTATGGGTATTTTGGCTTGGACTAAGATGGCAGCTGCTGTACCTGTCTTGGTTATATTAGTAAAATATATTTTACCATATTGTGTTATGACATTTAGTGCTTTGGGAACGTAATAACTCTAACTTTGTACAAAAGGCAATCTTCTTGTCATTACAGTAGCCATGACTGTGTCCCAGCTCAACATTTTATCTGTTCACAGCAGTGTCATGACCCAGTGACATGACATAAAGGAAGGGAACTGCAGTTAGTAGCAAACAAGAATACAATTGTTTACAATAACCAGTGTAACTAAGGCAAAGAAACAAAGGAAAAACATGAGGGCTGTCACTAGAGAGTGTTGTGGGTCCATGTGTGCACAAGTGTGATGTATAAAGTGTGAGGAGATGCTGGCTGAATGAATACAAAAATACAACTTTGCTGAGGAGATGAGAGAGAGAGAGAGAGAGAAGCTTGAGGATATGTGTTTCCAAACTGACCTAGAGCAGGACTCCACAGTCCAGGCATCTCTTACATAAACTAGCTGGAAAGTAAAGATCGAGGCAGGATTCTCAGAATTTCACTCAAGTTTATTTCCAACAAGGTTTATATACCAGCAGTCTAGTTTAGTACAGGAGCCCCCACGGGTACTGCAGATTACATAAATCAAGTGAGGTCACAAAATAAAAAGAATCCCCAGACAAAGGAAATTCTATCAGTACATACTTGTGGGGTGCATAAATGACCCTGCTGCGTTGGCCATCTGGCCCTATCAAAACACAAAGAAAACTTTGAAGGATTATATTATATTCTGCCAATGCATTGGTACTAAACTGGGAGGTTTGGCCTCATGGATTTGTTTTTCAAAACCATGCACATCCTGGTTCACTTCAAATATCTCTGTTCAAATCAAATAACCCTGTTTTAATAAACTTTGCTGAGGGATAAACAATGTACACACAGACTGCAGATGGTCTGTCCAACCTCTGAGGTTTTAAACCAGAGCTGCCAAAAACACAGATAGCTGTTTATATGCTTCATATAATGAGAATGAAAGGTGTAAAGATACCAGACTGTGTAGGCATAATGCACATTTCCTTCCACTGCCTAAGATTTAGTAGTAATTCCTCCCTGGAAGTATTATATATATAATTGCTTTGTTTTGTTGTTTTTCCTATTTTTACACACACACACACACACAGAAAAGATAAGATTTGGGCTCATAAAAACATTTATGGAAAAAAGCCAGACACTGTGGGTCAGCACTCGTGCACAGGCCTTTTGCTCCAGCTGCCCCGCCCCCAATCCACGTGCTTAATGTAATGAACAACCTGCTGATCAAATGTACAGTGCGTGTTGTGGTTTTTGCCTAAGCCTGTTAAGTTTTGATGGCTGCACAAAGACATTTGTTTATATGTCAGAAGCAACATGAGTATGTTTATCGTTTCCACTTACTTAATTGCTAAAGCGCTTTCAAAGCTTCAAAGCATCGCCAGTAGCTCCCATCCCTCCCTTCCTCTAACAAATGATAAGTGTCTCAACCCTCTGTACCCACTTTTGTATAAGTTTGATCTAAATGACACTGAATTTAAAGATATAGGTGACATCTGAATTCAGATTTAACTAAGTTCTGACTCAGGTTGAGGAAGTCAAAAGAATTACAATAGCACTGATTGTAACAAAATACAAACAAAAGACGGACGCTAGTTAACTGCTTATAATAACTGCTCATTGTTGTTGTGTTATCTGACAGAAAGCTGGAGGACGCTGTCAGTCAGAACAGCGACCTGCTGGTGGTCATCGCCAAACGTGAAGACACCATCCACAGCAACCAGCTACATCTGGAGGAGAAGACCAGGGAATGTTCCCTGCTGAGTCGGAAGCTGGAGGAGGCTCTAGATGATGCTCGACAACAGGTCTGAACCTGACAGCAGCAGGATGCTGCTAAACTCTGGTCATACAATGTGTCAATTTACAATACATAAATTGACCTGATTGTTTCTGAACACCTGCTCAAGTTCAGTGACAGTACCAGGAGTCTCTGCAGCCTGGGTGTTTGAGGTTGTGTATAATTATTAGTGTCTGCATATCTTAATATTCATATTGTTGAGTTTTCTGCTGAGTAGCATGGCTGCATAGTGGTTAGTGCTGTTTCCCCACAATAAGAAGGTCATGGTTCCCGGCCTGTGGCCTTTCTGTGCAGTTTGCATGTTCTCCCCGTGCCTGCGTGGGTTTCCTCCGGGTACTCCGGTTTCCTCCCACCATCCAAAGATCATGTTTGGGATAACTGGTGACTCTAAATTGTCCTAGGTCTGAGTGTGAGTGTGAGTGGTTGTTTGTCTCTGTTTATCTCTGTGTGCTGGCCCTGTTATGAACTGGTGACCTGTCCAGGGTGACCCCACCCTTGCCCAATGTGAGCTGGCTCCAGCACCTCCTGCGACCTGGAAACACATAAGCAGCAGAAGATGAATGATTGAGTTACGTACTAATTTTGCCCCACTGTGACTTATTAATCAAGTTCGGTGTGTTGTGTTTATCTCCAGATGTCAGAGACCAGAGAACGAGCTGCCACTAAAGAACGCTCCACCCAGGCCAAGATCCTGGACTTGGAGACCCAACTAAGTAGGAGCACCTCAGAAATCAACCAACTGAAACGAAACAAAGAGGAGGTAAAGGCCTCCATTAACAGTTCAGCAAGAGTCTGTATGAAATGTCAGCAAGTGTCTGAGAAGTTTATATGTGATATTCAGGTGGAGCGTAGATACCAGAGCCGATTGCAGGACGTGAAGGATCGTCTGGAGCAGTCAGACAGCACCAACCGAAGTCTGCAGAACTATGTCCAGTTCCTTAAAGCCTCCTACACCAATGTGTTTGGAGATTTGGCCCTCAGCAGCTCCCTGCGGGCCCCCTCACCCATCTGACAGCCCCTTAAGAACAGTATTGTTGCTGTAGGTCTGCCAACAGGAGCAGAAGGATGTGAGGAGTACGGTGTCTGACTGTTGCTTCTTAGATATCAGTGAAGAGCAATGGCAGCTATGGGGCTTTTACAATATAATACTGTTGCCTATAAAGATTTTTCTGAACAGATTTGGTAGAAAACAAAATCGTACAGTATATTTTAATACAAAATCATCTGTAAGATTAAGGCCCTTAAATTTAGGGTTTAAATGTCTTTGATACATCAAAGAGGAAGAGGACAGTCAGAAGCCTCACCGGGACTTTAAATAAAAATGAGACGAAGCATTTACTGGAGATCTTAAAAACTCCTAGTCCAACGTGCTGATTTTACCAGATGCTTTAATCCACTGAATCCATTTCTACCGTTAAAATAGGTTAAACAGATTTAAGTTTAGAGTAAATACAGCTCCCCTCTCATGAGTTTAGAGTAAAAGCGATGAGACGGTTCACAATGTATGAAGTATAAATATTATGACATTGATGTGTTAGATTAGTGGGGTGGTAACGATGTGTAATGCAAAATGTGCAAACACAGTGAACTGTGTGTGGTCAGCGCCTCCTATTTGAACTGAAATAAGCACACAAAAACTATGCAAAACTGAGAGACAGAAAAAGCTGCTGAAGCTCAAAGAAGAGAGCAGTGTTTGGTCTTTAACATATTTCCAGTTTAACTCCAATCCCTCCCCACCAAATATTCTCATTTTCACTGAAGCTAATATTTTGTACCAGTTACCTTTGACAGTGCCTTGTAGCATTTCAGACTGAACAGGATGCATAGAAATGTATGATTGGACATTGAAGTGAAGTTTGTATTTCATGATCCAAAAACACATCTTCTTTCACCTCACCTAGTAATGATAAACATTTATATATACCAGCATTGAAGTGCAAGGGGTATTTGTACTGCTATTTATAAGATCTGTTATATTATTTTTGTCATCTATAAAACAAACATAATGTGTTTAAATGTGTGACTGGAAACACTGGTGCTATCACTGTCTGCAAGTGTGACTTTGTTTAAACACACAGTCAATACAATCTATAGCTGTTAACATATGATTAACTGTTTTTTAATAACTGAGTCATCTACAGTATATCTATAACATCAAGACAAATATATGCAACCTCAAAAACTGAAAATTCATGGTCTACTATTTTTTTTTTCCAATTCTTAATGGTGTGCATGTAATGTTAACAGAATACAAGTCAACACAAAACTGTTTGGTGTAAGTACATGGATATATAACTAGTGGCTGTGTTACTGTTTGTCATTAAAAGTATCTGTCAATCAGAAATTCACACCTCACTGAGGTTATTGTAGCTTCATATTCTCCTATAGCAGCTGTTGTGTTATTTCCAGCTTCATTACAATAGTGTATTTCAGTTTAGGAATATTGGCCCACAAAGCCCAGAAAACCTTATGAGCTACAGCGTAATCAACATAACATAGAAGCGTGGTCTTATGGAAATATATTAATGCTTAGGCCACATTACAAAATGAATGAAAGCAATCTTTCTTCCAACGTGTAATAGCCAAAGATTCAGATGATCCCTTGTAGGAGTCAGCTGATAGAAAGGCTGCTGAGTTCTCACAGGTATCCCTTATAAATAGAGACATTATGTACAGGCTGAAATGCTTTTTTCTTGTGGTTGAACACAGTCTTTACTCCTCAGTGTTACAGATTGTCATTAAAAGTCATATTACAGTTGATCTGCAGTCTTTCTGCATCACCACTGTGGCCTGAACCTGCAGGAACGAAGCACATGATTATACTATGCACCAGTAATGACAGGAACAGAGTTTAAATCTGAACAAAGTGTGCTTTTAAGCTGAATGTTTTGATAATGCAAGTTGAACATGGTTGAGATGACTCACCAGCTGTCAGTTTAAAACCACTATAACTGCTAAACATGACAAGAACATGGTCTTCAATCACTTACACAGATATTCTGCCAGTCATGATCATCCTTCATTTGAATAAAGATATTGTCATCACGTGAAATGGGTATATATATATATACAAGAGATCATCTGCATCTTTGGCTATTATATATTGAAAGAAGGATTGCTTTCATTCAGATATATCTTAGCCCATTGATTCATTTGTTATTCGATAGCTCGAGATATGTATAGTGCTTTCCCCCTGCTCTTACGTTGTTTACATGTACCAATTTTTTGTTCTGTCAGACTTGTATTCTCTTCAAAGAAATAAAAAATATAAAACCTATTAATAACTAATTAAATCAAACTGTTAAATTGTTTCGGGTCCTTCCGGTGTTTATCGGTTATTTCCGTACAGCTGCAGAGGTGACGTCACGTTTGAAAAAAAGGAAAAAAAAGCAGCCGTCCCAAAGAGCTACCTCTCATCCTTCGTCGTCGAGCCGCCTGGATAACTACCACATCTTAAGCTCTTAGAAAACACACCGAGGTACGAAGAATGCTCACATCTGTATTGATATATATGGGATTTATTTTTTAGGTATTATCCGTTTAATGCAGACGGTCTTTTTCTCTGATCGTTCAGTTTTTCGCTCCCTGCTAGCTTAACATTAGCTAACTGCAGCCACTCCTATTGTCGAAGCATAAATACACTGTCGCTAACATACATGCAGATAACAGCTGGGACGACGCATCCGTTTTCCTCCGAAGCTCAAAGCCTCTCATTGTAGAGATAAAAGGTAAATGTTACCCTTAGCCTCCCAACCAAATGACGTTAGCTTGATCCGACACTCGTTGACCTGCGTTGAATTGAAAGAAATGCATCAAAACACCCGTAAGTTGATATCAAGATGTAATTTAGCTGCGATACCCCCACCCCCCCGTGAAGTGTAGCATATAGCATAATATGTATTGATAAATAAAAAATGTTGGCGTTATCAGGCTGCCTCCAGCTGCTGTCTGCTTGCGGTTAAATTTGCATCAACGTTAATCACATCTGATTTCATCTTTATGTTAAACGGTACTCCCTCTAAAGTCTGTACAAGGCGTGCCGGTCAAACTACAAGCACTATGAAGTAGACTGAACACGGACGAGGTTAAGCAGATATGTATGTTAGCCTTGTCGGCCATGGTGGAGAGGGAGCCGCCCAGTGCAGTCGAATACCTTTGGACATATGGCCCCAGCTGTTTGTCCTCCTGCTACCCCGCACGTATCCAAAAACAGGACGGGGTTACCGTGAATAATTCACACCAACAAAGTGCTGGATGCTTGTTCTCATGGTCAATTTAGTCAAATGTAATGTCATGAGTGGGCATAACATGTCCTGAAGGAGTGGTACAGGCCCATGAACCGCCCATGGTGTGTTCAACAAAGCCCGACTCTTTACAGTTCAAGTGTAGTTGGTAGTAAAAGCAGACTTATAAGGTAAAGGCAGTGTCTCACCTCTGCTGCTGACTGTCCCAGCAAATGGGTTTGACAGGGTGGTGCCAAGTGCCTCAAATACCAACTGTCCCCCCACTACCAAGAGGAATTTAGACAGAAGGCTTCAGCATACAGAATCAATTCCTTTGTAAAGAAAGACTATCACAGTAGCTCTTAGGTGTCATTATTAACCTCAGAGGCAGAGTTTAAGAGATTTAAAGCTCAAAATCAAGAATTTGATGTTTTCAATGCCATTGCCCTGAAATGTGTGACTCCAAATCACTTTCTTTACCTGTAGATGGAGTTTCTCAGTGGGGTGTTTGTTTGTTGTCTAAATTTGGCTGTGTGTTTTGTATGCCAATGCCAGAGCCTATGCTTTTGAATTTTGCCATTTGACTGTAAGTGAAAGGAGGCAGTTTCCAATTCTAGATTTGCCTGACCATTTAGTCATTGGTCCCTATTCATTTTTCAGTTCCTACTATATATATTTATATATAATTGTCCTGCAATTAATTCCACCATTATACTTATTTGAATGAAAGAAGGTCCCAGCCAGTCATTTGTAGAAAAGTCCGAATAGGGGAGCTGTACAGGTAGTATGTTCTTCGCCAACCTTCGCTAGTAATGTGGCCTGCATTTTGTTGAATACTGTAGTCTGAACTGATGCCACTGCCGTAAAGAAACATGAAGGTTAAATGGGAGGCTTTAACACCTAAAATACCTCCCAAATATTTCCAAAGCAAATTAATCTCCCTCCAGCCTGCCTCATTTCAATTGCACTACCCTACTTGTATAGATGTTATTCCAGTATTTTGTGGTGAATAGTTAGACTGAGGCATCATGAGAAGCACCTTATTTTTCTGAGGTTCCAGATGTTATACCAATCACAATATTTAGTTCAATGCATTATGCGCATGGTCAGGTTATACAGGGTCACCACTGCAGTCATTTGTAATGGAAAATATTATTCCACGTTGTTATGACTGATAACCAATACAATTTGAATGCAGCTTGATGAACACTGATGTATGTTATTTCTCCTAAACTTCATCTCCACCTTGACAACCTATGGATTGTCTTTTTTCCCATTGTAACTGTACTGTAGCATGACCCCAATAGAAAATAGGCCTCCTCATTTTAGGCTGTTAGATCTGGTGTGAGGCCTGCTGATACAGAGCAGTGTGCAAATTCATTGTCATTTTCCTGTCAGCATGAACTATATACACTGATCATTTGTTGCAGTGATTGTTGAAACCCTATCTTTATAAACATCCCGTTGAATTCCTTCTCTTATTCTGACTGCTAACAGTGATCAATAATGTGTCCTCTAGTCAGCCCACACAGACATACAACATGTCAACCTTTACTAAACCCAAGCTTAAGGTAACAATATTTCTGATACTAATGTGTGCCTTTCTGTGTGCTATTGTGTGTTTTTGTTTGTACAAATAGAAGATTCGAGAGACTTGTAGGCCAGTGTTGATGTTGTTTTGCTGAGTTAAGGGATGGGAGCAAGCTGGAGGGAGGGGTGGGTGGTGCGGAGAGCAGACGCATGGGTTGGGCTACATCTTGGCTTGCTCTTTTGTACAGCGTAGTCACTGCAGGTGCAATGCGTCTGTGCTGCTGTAGATGAGACTTTGCTTCCTCAATCACGGTCAGATTGTTGAGGAGGTAGCTAAAGACAGTGCACACTGCTGCAGACTATGACTTCGCCACAGATGTAGCCCTCTGATCAGACGTAATACAAGAAAACCTGAGGCTTCAGACCAGAGATAGTTGAGGTGGGAGGTTTGGCTTTGCACTATTTTTCTTACTGTCTATCAGCTCAAATCTTCTTATTAGAAATCTGTGATGGCTGATTTAAGTTGAATGTGATGAGGATTTGTTAAGTAGCTAGTGATCTGAATTGTGCATGCATTTGTCTTTGTTGACATCCCAGGAGGAGTCTGTTTCATACTCTGTGTGGAATAATGGACATGGGTTGAGCTTTACTGCATGGCTTTTTTTGATGTGATGATCTTTGCATGGAAATGAAGTGTGCTGTTATCTTTAAGTGATAAATTTCTTAACAGTTAAAGTTTGTTGATTAAAGCTGCAAACTCCTGGAAGATTGCTGAGTAATTGTGGTTGCCCCAAAATCTTAATTCTTCTCACCGATTATAGTAAAGTCATGTCACACATTGGTCTTATAGGACTGAAGAATAGTTTTAGTTTGAGGAAAAGGAAAAGACGTGTTGTTTCTGTTATGTCATTGTCCTCATCCTCTCTCATCCATCAGGGATATAGATTTGCCTAATCTCATGAGACTCACCCATTTCCTGTTGATTCTGTTAGCTTTCATCCACCCAGCATGGCGTCAGTATGACCTCTATTCATAACAGAAGAATCACCATAGTAACAGGGAGTTGTGTGAATGACTTCATCAAACTCCTCAAGAAGTTTGATTATAGCAGAGAGCTGCTGTGTCAGTCTGCTGGGATGATACTGTGGGTTTTATGTGTGGGTGTAGCAATGCTCAGGGGTCTTTTACACATTCTGCACACAGCTCTCTGTTTAAAAAGATGTAGAGTCATCCTCTTGAAGCACCTCTATACTTCTTCAACAGGCAGCTGGGTCAAGAACACGTGAGGTTTATCCGTTGGTTCAGATGCAGCTCCTCAGACCAGCTCTCAGCTGTTTGGATTTTGGGACAATGTATGTTGTGTAGCAGGTTTCTGTTAGGGCGTAGAGTTTGGTCTCTTGCAGGAAGGATTCATGGACCTTAGTAGAGGCTCTCCAGTGGAAAATTTGTGTAGCATGGGGACATTCCTTTTAATGGAGTGAATCGATGGTTCTTTGCTCATTTACTGATGATTACTATTGATGTCTTTATCTCCTCTCAGAACTTAAAAGCAGCTCAGGATGTAGTTTATTTATGTCTGTATATATTCCTCTAAACATTTACTGACCTCATCTTTATATACAAGTTTTAAAACATTAAACAGAAGATTTAAATCAAACAATTACTTATTTCCTTGAAGAAAAACAACATGCTAAATAATTTTTTTATTTACAATAATGTCAAGCTCTAATAAAATCAATAAAGCCATTATGAAATTGGATCCTGCAAAAAGCCATCTTAGTGTGCCTCCCTTGGATGCTTTTCGGCAGCAATTTCCCCAAGTCTTTGTCATAGCGTCAAAAACTTTTTTTGTTGTTGTTGTTGTTGTTTTTGTTTTGTTTTTTTCTGTGTGGATTTTGTTGTAATGGTGTGACAAATGTGCTGTGTACTAGTGATCAGCCAGGTCTCGCCATGTGTTTTCACCATAACTGTCATTTGAAATTCTGTTCTTCAGAGTTATGTAATTGCAATTTCATGGCAGCAATTACAGGAGCAGCTAAAGCAAATTAGGAAATCGATGGCTTTTCCTAAATTGCTGCCACATATTTGATATGTTATCTCATTCGGGAACACAAGCAAGTATTGTTATTGCCCTGCTGTCAAATGGCGAGACTCACCTAACTCGACTGACACCTCCTCATCAACAGCTGCTCTTGAAAACTGGGCGATAAGATTCCTGTCTGCATCTCTTCTTAATGCAGTAGATATGTCAGTGACTCCAAGTTTGAAATGCAAACCATTTAACCTGGGATTTTTATGAGTCGAGTTTCTTTATTTCCTTATGCATTTGTTTCAGATCTGGTCTTACTTATCAGTCTCACTTTGTGAAGAACAAAAACAATTAGAGCTTTAATTTCCCAAGCCATTTTTTTTCTGCATCATTTCTACACAGAGAAAGGTGTTAATAGTGATAGTAGTGTTTCTTTTTCCTTGTCCATGAAAGTGGATCAGTGGACTTTGGAAGGATGATGATGGGAGTAAGGTTTATGTGACTAGCTATCCATAAAACAGAAGTTGGCAGTGCTGATATCTGTGTGTGTGGGTGTTTGTGGTAGAGAGCGGACCGCCTGTTATCTCTTGATACAGGCGGGAGAAACAGCTATCAGCAGTGGCCGTGCTGTATTTCAGAACGTAAAAGAACTTTTACCAGTCCCACTCTGACGATCCTTTTGCCATATTTTCAGATATTCAGTTAAAGCTTGTCAGATCGGTTGTAGTTACAACTGGACTCTATGTTGAACTAAAACTTTATTTGTCCCTTTTATTCATCATCTCATGAACTACTTGGCCGCCATTGAAGACTTTTTGTCTTTACATAAATTCAGAGGTCACATGGCTGTAAAGACTTTGCTGAGCCATTCTTGAAATTTACACAGAGTGGCAGCGACTGACTTGGATTATGTAATGTAGAAGTAAATCAACCTTTTCTTGTGTTTTATAACACTTTGTGTACAAAGGTTGTGATGTAAAAACAATTAACAGAAAGTTGCACATTTACAATTTGTATAAACTCAGGTTGAATAGCTGTGTTGGGACATTAAGTCTATTACAGCTAGTGTCTAAGATGTTTTATAATACAATTATAGTATATTTTATGTTTTTGGTATAAGTGATGCTGCCACTCAGCAGCTGTGCAAAGTTTTATTCGTCATATGACAAGGTCTGGTCTATGGTTGGCAGGTCAGCTGACAACTGCAAAAAACGATGCAGACGCAAGAAATATCCTGAGATTCAATATTATGGAGTATAGGTCAAAGCCTGGCAGAAACAAGTGGAAGCTCCAGTAGTATTTGTGAAAGACATGTTTGTGTAAATTAAGTGCGTTGACCAGTAAAACTTTTTCTGAGATAAATTATGTCCATTTTGCTGAGGAATACAGCTTCAGACAAGGTTGCTTGTCTGGATTGCCAGAAAATATAGTTCATGATTGGGGTTCGAGCAGATACCCACTTTATACTATTGCCTTAAAAAAAAAAAAAAAAGCAATCCCTATCTATACCAACAGACCTTAAGACATGTATAGCATGACCATTTGTATACACTGAGCATGCGACAGCCAGTAGAAACGGGAATTATCTACAAGCTCAGTGGTAATGTAAATCATTTTCCATGTTGTTTCACCACTGGTAGTCAAGGGTGAGGAAACCCAGTCAGGGACCAACTTTGGGTAGTTAATGTCCTCATTACCAAAGGTATTCAGTCCATTAACTTCAAAACAAAACCCTGGAGTTTTCAAAGTAAAACGGCTCCAGGGGTCATGTGGACAGCTTGGAAAATGTAGTGATGTAGCCTAACACCTAACCAAGCTATGAGGATGCTTGCCCAAATCTATCCGTAGTTTTAACCAGCTCATAAATGGCATCAAAGTCTTTGTGTGTAGTATTAGTGAAATCACACAACTATGTGAGTTAGTAGCTGTGCCAGTTACATATGTGTCTCTTGCTGGCATCATTGAGCAGAATGAGGCTGAGGTCTGTTAAATCCCTGAGATGATTTAAGCTCTCTGTGAACTGGGGCAGGCTGTGGATGGGGGAGGGGTGCTGGCTGGCATTGTTTCCCACAGAATTAAATTCTATTTGTGGCAGTGTCAGTGATGGGGCGGTGGGTTTTATGGCATGTTGCAGTGACCCAGTTAGCCTAGTCCTGGCACACATATGGCACAAGTACAGACTAACGTGTAAAAAATGCCAATGCTTTTACATCCACATGGATACATCCCTCCATATTAGAATAATTTGAAGGTCATGTTGGTAGGATTGAGACAAATCAACAAATGATGTGTCATTACTGAAAAGAGCATATCAGGAAGTCAGATCAGGAGTGTAGCTGTAGCTCCAGATGTATCTGTCCATCCAGAACACAACCCCAGGCTGATTTGTTTTAAAACTAAAATGTCGTAGTGTATCTGTTTTATTTAATGTTATATGCGGTGGTTATATGGTTATAATCAGCTTACAGTATCCAACATGGTGTGTGTGTGTGTGTGTGGGGGGGGGGGGGGGGGGGTCACTGGGATATTTGCTTATCTTAAGTGGTAATGGGCATCTCTTGGGACCAAAGCATGTCTGTGAGCTGGCTGTGAATAAAAGCCCACTTCAGCTGCAATGCTGACTCCTATAATCCTACTATTCAGACCTGGATCAGAAAACTGTCTGCACCATCAACAAAAACCTCTTTCATCTACATTAGGTCTGATCGACTCCACACACCCTAATTCACTCTGCACTCAGCTATTGTTTTTAGGGTCTAGCTGACCTTGGTTCAGTTAGACAGATCAATATCTATCTCTCTCTTTCTTCCACTTTGTTGATGGCAACCCTTGACACATAAACAAAGAATATCTTCTTATTACAGTGTGATCCTTCTCCTTGATCAAAGCCACCAAATAACCACAGGAAAAGATTGGATTTTTTTGGTCTTGTATGTTAAAACAATCCTACCCAGAGTCACACCTGAATTACTTCACGGATTAATATTTTGACTTTCTGTTTCATTTCTGCTATTCAGACCTTGCGGTCCATGATCTCTTGATTTCCTTCAGTGGATGTCAGTTAACATTATGTTCATGGTTCAGCAGGGCTTCTAGCTGGACTTACTGAGCTGTAACCTACAGTGTGAGGGGCCAGAGACACAGTGGACAGAAAAGCTGACCCCAGCAGTCCCATTGTGCAATGGTGCCTGGTTACTGTTAGCAAGCATGTGGAATTTCCGGCCCCACCCCCATTTGACATTTTACCATTTCAGTTGTGGGCCCCTTTGGTTGCACAGCTTGGAACAGGATGAAGATGGTTGTTTGAGCCAAACAACCTTGTTTGCTATATCCTGCTTCATAGATCCAAGTTTCTGTCAAGAGAGAATGAAGAGTTTCAGGATCCTGGAGACACAAATAATTGCTTTATTCAATTTCTTCAGAGCTTTTCAATTAAATGAGATTTATTTTATACTGAGGCATACAGGTTGTTATTCATCACTGGTCTAAGAGGATGTAAATAATCAGATTTTCCCTAATAAAAGTAATGATTGGTTCTGTGTGACTGGTAATAGTCACATGGGACAAAGGTACAGTATGTCTACACATTAAATCGAAAAATAATAAGAATCATGATACAGCCAAGTGTAATATCCAAAGAGTCAAAGGTAAAATGTGTCACGGCATTTTTGTGCATTGTTAACAGACTTAGTGCTGGGGTGCTGCAGAGACAGCCTGCCCTACAAATCATCAAATTATGTTTTTCAGATGTTTAAAAACATTAATGTGTCCCATGAAAATTAATTATAAAAAAACTAAACTAAAAAAACCCCAAACAAGAAAAAAAAAACCGAATGAATAAATCAATGAATCAAATGAAATTCCAATAGTAATGTATGCCATCAGAATTGTAGTAGTTTTTTTCCCCCTCCTTCTTATTTTTCTGATTTCCCCCTTCTATTATTGTGCAGCCCTATCTAGCAGTCTGTTTGGATATAATAATAATACTTTTCATCTATAGAGTGCTTTTAACAACATTGAAAGACGCTTGATTTCACGACATGTACACAAGACTGTTCAAGCTAAGAGCTATTTTGCCTAAAAGGCTGAATGGCTTGTCTGTAGTGCTAGGCGGTATACCGGTTCGTAGCGTCAACCGGTTTTTATATTTGTTATGATATGAATTTTTGATATACCGGCAACACCGGTTTAAATAGCCTAAACATATCCGGAACGCAGCGTGTTGGTAAATTGTTTCACAGGGGACCCTTTTCATTGCTGCGCCGCTAAACACGCATTGATTTCGTTAATCACAAATGCCCGAATTCAGCCAAGGATTTCTCACCTGAAGGAACCTCTGCCCAGACGCTGTTGTCTTCTTCGTTTCAGCAGACTTCTGTGTCTGAAAGGAGGGGTGTCAATCAAATCTCACTCTTCAGAAACGACCAATCACAGCAGAGCCAGTACCGACCCCCCCTGGTTCCCTCCCCTCATTGTGCTAAAAGTTTTGAGCGAGAGAGCAGAAATCAACTTCGAGAGAGCGGGGTGATTTTTGAGTGGTTGTTTAGTGCACTGGTCATATATTCCTCCTCGCTCAGGGAGCAGTTTCCTCTGAGTGCGTGCTCGCAGTTAATATCTACGCGTGTGAAATAATATGATACGCCCAAATGTATGTTTTATCGCGCCAACGCTTTTTGGCACTAATCTTTCACCATAAATATTAATTAAATCCTCTCTCAATCAGTGGAAAATGTGGTGGTGCACATTGTAGTAGAACGGAAAATGTTGAGCACATACTAATGCACTGTGTCGGATATCAGGATGAAAGAATTAGGTTACAACAAAGGGTGAGAGAGTGCAAATGGGGTTGGGATTTGGAAGGAATACTAGGAATCAGTGGTGATAGGGTGAGGGAAATTCAGAGGGAGTTATTAAAATTCTTAGTAAACACCGGATTGTTTAACAGAATTTAGTAGGTGAATGAACTCCTTTTTTGTGTGTTATTGTAAACAGGATCCCATTCTACATACTCCGGTACAGTAGGTGGCGGTATGCACCTATAAACTGGTATTGCAATCCGCCAATAAATGGAAAGAAGAAGGAAAATGTGGTCAACACTAAATCATATATGAAAAAAAAGAATACCGCCAAATACTGTGAAACCAGACTAATTCTGAGAATTTTGGTCATACTGCCCAGCTCTACTTGTCTGTAAGTTTTCTATATGCCAGTGTCTCTGTGGCCTAAACAGATAAAATGTCAAAATTTCACCAAAATACATTTTAGGTTAATTTGAGCTGCTTTTCTTAACAGCTGTCATGATGTAGTTGAGACAGGTACAATAGAAAGTAGTTTGATTATCTAATCTGTGTTCAGAATTACTAATGAGTGTAACCAATGTTTTGTTTGCAGAAGATGGATACCGCAGGGGGCAAAGTGCTGGAGACAGCCGAAGATATCCAGGAGCGCCGGCAGCAGGTGCTGGACCGCTACCGGCGTTTCAAGGAGCTGTCGATGATGCGCCGGCAGAAGCTGGAGGACTCTTACCGCTTTCAGTTCTTCCGCCGTGACGCTGATGAGTTGGAGAAGTGGATCCAGGAGAAGCTGCAGATTGCCTCCGATGAGAACTACAAGGACCCCTCCAACCTGCAGGTCTGTTAGCTTAGCTTTAAATGTCTTCCTGTTTGTTAGTCTCTGTTAGTCTCTGTCTTCTGAGGAAGAGAGAGCCAATCCTGTAGGTTTTTTCCTGTTGGTACTGTCTCTGAATTCAGTTCAGATAAACCTGTAATTTGATTGGGTTTATTTTACACAGGGTAAGCTGCAGAAACATCAGGCCTTTGAAGCTGAAGTTCAGGCCAACGCTGGGGCAATTATCAAACTGGACGACACTGGAAACCTAATGATCACAGAGGGCCACTTCGCCTCTGAAACCATTCGAGTAAGGCACACAGTAACAGTCAGTCAATCACCCAGTGATGGTCTATGATAGAATTCTTTTAACCATGGTCAACTGGACAGTTAAACTCCACTACTAAGGACTGAACAGGGTCTTAAAGGTGTATACAAGTCTCACATGGTTCTCACAAGTCTCCATCTGATTCAGTCCTACACGCCTTACCGGACACAACAGAGGCCCATAGTTACAAGTGTCAATATGGCTGAATATATACAAGTAGGTGTGGAACTGCTGTGTGACTCCTGAGTGCAGTGACTCTCAGCTTTCTTCTTAACTTCTTATTTTTTTGTGACGAAATGAATTGACTTTCTATTTCTATTTCTAATTTCTAACAAAGCACAAAGACGGCTACAGTTGTATCCGTTGTTTTCATTTACAATGGAAAGTCCTCATAGTTATCACGAGCGGTATAATCAGATGACTGCTGTAACTGAACACTTTTCTTTATTTCTCATGCAGATTATTGTCCATTTTCTATTTATATATTTCTTACACAAATGTGTAGTGAAGAGTGAGTGGACTACTAGATTACTACTAGATTACCTTAAATGACTTATTTAAATAGCCCAGGCTTCTTGATCCACTGATTTGGTTTCCAATGCATTTTCATAATGTCCTTTCTTCACCACCTTCTCCACTTTGTAGTAACTTTGAAAATAAATGTTGCTCCTCTCCCATGTGCATTAGACTCGTCTAGAGGAGCTCCATCGCCTGTGGGAGCTGCTGCTGCTAAGGACGAAGGAGAAGGGCATGCGTCTCCTGCAGGCTCAGAAGCTGGTCCAGTACCTCCGTGAATGTGAAGATGCCCTGGACTGGATCAGTGATAAGGTCAGATTCACAAAGCTTTGGAAGTCTCCTTAGGTTAATTGTACCAAATGCTTTCAATAAGGGATGAAACCAGGCTAGGTGTCATTGGAAGGACAAACAGAGAAAATATATGACAAAGCAAATGGTTAAAAGTTACCAGGCAAAGGAAGAGTAGGAGGGAAAAAGAAAAATGACTTTTTAAAATCACTTTTAAAACCCTAATTAAAATCTGAACTAATTTGCATTTCTTTTTTTCTTTTTTTTAAATTTGGGCAACATATTGATGTATTTGTGCTCATTTTAAAATAATTTCCATTTTAATGGCATATAATCATATCTGATAACAGGGCTCTCTGGTAGCTCCTAACCACAGTGGTTGGGGTTGAGTCCCCGCAAAGGCCATTTGCTCACTTACACTCACAATGGATTTTCCTGTTTGTCGCTCACTCTGACTAAATGAAGGCAAAAAAAAAAACCAACACAAAAATGTATTCAAATAATTAAAAACTTTTGATATTAGTTAAACTCTAGTACAGTCCCTTAACTGGTAATACATCTATTAGTTATTATATTAACACCAATCTTTAAAAATGTATGTTTTATGACTATTTACATGACATCATACTCTATACATCAGGACATTATTACTTTATATAACTTTATGGCTACAAATGACACGAAGTTATTAATTAGCTATATTCATAGCTTCTAAATGCATAAAGATGCACGTAGTGAGTGTTTAGCCTGAATCTTGTTCTTCCATCTGTAGGAAGCCATGGCCACATCTGAGGAGCTGGGCCAGGACCTGGAGCATGTGGAGCTCCTGCAAAAGAAGTTTGAGGAGTTCCAGACAGACCTGGCAGCCCACGAGGAACGTGTGAATGAAGTGAACCAACTTGCAGCCAAGCTGATACAGGAGACCCACCCAGAGGCTGAGCTGATACTTCGCAAGCAGGAAGAGGTCAATGCCGCCTGGCAACGCCTGAAGGGCCTGGCTCAGCAGAGGCAGGCTAAGTTGTTTGGGGCTGCTGAGGTGCAGCGCTTCAACAGGTAAACACCAGGTGGACTGTTTTTACACTATGTGGATATGTTGTAATCATGTGTAATGTTGTTACTTATTGAGGATTGTGATATGCTCTGTGTTTTCACTGACAACAGGGATGTGGATGAGACCATCAGCTGGATCAAGGAGAAGGAGCAGCTGATGGCCTCTGATGACTTTGGTCGTGACCTGGCCAGTGTGCAGGCTCTGCTGCGTAAACACGAGGGTCTGGAGAGAGACCTGGCTGCTCTGGAAGATAAGGCAGGACATGCACAGCTACAAAATGTCCACACCCTGATGTTCTCAGAATTACTACTATTATTATTATTATTATTATTATTATTATCATTCCTGGATGGAAATTCTGCTGTTTTGTATCTTATCTTCAAATAGTTAAGGTATTATATTATATTATATTATGAAGGCAGCAGGAATTAAGGTCTCATTTCGTATTGTCTCTCCTTCTGTTCTTTCACTTAGGTCAACACACTTGGTGGTGATGCTGAGCGCCTGCAGCAGACGCATCCACAGAACGCCTCCCAGATTCACCTGAAGAAGGACGAACTCATCACAAACTGGGAGCAAATACGCACTCTGGCTGCTGAGCGTCATGCCCGCCTGAATGACTCCTATCGGTAAAATACCACATGCCAATTACTGAGCTGGGATACATCCTCCAAAAAACCCCACAATTTTGTCCTTTTATAATCATTTGTGGAAAGATTGATGAAAGTACTGGAATATCAAACTAGAGATGTCAGAATGCAGTCACAGTCTAATGCATGAGTCGTTGCTATTAGAGCAGCCATAACATTTTATTTAATTGACATTAAACATAATGTCAATTGAGTAGTCTTTTTAGTAATTAATCCAGCAAAACTTTTTCCAGTGTCACCTTTTCTATGCAAAAGTGAATTGAGTTTGTTTTGTTTTTGGACTGTTGTTCAAATATACAAAACATCTCAGCATTTGGAAATTGTGCCTCAGTTTCTATGTAAGTTGATTCAGTTTGTCATAGACAATAAAAATTATGCAACCTGATGATTTGTCATGAGAATCTGCATTTATCCCAAATTTTGGGGGAGTTTCCTGCTGGATTATTTTATAGGACATTTTCATCCTCAGGTCTTACAAACTTGTAAAAGCTTGTCTTAAATCATCCATCCATCCAAGCCATTTGCCATAGTTCGGGAGAGCATTAAGTGGCGTCTTCATTCTGTCTCTTCCCAACACCATGATTACTTCTATGCTCTTAAATATGGAAGCTGTGCTCAGCAGACAAATATCATCTCAGTCCCAGTGTGCAGGACATGGCTGCATTTGAGAGGCAAATGTGCTCACTCCTGCCCTCTTGTGTTTTTTAGGCTGCAGCGTTTCACTGCTGACTTCAGAGATCTGACTAGCTGGGTGACTGAAATGAAGGCTCTGATCAACGCAGATGAGCTGGCCAATGACGTGGCTGGAGCTGAGGCTCTGCTAGACCGCCACCAGGAGCATAAGGTGAAATGTGCTATAACTCAAGCGTCTCTGACCTTAAATGGTCATAGCCTCTTATATTCTGAAGATCTTTTAAGTTTATAAGCTAAAAACACATTACGACCATTAATCCATCTCTAAAGGGAAGTATTTCTAATTGATTTTGTGTCGTATGTTTTAGGGAGAGATTGATGCCCATGAGGACAGTTTCAGAGCCACTGATGAAGCTGGCCAGGCTTTGCTCAATACAGGACACTATGCCTCTGAAGAGGTGAAGGAGAAGGTGGGACGAGGACGGCATCCAATTGTTTCTTTCTCCCTTGTATGATGCCATTGTTCTGTATCTACACCTGCACGCTTATGTGTACCATTTTTAAAATAGTGTGTTGTTGTGTGCAGCTGGGCATCCTTACTGAAGAAAAGGAGTCTCTGCTGGAGTTGTGGGAGGTTCGCCGGCAGCAGTATGAGCAGTGCATGGACCTGCAGCTGTTCTACAGGGATACTGAGCAAGTTGACAACTGGATGAGCAAACAAGAGGTAATAGACAGATGGTTAGAGGTGTCTCATTGAGAGGGTCGCTTTGGTGCATATGGGGGAATAGGTGTGATGCCATGATTTTTATCGTAGCATTTATGTTGTATAGGCTTTCCTACTGAATGAAGACCTTGGTGACTCCCTGGACAGTGTAGAGGCACTACTGAAAAAACATGAGGATTTTGAGAAGTCACTTAGTGCCCAGGAGGAGAAGATCACTGTAAGTTCCTCTAGTTTTTCCACTTGTTTATTTGCAGTTAGCTTTTAGACTCAAACTGTTATGAAGTCAAATGCACTCCTAATGTCTTTGTCTTGCATGTCTACAGGCCCTGGATGAGTTTGCCACCAAACTGATCCAGAACAACCACTATGCTAAAGAAGATGTGGCGACTCGCAGAGATGCTGTAAGTACCACTGTCAGCTTCTCTGACTTCATGAGCACTGAATGCTGGACCAAAGAGCAGTTTGTCTCTAAACTGGAACTCTGAAGTAATAAGTCGTCTTTTTAATTCACATCGGTAGCTGCTCAGCCGGCGCAACGCCCTACACGAGCGTGCTCAGTCCCGTCGCGCTGCATTGGAGGACTCCTTCCACCTGCAGCAGTTCTTTAGGGATTCTGATGAGCTCAAGAGCTGGATCAATGAGAAGATGAAGACTGCCACCGATGAAGCTTACAAGGTAGTTTAGAGGAAGGGGGAGAGCGTTTGAAATGCATTCATTCATCCCAAAGTTATTCTTTGTCAACATAACCTTTATATCGCCATGTTCTTGTGAACAGGACCCCTCCAACCTGCAGGGCAAAGTGCAGAAGCATCAGGCTTTTGAAGCTGAGCTGTCGGCAAACCAAAGCCGCATCGATGCTTTGCAGAAGTCTGGTCAGGAACTGTTGGATGGAAAGCATTATGCCTCCACTGAGGTGGCTGGCCGAATGGAGGAAGTCAGCTCCCAGTGGAAGAAACTGCTGGAGGCCACTGAGCTCAAAGGTACTGAGTAGAAGCTGACAGATGCTGTAGCTGTGAGTGCAAATTAGATTGGATTTAAAATTGTCAGGGCTGATAATTTCACTCAAATCTATCATCAATACTATAAGTTTTTGGGTTTATCGAGTGACTATATTTAGTCCAATAGTCTCATTGAGATCATCTAACAAACCACAACAGAACAAACACTTGAAAACCAACAAAGGTTCTGTTCATCATTTACATCCGTCACCAGTGGGCATCGCCAATTTTACTTGTGAACATGTCCTTGATGCATCCAGGACACATTTGAGTTTTTCACACAGATCACATTTTGAGCTGGTCTGGGTGACGCCACATTAGTCATTCAGTTTGCAGTTCTTTCCATTTGAAAATAATATATAGAACAAGTTCTACCAAGAGAAGTTTACATATGAATTTCCAACAACTTTATGTAAGGGATTTGGATCAGGCTAACGTAGTTGAAAGATTTATAGAAAAAATGTGTTGATGTGTTGGAGCAGCATTAAAACTTTCAATCCGAATATAAACAACAAATTCTGTTTTAAACAATAGGAAAAAAGGCGGACAAGTCAGCCCTGGCTTGATAGAGTTGAGTCCTCATGGGCCTATGACTAGGACCCTGATGACAACGAGATTGGATTCAACACTATCACTGGCCAAAATCTAATTAGTCTTGATTGTAAACTCAATTTCTGCCAACCTATTTTAGGCATCAAGCTGCGTGAGGCCAACCAACAGCAACAATTCAACCGAAATGTCGAGGACATTGAACTGTGGCTGTATGAGGTCGAGGGCCACCTGGCCTCAGATGACTACGGGAAGGACCTGACCAGCGTCCAGAATCTGCAGAAGAAACATGCACTGCTGGAGGCCGACGTAGCTGCTCACCAGGTGCCCAGTGCTACGCCCACCTCAGGAGAGCATTTTTATATTTGTACAGAGTAGTTTAGTGTAAATGTCTAAATTCCTCTGTGAATGTTTTTCCCAGGATCGCATCGATGGCATAACAATTCAGGCTCGACAGTTCCAAGAGGCTGGACACTTTGACGCTGACAACATCCGCAAAAAGCAAGAAGCTTTAGTTGTTCGCTATGAAGCTCTGCGAGAACCCATGGCTGCACGCAAACAGAAGCTCTCCGACTCTCTCAGGCTGCAGCAGCTGTTCAGAGATGTGGAGGATGAAGAGACCTGGATCCGTGAGAAAGAGCCCATCGCTGCCTCTACTAACAGAGGTAAAACTAGCACTATATGATATATAGTGTCCTTCATTGCCAAAAGACTTGGCAATGAATTCGGAGCATGTGTCAGATCCTCACATGCTTCATTTAACTTAAGTTGCACTTGGTGTTTTCCTCAGGCAAAGACCTCATTGGTGTCCAGAACTTGCTAAAGAAGCACCAAGCCCTGCAGGCTGAGATCACTGGTCATGAGCCTCGCATAAAGGCCGTCAGCCAGAAAGGAGAGGCCATGATTGAAGAAGGTAATTTATTTAAATCTGGAGATTGCTACCCCTTTTTAAGAAAGTGAAATATGGTCTCAACATTGAAAATGCTGATTATTCATGTGTCCAGGCCACTTTGCTGGTGAGGATGTTAAAGCAAAGCTTGGTGAGCTGCATGGACGCTGGGACACACTGAAGGCTAAAGCCTCTCAGAGGAGACAGGACCTGGAGGACTCTCTGCAGGCCCAGCAGTACTTCGCCGATGCCAACGAGGCTGAGTCCTGGATGAGGGAGAAGGAGCCCATTGTGGGAAGCACTGACTATGGCAAAGATGAAGACTCAGCTGAGGTGCGTGAATGGGCGTGTTGTGGGGATAAAATATAATTATTAATCAATATTAAAAAATACAGTTTCACTTGTTTCCATTGCACCTCATCTTCAGATGTTTTTTTTTTTTTAACAATATTGGCAGATTTTTATTGCCGTCAGGAGTCAACCCAAATATCTGGACTGTATCAGTTCTAACAGAGCAGAATTTCAGTCTAATAAAAAACCTTTATTAGATGTTGTCAAGTAAACAACAAAACAGAAGCTGGAATTATAGACCTTCAAAGACTTAATGAGTTGGTCTTTTTGGGTGGCAATGTTGTACAACAACAACCAAATGATGTAAAAAGATGCAAAAAGAAAATTTAATAGAGTCACATCGGAAACAATATCATTGAAGAACATATTGCCTCTGCTAAGTGAATACACAACACAAAACATCAATCATGTTCATTATTCAAGGAGGAGCAATTTTAATAGCAACTACAATATTAAAAAAATTATTAACCAGATACAAATTGATGTTACTTCATGTGACTTTTCTGTTATGAGTGACAAACACATTGTACTGAATACAACTTTACCTGCAGGCTCTCCTAAAGAAGCACGAGGCTCTGATGTCTGACCTGAGTGCCTATGGCAGCAGCATTCAAGCCCTGAAGGAACAGGCCCAGTCCTGCAGGGTAAAACTCTGTTCTTCCTCAAACTTCACCTCTTAGTGTTGATTGAACTCTTCCTAATTGTCTTAGTAATTAAGTGTTTGAGAACTTATATCTGTTTGTTTCATTGAACAGCAACAAGTGGCACCAACTGACGATGAGACCGGGAAGGAGCTGGTTCTGGCTCTGTATGACTACCAAGAGAAGAGCCCCCGTGAAGTGACAATGAAGAAAGGGGACATCCTCACCCTGCTCAACAGCACCAACAAGGTAATGACGAAACCAGTGCAGTGTCTAATTGGGTGTGGGTGTTGAGAAACCCATTCCACAGCTCTCTAAGCCTATCAGGGGATGTAAACATCTCCATGTTGAATATGAAGGCAGATCGTGACATTGCCAGATCACGCACTCCCAGACATCACTCTCGGGCACAGCAGGATGAGGCTGATGTCTCAAACAATGTCCCTGAAGAGACAACACCAGGACCAAGCCATCAAGAACTATCCAAGAAAGGGCGTGGGATGCGATGGAGGGCTTCTCTGCTAACACTGTGGAACAAGTGTAACAAATCAAGCCCAGTTTGAGCATGAGGAGGACTACATAGAACAGTATATTGATAAAGATTTGATGAACATGATTGCAGATTGCTCGAATGCTATGTTACTGGCTAGAAGTGGGGACCCACTCAGCATATCAACTGACGAAATTTATCATTTTTTGGGGGCCTGTATTTTGATGTCTTGCGTACCGTATCCTGCAATCAGGATATACTGGTCCAAAGCCTTGAGATTCCCTGCCATCACTGAAAAGTTCACACGTGACAGTTTTTCAGACTGAGGCAATCACTCAAAGTGCTTACTGATGATGATGTTCCAGAGGATCTGAGAGAGTGTGATAAATTCTGGAAGGTGAGGTCTTTTTTGAACCGCATTCTTTGGTTCAGAATGAAAAACGAGAGGATCTGGGTTTGGGAGGCTTGGTGATAGATCGTCTGTCCCAAACTCTGCATCCTAATACAAATGTTTACTGTGATTGGTTCTTCACATCCATCCAAGGTGTGGAACGCATGATGAAGAAGCAGATGCGCAACATAGTTCATGCATGCAAAGTTTTGAATGTTTCTTTGTTACAGACTTCATCTTCCTGCTCCTGTAAGCAGCACTTCAATGAACCATATTGCTCAAAGGGGCACAATTGTTGTTTTTCATTTTGTTTTTGCAGTCAGGAAAAATGCTGCTGTGTGCAGGCACCAAATAAATAGTTTTGCACATCATTACTCAATTGTGACTTTGTGTTCTATCGAAATTTAAAACTTCTCCTCATATGTGGACATCATTTTCTCAGAAACTATATCATGTAAAAAGATAATTTGTTTTTACACTCATCAGGTCCCAATCAGCCCAAATAGCAGAGAGAAGATAAAAATGCATACCATGCAAGAGTTCAGGTCCTAGGAGGTTAATAATGTCATAATATACTTCTCTAACATGAAACATAAACATGAACATATTTTACATTATCTTCATATTTCATCATTGTCACTTATTAACATTGCTCAACTCCCTGCTGCAGGACTGGTGGAAGGTGGAAGTGAATGATCGCCAGGGCTTTGTTCCTGCTGCTTATGTGAAGAAGCTGGACCCAACGCAGTCCTCCTCCAGAGAAAATCTGCTCGATGAACACGGCAGCATTGCACTGCGCCAAGACCAGATTGATAACCAGTAAGAAATCCACATCATGACTTCCATCAAGATGTACTTTACTAACTCTTTTGTCCTTTCCTATATCATTGAATTGTTTTTCTTCTGTGTTTTAATCCCTTTACTTCCCTCCTGTCATGTTTTCTGCTCTGGTGTTAACACTAATGACCTTGACCCTGGCCTCTCTCTGTCTCTTTTTTGCTGTCCTCTTGCTGTAACACCTTAATCTTGCCTTGCTGTATGCTTACGCTGCCTTGCCACTGAGCAGGCTTGTCACCAAGGAGACCTGCAGCGTGTCTGTGCGCATGAAGCAGGTGGAAGAGCTGTGAGTAGGAACCAGCGTCCCTCTGCGTGTTCTTGTGATCATTGTACCACTGAATGTCATCAGTAATTTTACATCCCTCCCCACACTCAAACCTTTCTGCTGTGACACTATGTCAATGTCAGCCCTCTTCTTCTATTCAGCACAAGGATGTGTGATGCTCACCTTTTACATCCTCCTCATCCCTGGATTGTCAGTGGATGCTCACCTCTTACTTTCCTTTCTGTCACTGTATCATAAACCATGGTCATCCTATGATCTGCCCATATCAGGCTTTGATTCAGTTTTTTTTGTGAATTCACAAGATTCCAGTTAGAGAAATGGGATTTAATAATTAAGTGATAAATTATTTGGCTTGAATTTTAGTTGAACCCTGTCCCAAGAACCATGATTGAAATCAACTAGGTTAAGATCACCTTGGGACAATGAGTTCAACATATAGACAGATCTTTAGATAAACCAGCATGTGCTCATGCATTATAAATCAGATTTAAAATTTCTTTCATTTTATCATCACAAGGTGCCACAGCACTGAGAAAAGAAATGATGAAAGATTCTGTGTGACAGTAAGGTTGTCTGTATCATCTGAGGTTGACAATGTCTGAAGAAACCTCTGTGGTTTCTCACAGTGCTCTGCCCACAAGATTATCTGATTATCTGATTTTCTGATTATGTTACTTGTAACCAGTTGTTGCCTGTTAAGAATCAAGGCTGCTGGAACACAGCCAGGGTTAGGGTTAAAGCAGTGAAGTTGTGCATCGAATGTTTTGTACTTTTCGGAGACCAGAATATCTTCATATTGCTTGTTTACTTTGAGAAAAGATTCATTATGTCAATATAAAACAGAAGCAGATCATTGTCATGCTTAATAAATTACAGCCATTAATCACTTGACTAATAATTTCTAGCCTTCAATAGTCAAACTCTGATTTAGACACAAAACAAAGTGATAATAAATAGAAAAGCTTAAAGGAAGAAGTTCAATTATCGTAATCTACAATAATGAGCCAAAGTTTGAGAAGGATGAAGACACATTAAATAATTAAAAAATATTGGCTTTCAGCTAAAGAATATTTTTTCATACTGTAATTTAGTGTTTGTTTAAATTCATAAATCTGTCACACTGCGTGAGGCTTCCTGTTCATGTGATTTTACAGGGTTCACACAGTTTGTACAGGATTTACAGTTTTACAGATGTTTACTCAGGTGCTGACAAAGGGTTTACCTTTTATAAAGGTGCATTTACTTTAATCCTTTAAATTTGTAATGATCAAGCTGTAACAAAGCAAATATATATATATATATATATATATATATATATATATATATATAAAAAACTGATAACAACTGAAGCAAAGCTGTGCAGAATCAGATCAGAATTTATCTGAGCAGCTTGTGGGTTGGGTGTATTTGTATGACTTAACATGGTGTCTCCTCTACTAAAAATAATAAGTAATCTTAAAATCGGTTCTGTTAATGTTACTGGGATATGTCTTAAGAACTGAAGATTTGGTGTTTAGTCAGCAAAAATATAGTTGATGCCTCCCTTTACAGAGAAAATTAGGCACTTTAGGTAGAAAGCCATTAGAGACACATGGGAAGTCAACGGTACACTAAAAAGCCGCCAACCAACAAACACAGCAATTTTTCTTGCCTACACAGAATTCTGTGTCATCATGCCCAGTTGAATGTTTCTCCTCTTTACCTTTTATTCCAGTATAGATGTGAAATAGGTCTTAAGTGTCACCATAAGGGTCTTAAAGCTGCAAAAACTCAGCAGACAGAGCTTCACTCCCACTGACCCTCTGGTGGATTTTTTTATGTAATAACGTATTACTGTCTGTTTTTTAAGGTATGGGACACTGCTGGAGCTGGGAGAGAAACGCAAGGACATGTTGGAGAAGAGCTGCAAGAAGTTCATGTTGTTCCGTGAAGCCAATGAGCTCCAGCAGTGGATCAACGAGAAGGAGAGTGCCCTTACTAACGAAGAGGTTGGCTCAGACCTGGAGCAGGTCGAGGTCCTGCAGAAGAAGTTTGATGATTTCCAGAAGGTGATGCCCCTTTTCCATCTATAGCAAGACGAAGGCATCACATCATGACGTGTGTGTGTCTGTCTGTGTGTGTTGACATTGTTTGTACTTGTCACTTGTTTGGGGTCTTTTTTTCGTTTTTCAAAGAAAGTGTTCTCTTGTTTGGTACAGGACCTGAAGGCCAACGAGTCTCGCCTGAGGGACATCAACAAGGTGGCATCTGAGCTGGAGTCTGAAGGCCTCATGGCCGAGGAGGCCCCTATGGTTCAGGCTCAGGTAAGTACTCCCTACCTTGATCAAGTATAAGAGTCATTCTTCATGTTGTACAATGGCATTAATTTGAGATTGTGTTTCCATATGTTTCCAGCAACAAGAGATGCTTGGTGCAGCTCCTGGCAAGGTTGGTATTGTTTGTGTTATTAACATACATTTTGCTTAATATTTCTGAGCCACTCATCGCTCAGTAGTGTTGTTCTTTTTTTCTTGAACAGGATGAAGCTGATTCTAAGACTGCTTCGCCATGGAAGGTAAAATCCATCTGTCACTGTATAATCTCTCTCCAGACAATACTCTGATTCTGTAACAGAGCATGACTTTGATACTGGTGCATCTGTTCTCAAGTTTACTGGCATCATACCCTATAAAACATTTTAGTGGCATGGTTCCTATATCAGTGTTTGTGAAAGGGAGTAAATCATGGAGTATCTGCTTTGATTGATCGTGATTCAATGTCTGGGTGGTTGCAGTGCTGACTGTTTCCTGGTTGGTCGATAAGTCTTGGTTTAATCTTGGTAAATGACCAAGGCAAACTCTGGGAGTTTCCATAACACTCTTGACTTGTGTGGTGTTCTTCTGTTTTTCCCCTTCTTTCTGCCATGTTCATTCATCTATAGAATATACGTTTGGCTGTTCAAACAACGGCTAACTTTAATACTATCAAGGTAAGATTAACTAGTCCCACCCGACCTCAACATCACTCCTCTGCATCTGTTCTCCATTGTGATCATAGAACTAAACCCATCATTGCATTTTCCTTTTGGTTTCACATAGTCTCTCTCTCCCCCTCTCCTTGTCGCCTGAATCACGTCTCCATTACCAAGAGTGTTTGGTGTCGTTTGGTCCAACCCTGTTTCCTTTGGGAAACTTTTATGTCCGTTTTACTGCAGTGTGAATGATGGCTGACATACTATCTGAGTTATGTCTTCAGCATCTCTGTGCAGATGTTGATTTTTGCTCTGATGTTTTTATCCTATAACTGTTTGATGATCAGGGCTGGATTAAAAAAGCACTGATATTCTGACTGATGGTGATCTTTATATGAACCAGTTCTCAAAATCCAGAGGTCAATCTTGGTATGTGCTGCTTTTCCTCAGTAAACATTTTTATCCGTGCTGGTGTGTGTGAAGTGGTAACCTGCTAGTGGTTAGTGTCCACTGGGTATCATTAAACAAAGGTTGAAGTGAAACAGAACATAGATGACTCCATCAGCAGCCTTGTGTCAGAATAGTCCAGTAGATTGTGGGGTGAGTTGTCCCGATTTCTGTGGACCCGCCTCCATTTGCAGGACCCAGGAAGATCAGCTGACTGTCAGACTGAGAAAAGGCTGATATAAACTCAGATTGTTTTTGTGGAGGAGATTTTTTTTTATCTTTGATTATGAGATGTGAGACTGTGGGAGTGGGATGAACAGTGGATTTTACAGATGGCAGATTAGACTAGATTTGCCTTTTATTCATCCCAGAATGGGGAAATTCAGTGTTTACAGCAGCAGTACATACATACACATCCAGTGCACTTGCTGCACATAAGTGGACTGTATAAAAATAGGGAAACGAAAATATAGAAAAAAAAATAAGATAAATAAAAATATAGAGAAGGTGTATAAAGGTCACCAGACGGTGTAATTGTCTGGGACATCTTGACGTCTTGTAGGTGCTGCACGCTTTTTATTCTTGCTCCAATGTTCTGCAAATGTAGACCTAAAAACTATAAATGTGTTCATTGTTTTGCAATGGCAAGTGTCACTTCTGAGAAAAGTACTTACAATCATGGGCAAGTAACAGTGTTGTTCGGTTGTTGAGCCTAGAAGAAATTTAAGCTCCCAGGATAAATTATGAGAAGAACTTTGCATAAATTTTTATTTGACGTGATAGAATCATCAGGAATCAAATTGAAATGATCAATTGTGGAGTTAATAGACATTTAGATATCAGTGCTGATATCCAGCCCTGTAATGTTTGTATCTTGCATCCAGTCTTGTGCATCTCGGCCCACCAGCCATCTGCCTGTTTGTCCGTCACTATCCGTTCACATCAAACACACATCAGCACAAACTATGAAAATCACAACACGTATGTGCATCCTCAATTTAAATGTTTAATTACATATTTCTTACTGATCTCTAAGTGGGTGCTAATTATTTAGCCCATCCATGATAATACAGGACTCACACTCACATGATGAGTCCTTCTTTAATCCACTTCCCTTGTTGCTGCTGTCTCATATTCATTGTTTCACTACCAGGAGCTAAATAACCGCTGGCGATCACTGCAGCAGCTGGCTGAGGAAAGGAGCAACATGCTGGGCAGTGCCCATGAGGTGCAGCGCTTCCACAGGTACAAACCGTCTGTAGCTTCCGATGTAACATCAGGATTTTATACATTGCCACTGGTTGATCACAGCTAAATACAAAGTGAGGTCAGCTAAAGTCAATTCAAAGAAATTCAGCTGACATGACCTCACGGCCATTCATTGAAAATGTCAAACTAAAATTGTGTCAAAGGCAGAGAAGAATCCTTAAACCCTCAGGCCACTGCATTTTTCTTCCAGCTGTCCCAAATGTTTGATTATGAACTGATTCTCCCTAACCAGCATTTGACTGCACTTGTGTTTGTCCCTCTACAGGGATGCAGATGAAACTAAAGAGTGGATTGAGGAGAAGAACCAGGCCCTCAACACTGATAACTATGGTCACGACCTGGCCAGTGTTCAGGCTCTGCAGCGAAAACACGAAGGCTTTGAGAGAGACCTGGCAGCTCTTGGGGATAAGGTCAGTTAAGTAATTTTGGCAGAATACTAGATTTTAAACAAGGTTCCTCTAAAGCTCTGACTCACATTTCACAATCCCTGGCTCAGGTAAACTCTCTGGGTGAGACAGCGGAGCGTCTCATCCAGTCCCACCCTGAGGCAGTGGATGACATCCAGGAGAAATGCACCGAGTTGAACACGGCCTGGAGCAGTTTGGTGGGACGTGCCGACCAGCGCAAAGACAAGCTTGGGAACTCCCATGACCTGCAGCGCTTCCTGTCTGACTTTAGGTGAGAAGGAAACTGGCTGTGTATCTCATCAGGTGATTTTTATAGTGAAGAATTGGATTATACAGGTGTTAACATGTGGTGTTGTTTCAACTGTACACAGAGATCTGATGTCCTGGATCAATGGCATCCGAGGACTTGTATCCTCAGAGGAGCTGGCCAAAGATGTGACTGGAGCCGAGGCCCTTCTGGAGAGACACCAGGTACGGAGAGCCTCTCTTCTGTTTTCGTGCAAATGTCTGTGGACGTTCCTGCTCTTTGAACACTGTCAATAATGGGTTTGTCTTTCCAGGAACACCGCACTGAAATCGATGCTCGTGCTGGCACCTTCCAGGCCTTTGAGCAGTTTGGGCAGCAGCTGCTGGCACGAGGCCACTACGCCAGTCCTGAGATTCAGCAGAAACTGGAGGCTCTGGACCGCGAGCGTGCCGACCTGGAGAAGGCCTGGGTGCAGCGTCGCATGATGTTGGACCAGTGTCTTGAGCTCCAGGTACTGAAGCGCTGAGGCACATGAAGCTCATCAGTGACTGCTGTCCCTCCTCTGACCAACTGTTGTTCTTGTCCCTCCCAGCTCTTTAACAGGGACTGTGAACAGGCTGAGAACTGGATGGCTGCTCGTGAAGCCTTCCTAGCCAGTGATGATAAGGGCGACTCCTTGGACAGTGTGGAGGCTCTGATCAAGAAACATGAGGACTTTGACAAGGCAATTAATGTGCAGGTCAGTAAAATGAGTGTTGTTTTGAAACTGATCAGTAGTTGTGCTCTATAAATGATTAAATGCTGTCTTGTGGTTGTACAGGAGGAGAAGATCGCTGCTCTGAAGTCCTTTGCTGATCAGCTGATTGGAGCCGATCACTATGCAAAACCTGAGATCTTCAAGCGCCGTGATGAAGTCCTTGGCAGGTAAGAAATATCTGGATTATTTAATAGATCAACAGAAAATTTAACAAGAAGAGGAGTCAGTGATGTGTTTTGAGCCCCTTACTGTTCACCCTTATGACCCACAACTGTTAGGCAGAGTTCAAGAGTTCAAACAAGGAATTGGTTTCTGACTTTAGAAGGAAACATCCTGCAACCACTCAAATCTACATCAACAGAACAGCAGTTGAATTTTTATGCATTTATCATTATTCTATTACTGTTTATCTGGGGTGTTCGTTTTTGCTGTTTTTGTTGAAGGCACAGAGAAACATTTAATTAAACTTTTCACATTAGATGCATTTGTTGAATGACAGCAAAGAGTACCTTGTGCCTTCTCCCTTGATACATGTTCAGTCATGCTTCCCAGCAGTACCTCACTTCAAATGGAGCCATTCAGTCACTACAGCACCGCACAGAACAGATTTATTCAGAATGACACTGAGCCAATTGAATAAGAAGTTATTCATTGAATTTACATCACACAAAACACAGCTTCTGTTTTCTGTCCAATGTTGAGGTACAACATCAGTTTCTCTGTTTGGGTCAGACATTTTCTGACACATTCTGAATGTTAGACTTAGACTCAAGACTACAGGAGAAATCTGACACTTGTACTGACTATTTCTCCTTATGTGTGTGATGCAACTATTTTTAGAGCTGAACTTTTTGTGTTGATTTTAAACTTGAACATTGACATTTGAAGGTGGCGCCGCCTAAAGACCCAGATGATTGAAAAACGATCAAAGCTGGGTGAATCCCAGACTTTGCAGCAGTTCAGCAGGGATGTGGATGAGATCGAGGCTTGGATCAGCGAGAAACTACAGACTGCAACTGATGAATCCTACAAAGACCCTACTAACATACAGGTATGTGTGTCTGCTAGCACAGGCCTACTCAGAGCTGCACGACAAACCAGATAGTGAGAAAGAATGTAGAACTGTGTGGTAGTCAAGATGAAAGGCAGCTCTGGTTTCTGTATCTGAGAAATAGTCAAAGAAAAGTTTAGAAGAAGAAGAAGCAGCTCAGAACACTTTCACAACTGCTACCGGACTCTAGGCCAGGTGCTCAGTAATGTGACCTTAGACACAATGAAACTGCTAATGTGTTTTTGTATTGATGATACTTTTCTCTAACTGTGTGAAATTCCTCTCTTTGTCCTTTCTGAAATGAAACTGAACTTTTCTCCCACTGTCTTATTTATTATTTTTTTTAGCTGTCCAAGCTGCTGGTAAGTTTGAGTAGTGTGTCAGCTGACTAACAACCGAGCAGGTTCTCCTCCATGTGTCCATGTCTCTGCTGTGTGTTTAGACATGATGTAGAACAAGCGTTTGTTTGTCTCATCAGCACTGTGAAGTGCCAGCTTCTTTCTCACTTGGGTTTTAATTTTGATTAATTCTGTTCATATTTGTATTTTATTCCAGGTTTGTTTTGCCATCAAAAGCTGCTAGTTTTTGGGTGTGGCTTCATTTTTTATTTCAATCCTTGAGGAGGGTTGTCTTTAAACTTGCATCAGATGCTTGAGTCAAAGTGGATCTCGGACTAAATTTCAGGACTGGATGATTCCTGACCAACAGCTCAGCAGATTGACTGTTATGCAGTCTTTGTCTCTACCTTGATCTGTGGATGAGGTTTAAAGACATGATGATGAAGATTGATTGCTTGCTGATCATCTGTAAAGATACTGTTTAAGAGTAGACACAAGCGTGAAGTGATTTTAAAGTGACTCCTCCTCATATAGGTTTTCTCAGTCAGCTCTGCTGCAAACATCATTTTCGTCCTTCACCTGTTTGTCCTGTGTGTGTATCCATGTCCCACACGTTGTCTGTTGTAGTTGCCGTCCTGTGTTGATGTAATTTTTTTGTTATCCACCTTTTTGTTAATTTCAAAAGTTTAAAAACACGATTTAAACACCAATTTGCATTTGAGCCTTAGCTTGACGATGCTTTGGACAAACTTGGTCAAGATGGAAGAAAACTTACATTTCAGTTCTTGTGCTTAGTGCAAGTTGAAAAGACTACTAGCTGCTTATGTAAAAGGGCCTGCTTAACTGTTTTAGAACACCTCCAGTCTTCCAATTTTAATTGAAGTTCATGGGGTTCCGTTCTGGGGACTGGTCTGGTCTGTTCCTCTCCACTAAACAGTCCTGCTTCCTGCAGCAGTATCCTAACAATGACACGTCAGAGGGAGTAGTGACACTGCTCGCCTTTGACTTGAGCTGATATGATTTCAACAAAAAACTGTAAAATTGGCAATGATTTTAAACATCTCAAGGGTTTGTCTCAATTTGAATGAGAGTTAGAACATTGACACCATAAATAAGGAGCTGGTCCACGTTGTAGTTCTCATTCTGTGTCTGCATTCGCCTCTTACATCTGTCTGTGCTGTCAGAGCAAGCATCAGAAACATCAGGCGTTTGAGGCTGAGCTGCATGCCAACGCAGACCGGATCCGTGGAGTCATCGATACTGGAAATGCCTTGATCCAGAGAGGAGCCTGTGCCGGCAGCGAGGATGCAGTCAAGGTATGTTTACCCTGTCTGCGTGACATGCCATGATAATACAGGTTTTTTGCTTCACAAGGTGAATTTATGGCATTTCTGAAGCAGGAAATTACTTAGTTCAAACATGACCTTTTCTTCTCCTCAGGCACGGCTCAATGCTCTGGATGAACAGTGGCAGTTCCTTGTCAGCAAATCTGCAGAGAAGAGCCAGAAACTCAAAGAGGCCAACAAGCAGCAGAACTTCAACACTGGTATTAAGGACTTTGACTTCTGGCTCTCTGAGGTGAGTCTGTATGACTGAAGGAGACCCTCATATCATCTTCCCTGTGCAGCCGAGTCTGATGTTTGTTGTTGGTGCTCAGGTGGAAGCTCTGCTCGCCTCAGAGGATTATGGTAAAGATCTGGCCTCAGTCAACAACCTGCTGAAGAAACACCAGCTCCTGGAGGCCGACATTTCTGCCCATGAGGTATTTACGTCCACATATGTCTCAGCGCCTCGGGGAACACTCATCACTCACTATAGAACTTCCACTTCAAGAATGATTTTAAACGACCATTGTAGGAGAGATCCTCAGACCAGACCTGTCCCTCCCCCTACAGGATCGTCTGAAGGATTTGAATGGCCAGGCCGACAGCCTGATGGCCAGCAATGCCTTCGACACATCACAGGTGAAGGACAAACGTGATGCTGTCAACGGCCGCTTCACTAAGATCAAGAGTATGGCTGCCGGCCGACGGGCTAAACTTAATGAGTCCCACCGCCTGCACCAGTTCTTCAGGGACCTGGATGATGAAGAGTCTTGGATTAAGTAAGAGAGTTCTTGTTTTTCTCGAAGATTAGCTCTGGAAATGAGTTTTGCACTACTAAACTTTCCAATTCTTCCCACAGAGAGAAGAAGTTGCTTGTGAGTTCGGAGGACTACGGACGTGATTTGACAGGTGTACAGAATCTGAGGAAGAAGCACAAGAGACTGGAGGCTGAGCTGGGAGCCCATGAACCAGCCATCCAGGTAAAGCAGTAATCTGTTCATCTCAATCCGTTGATCCGACTGGACAGAGAGGACGGAGCCTTTTCCGTCTGTACTGTCAGGGGAAAAAATGGCTATCTATACTATCTATACTTCAGCTAAATTAAAAGAAGTTCACTTGCCCATTCTTTAGGAAAGGAAAGGAAATAATGCCATCCAACAATTTTTTGGAAGCAAGGACAAGCCATAACAATGTTTTCCATGAAGTTTTCCCATCAAGGTCAAACTGCCTCTTTACTTCAGCTCTGCACCTAACAAGTGATATGACGCTTTTGATGTTCATCTCAATCTCAGAGAGAGATTGATGAAGTATCTGACTTATTGTATCTTGTTAGTGCACTTGGTTCACAGTAACACAGCTGTGTGATGCAGTGACTTGATGTGACCTATGCTTTTACTCCCAGTCTGTGCTGGACACTGGGAAGAAGCTGTCTGATGACAACACCATCGGCCAGGAGGAGATCCAGCAGAGGCTCGCCCAGTTCGTCGACCACTGGAAGGAACTGAAAGACTTGTCTGGAGCAAGGTAAGCCTGGTGCTGGGGGGAGGGGGGACTGCTGCAACGTAAAGACACAGTGTGTGAGTACATGTGTGTGTTTCTCTCAGGGGACAGAGGCTGGAGGAGTCACTGGAGTACCAGCAGTTTGTGGCAAATGTAGAAGAAGAAGAAGCTTGGATTAATGAGAAGTTGAATCTAGTAGGGAGCGAGGACTACGGAGACACACTGGCTGCTGTGCAGGTGCCGTTCAGTGGCAGAGAGAATCAAATCAGTCTTTAACAGTAATCATGGTAATGAGATTTTGAGTGTCAAGAACACTTTCGCTTTCTACAGGGCTTGCTGAAGAAGCATGAAGCATTTGAAACGGACTTCACAGTGCACAGGGACAGAGTCAATGACGTGTGTGCTAACGGAGATGAGCTGATCAAGAAGGTGCAGGGACATTTTTTTGTTTGTTGATATTGGTGTGAGTTGTGCAGAGTGGGTACAGAAGCAGAGGTGCATTAAGATCTCTGTTTCCATCAGAACAACCACCACGTGGACAACATCAGCGCCAAGATGTCAGCTCTGCGAGGCAAAGTGTCGGAGCTGGAGAGGGCAGCGGCTCAGAGGAAGGCCAAGCTGGATGAAAACTCTGCCTTCCTGCAGTTCAACTGGAAGGCCGACGTGGTGGAGTCCTGGATTGGTATGAACACAGAAATGGTCTCTCATGAGTACCAGAGCTGTATCAAATTTTTATGCTTAGCTAGGATAACCTCACCTTGGGTTTGCTGCCCCAAATACGTAACTGTACCTTCAGTGATTATATGGGAAGCTACAGTCCAGGCAGGTGGGTGTTCATCTTCTTTGAACAGTTGTGAATCTGTGGATGTGATTTGTGTTCAGGTGAGAAAGAAAACAGCCTGAAGACTGATGACTATGGCAGGGACCTGTCGTCTGTGCAGACTCTGCTCACCAAGCAGGTACCTCCACCACACTGCTGTTCATTTACTCTGCACCATCTCACTCCTCTCACTGACCCGGCCTGTTCCTCTGTTCTGCAGGAGACATTCGATGCCGGCCTGCAGGCCTTCCAGCAGGAGGGTATCACCAACATCACGGCTCTGAAGGACCAGCTGTTGGCCACCAAGCATGTCCAGTCAAAAGCCATCGAAGCTCGCCATGCTGCCTTGATGAAGCGTTGGAACCAGCTGCTGTCCAACTCAGCCGCTCGCAAGAAGAAGCTTCTGGAGGCCCAAGAACACTTCAGGAAGGTAAGGAAACTCAGAAAGATCTTGTTTAGAAGTTGTTTTTTACTCTGGACTGAAGAACAAATATACTCAAGCTTAAATGCAGATAAAGCCTTTTATCAAAGAATCAGTGACTTGTTTTAAGGATGATCTCTTTCCCACACCAGGTTGAAGACTTATTCCTGACATTTGCCAAGAAGGCGTCAGCCTTCAACAGCTGGTTTGAGAATGCAGAGGAAGATCTGACAGACCCAGTGAGGTGCAACTCTCTGGAAGAGATCCGGGCACTGAGAGATGCGCACGAGGCCTTCCGCTCTTCACTCAGCTCAGCTCAGGCTGACTTCAACCAGCTGGCTGAGCTGGACCAGCAGATCAAGAGCTACCAGGTGGTTTCCAACCCCTACACCTGGTTCACAATGGAGGCCCTGGAAGAGACCTGGAGGAATCTGCAGAAGATCATCAAGGTCCCCACATCGCAGATGAAACCTAAATTGACTTTCTAACAGGCAGACACCTCAGCTGTTTGAACTCTGGTGCAGCAGCTTAACACTCTGTGTTTCCTTTGTAGGAGCGAGAGCTGGAGCTACAGAAGGAGCAGAGGAGACAGGAGGAGAACGACAAGCTGCGTCAGGAGTTTGCACAGCATGCCAATGCCTTCCACCAGTGGCTGCAGGAAACCAGGTAGAGGAGCGGTGTTCTTTAATGTGGAAATGCTGAGGATGATATTTCTGTTGCTGAACTTACATTCGTTACCTTGGTGATGACTCAAGTGTGAGAGTGCTTTGTGCTGCGTTGATCCGCCTGCCAACTGTTGAAGTGTTTGCCCTCTGACAAAGATATCAGAGCATGTCAGGGCAGCAAACACTTTGACCACTGCAAAAACTCTGCAGAGCTTGTCATGTTGTTTTACATAGTGTTGTTTCCTCCTGTTGTTAATGTATATTTTTCTCTTTTTTTCTCTCCCCTCTTCCCGTTGGCTGCTTCCTCGCTGGTGTTGGGGATCACTGTGCTACTCAGGACTTATCTTCTGGATGGGTTAATATCACTTTTTCTCTTTTTATAATGCAATGCCTCAAAGGTCTGAGACCAGGAGGATCTGATCTCAGACCTTTGGACTGTCTTGAGTGTTAAATTCTGCTGATGCTGATGATCTGTGAGGTGGGTGTTTTAAAATGATCCAGTCTGGTAAGACCAGTCTGTAGATTAATCTTTTTCTGTCTCTCTGTTTCATGTGACCCCTGGTCCTCTCTCTGAATAGCATAGCCTATCGACGAGTTATCTGTGTCTATCAGTACCAGGTTGCTGATGATCTTTCTGGAAGGTCAACCTCTTTCAAGCCTTGATCTGGTTTCCTTTGCTTCCTCTGACCTCACGCACTGAGGGCTGTGTGACCTCATGCACTTCAGTCTGAGAGCTGTGGTGTTCCCAGCACCTCTCCACTCTACTAACGCTCACCCAGTCCTCAGACTTACAGCAGCAGGCTGCAGTCAGCACTGTTTTCCATTCATGGACTGGATAGTGGTCAGCTGGTGAAGTGTGAGCTGCAGGAATGGAAACTGCACGTGTCATTTGAAGGCAGTATCGGTCCCGTTGAGTCACTGTGGTTTATTTTTCTGCAGAATTTATCCTGCAGCATCCTTCAAAGCTGATGACCTTCATTGATCTGCTGCAGTTTCCACTCCTGTGCGCAGGAGGCCTCCCTTGCATGGTTTGGGTTACCAGTAGATCTTTTAGAGCATTAGTTCATCTGCACTCTGACAGTAGAGAGAGAATAACACACCCACACTGTAGTGACACGTATCTAAACACTGAAGTACCAGTTAATCTGCACACTTACTCATCTTTCATAAAAGTTTCTGTGGGATGTCGTAGGGAGTGCGTTGTCCTCACAGTGTGCGTCGGTGTGAGTGCAGGAACTGTCCAACCTTTCTAACAGTGATCTCTGCTGGTGTCAGGTCGTGTATGGTGGAAGAGTCTGGTACCCTGGAGTCCCAGCTGGAGGCCACCAAGGTAAATATGACTGCTTTGTCAACATCAATGCTGCTGCAGGAGGTGAGAACACAGTGATGGTCTTTTTCCACCACTCAGACAACCTCTCACATCTGGCTTTGGACAAAATCACCTGAGTCAAGTGACAGTGGTTTGAATTGGTAGTTATTATTATTTCAGTGCAACATTCGGATGAACATGCTCATTTTCAAACCTCTTCCTGCTGATTCTGACACAGAGCAGTCACACATCGGATAGTGTTGTTAAACCAGAAACACTGACAGCACTCCCTATGATTGTGTGAGTCAGAGCAGAAAGGCTTACCTATGATTTTTTTTTTTTTTTTTTTTTTTTAAGACTTGTGTCTATTTTGGCGTAAAAAGGGCATCATAGGTTTTTGTCCTGAGCCGAGCTGGACACCATGTGACCACTTCTGTTGATGTGTGCAGCGTAAGCACCAGGAGATCCGAGCCATGCGCAGCCAGCTGAAAAAGATTGAAGATTTGGGTGCAGCTATGGAGGAAGCGTTGATCTTGGACAACAAGTACACAGAGCACAGCACAGTGGGCCTGGCCCAGCAGTGGGACCAACTGGACCAACTGGGAATGAGGATGCAGCACAACCTGGAGCAGCAGATACAGGCCAGGTACAGACTGACCTTCAGTTTGACCTAGTTCATTTTGACACACTAAATGACTAAGGTGGTATTACTGAACTCTGATCTTAAACTGGGCCCTCTCTGTCTTTCAGGAACACCACTGGAGTGACAGAAGAGGCTCTGAAGGAATTCAGCATGATGTTCAAGTGAGTGACCTGCCTCCATCATGACCTCCATCATTTCTGTGTCTGAGCCAACGAGTCACTGCCTCATGTTCTGTTTGTTGTCAGGCATTTCGACAAGGAGAAGTCCGGCCGTCTCAACCACCAGGAGTTCAAGTCCTGTCTGCGCTCACTGGGCTACGACCTGCCCATGGTGGAAGAAGGAGAACCAGATCCTGAGTTTGAGGCCATTCTTGACACTGTGGATCCCAACAGGTCTGTGATGTGTAGGGGGCAGTACAGCTCTTTGTATTTTCCACAATATTGTATTTGGGGCCTAACTGAGGATTGTGTGTGTCTGCGTGCAGGGACGGCAATGTGTCGCTGCAGGAGTACATGGCATTCATGATCAGCCGTGAGACAGAGAACGTCAAGTCCAGTGAGGAGATAGAGAGCGCGTTCCGAGCTCTCAGCACTGAGAACAAACCTTACGTGACTAAAGAGGAGCTCTACCAGGTCAGAACAGTTCTTTGCTGTAAATTTGGATTCAGGGTCTTATCTTCATGGAGGTCTAATCTGTCCCCCCCCTCCTCCCCCTTTCAGAACCTGACCAAGGAGCAGGCAGACTACTGTCTCTCACACATGAAGCCTTACCTCGACAGCAAGGGCCGAGAGCTGCCATCTGCCTTCGATTTTGTCGAATTCACCCGCTCACTCTTCGTAAACTGATCCCCACCAACCCACCAGTGACCAATCGGGATGCGTTTTCCCCCCACACACTTCAACACGAACACACGGCTGAAACTGCATGACTGTGGCACTAGGAAAACTCACTAATAACAACTGTCTGTTCTATTAATCTCGCTCTACCTTAACTTTGTGCTTCTCATGATAGCATAGTGGATCTGTCTGCATTTGAATGTGATTGTTTTAGCTGGTTTAGCTTGTGCTTTCGATGAATTTAAGAACCTAATAGTAACAATAATGTTGTACCAACACCTGAACAACTGCAGTGTGCTTTAATAAACGCTACTGATTAGAACTGGAAACCTCAACTCTGTTTTTTATTGACTCTTTGATTTTTTTTTTTGTTTTGTTTTGTTTATTTTTTTTAACAAGACAGTCCTGTGATGGATCTTACTCTGCCAACTGATTGGCTATCTGCTCAAGCTGGCTGCTCTCTCTGGGGTTCTGCTCTGTCAGATCTGCACTCAGCTGCCAAACACCAACAGTCCCGTCCATGTTTCCCACCGCCAAGAGGTGGGGGCTCTGACGGTTGAAGGCCAAACAAGTAGCAGCTTGTCTTGCAGTTCCCTGTCCGATGGTGGCAACCGGCCTCAGAGACCTACGACCCAGGTCAAAAATCTGTGCCTCACCTGAGACAGAGAGAGAGACTTTGAGAACAGGCATCTGTCTTAGATGGGTCTAGTGGTTCTGTTGTGTACATTTGGATGTTGCACCTTGTCCTGTGGCTGCAGCAAAAACCAGGGGTCTGGTTGGAGACCACTCGACCTGGAACACATAGGTCTCTGAGACCCTGAGAGACATGAGCGGGTTGGCTTGTAGCATAGAGTGGACGTGGGCCAGACCGTCTGTCCCTGCACTCACAAACAGGTTCCTGCAAACAAAACAAGTCCAAGTCACAGAGGCATCGCCTGTAGAATACCTGCGTGTGTGTGTGCGTGCGCGAGCAAGTGACCTGTGGAAAGGGGAGCAATGTATGGAGTGGACAGGGCCGCTGTGTGGCCTGAATGAGAAGACCGCTGGAGCTCTCAGAGTCACAGTCTGGTCCTTGGCGGGAATGGCAGCCAGCGTCTTTGAGGAGAAGGAACACCTGAGCAGCAAGCCCCCCTCAGAGCCCACCAGGAAGGTATCGGGGTCCCACACAGACAGAGCCAGGGAGGTGACACCCACATTGTTGCTGCCTGGGGCCTGTGGGCAACACACAACTCAAACTGTCACACACCCACACTAATTTCAAACAGGTGGCAAAAACCAACATGATAAAGGGAGAAAACTGACTTTATCTCTCAGATTCCCACAATGCAATGCTTCAAGAAAATTTATGAAAATTATACTAAGAGTGGTTAAACAAAATATTGAACATTAGGTGTTTTGTCATTGATCATTGATAGTATAGTACACAATGCATGTTCCACAGTGACATGAATAGATGGGTTGATCTGATGTAATAAATCACTTCAGCAACTTCATTTCCAAATAATCAGTTAATTGCTGAAATGTTTTTTATGAAATCCATCTGTCCAAGTATCATCCATGATCACCTGAGGAGCATTTATTAAACAACATACAAACAGGTTGACCACGTAGTCACCTCCTGTTATCACTTTTAGACTTCGAGACAAGTTTATGTCTTGTTTGGGTCTCTAAACACTGCTGCACACCTCCATGTGCAAACTGCCAGGGTATTAATGTAATGGACTGCTTTAATACTCTGCTGCTCTTTGCTGTCAGAGAGACAAGTTCAGTTTCAGTCACATTACGTGATCCTGAGATTCACCTTGAGGCCGATGCTGCTGCTGTGAGGAAGCTGCTGTTGTATTAGGGCATAGGCAGACTTCAGGACAAACCTGCCCTGCTCCAAGTCCACTGTCCACAGCAGCACCCTCCCCCCTGAACCAGCACTCAGCACCCCAAACTCTCCTTTCTTCTGCAGGGGTACCCAGGCAACCTACACACACACACACACGCACACACGCGCACACACGCGCACACACACACACACACACACACACACACACACACACACACACACACGTAGGCACAGTCAATCAGACTAATTAATCAATAGCCAGTTTACCTCATGCGATGGCCCTTTCACTTCATATCAGCCTCACCAGTGGCGATAATCAGTCATCAACATACAACATTGTATTTGAACTGATCATGTGACACTGAACCGACCTCGAATGACCCACATGTCATCAGTCATCAGGGTCATTGCCGATGTCATCACACGCTCTCTACTGACCTGATAAACTGGCTCCCTGTGGCTGTCTGCTGCCATCCCAGTCAGGGCCAGCACAGGGTCCTGAGTGCGACTAGTGTCCCAGACCACCACTTCTCCACTGTACAGACCCCCTGCAAGTACACACACGGTTGTAATGAGTTCTGCTTAAACAATTTCCAATCACACAAACACCTGTCAGTGAAACCATCGTGAAGCAACACAACATTTCCAAATCTATTATCAGGATCATTTTAACCTGACAACATATGACTTGGAATTAGGTGAACCACTTAAAAGAAAAAAAAAAAAAAAAAGTGTTTTCATTTTGACTCTTTGGGGATACATTAAGTGTGGGGGTGGTAAAGAACACCTTTCAAAGAAAATAATTTTTTTTTTTTAACTTTATTAAAATGTTATAACACATGCACTGCAGTGGACAACAGGGCATCATTAATGTCAAACATAAAACATTTAAACATTCAGAGAGGAAATCTGCATGTTTGAATGTTTTATCTCTATGTCAGGTGCGTCCAAAAGTATTTGAGGAAAACCTGACCCTAACCCAAGACTTGTTCTTCTTGAGACCTGGCAATTCACTTTTTGTCCTCTGTAGTGGACATTCATTTTTGCTTGATTCCTCTGACTGTTACTAATTGACCTGCTGGGCTCACAGTGTGAGACCACAGAAAGTGTACCTGCGATGAGGGCAGGCTGCTCAGGGTGACAGGACAGAACGGTGATTGCAGTGTGAACATCGATGACCAGATCAGCTTGTCTGGGTCTCAGACCCTGACGGTTTAGATTCCATGTACACAGATACGACCTCTCAGTGCTCCAGTGTCCATCATCAATCCTGTGCAGAAAACACACAGCTTAATCACACTGACCACATGGTAACAATTTTTGTTTATATTTTAAGACAGTTGTAATTAGTTGCTAACATACCGACCATATGCACAAGCAATAACTGAACCTGTACAAGTCCAGCACACACTCGTCACATGAAGATCTCTCTCTTGGGCAATGGGATGCTGAAGACGATGGAGACAGGAAACCTGTAAACATGGAGGAAAGGCCTTATACACAACACATTCTCTATGACTGAAGGATCTGCCTCCTGATTTGTCTATACTACTTACCAGCTGACTGTGATCACCCCAGTTCACCTGGAACCCATCGAAGGCGTGACTCCTTGCATTCTTGACCAACTCTGTGATGACCGTTTCCTCAACACGCTGCAGGAAGTCCTTCAGGCCAGGTGGGTCTGGCTGGTGGTTCTGCTGGAGCAGCTGCTCTGATGTCTGGTCCTGTGGGTCCGTCTGGGTGCTGCTGGTGGTTGTGGATGTGGTCTGGATTTGAGCCTCATCACTGTGGACCGCTCTGGTTTGACAGGCTCTCTGAAACACAAGCAAGAGATGGATCCACATCAGACTGAGAGTACAATTGATGTACCTTAATCAGGTCCAGTATTAATGGTCAGTGGTCATATTTGATTGGGTGACAACAGACAGGCAGCTAGGGGGAGCTACAGACAGCTACAGGCAGCTATATGAAATGAAAGTTACTAATGTAACTACAGTTCTATGAATCCCAAATCACCGCCAGAGGCGGTGCTTTAAGCACTGAATATTCCCCTTCGCGCATGCACAGTTCGAGTATGTATACCAACAATGTCATCTGTGACCTCTGGATGACCCGGAGGAGACCATATCTTCCGGTGTCACCTGAGGATCGTTTCCTACAGAATCTTCTCGCGAGCACACGAGGATTCTGAGTGACAGAGAGCTCTGGCGGTCATTTGGGATTCATAGAACCGTAGTTACATTAGTAACTTTCGTTCTATTTCATCCCTGCTGACTGCCAGAGGCGGTGCTTTAAGTACTGAATGACTTATACCAGCAGAGTCACGAAGGATCCGGAGTACAGACCTTCAGTGTGCAGAGCCAGAGGACTCCGGCCGCAGGACCACAGCCAGTGGATGGTCAGTGGCCACATTCACCCTGTAGAATCTGGAGAAAGTGTCCGGCGATGCCCACGAAGCTGCGGCACAAATATCCTCCAGGGACACTCCCCTCAGAGCAGCCCATGATGTAGCAACACTCATGGTAGAATGGCACTGCACACTCGATGGAAGGAGACGGTTACTTGCCCGATATGCATGGGCGATGATGTCGACAATCCAGTGGGACAGGTGCTGTTTGGAGACGGCGCAACCCCTGTTAGGGCCAACCATAACAGAGAAAGAGCTGGTCAGATCTCCAAATGCATGCAGTAGCTGCAATGTAAGCACTCAGGGCCCGCACTGGGCACAATAGTTCAGGTTTGTCCCCTCTTTCTCCTGGAGGAGGGTTGTACTGCACAAGCCGAATAGGCTGGTTGAGGTGAGCGCAGGACAGCACCTTAGGGAGGAACGCTGTGATTGGCCACATAGTGACCCCTGAGCCATCTGAATTCCACCTTAAGCACAATTCACTGACAGGGCGTGCAGCTCACTGACACGCTTTGCAGAGGAAATGGCCAGGAGGAATGCAATCTTACAGGTAATCCACTTCAGCTCCGCTTGTGCTAAGGGCTCAATTGGTGGCCGGCGTAGTGCAGCGAACACCATTGGAAGATCCCATGGTGGAGTTCTCGTGACCCTCGGAGGATGTAATCTCTGAGCTCCCTTCAAAAAGAGGGACACAAGAGTGTGGCTCCCTACTGTGCTGTTGTCAACCCTAACATGTTGACAGGATATTGCTGCCACGTACACTTTTAGCGTCGAAGGAGACCAACCCTCATCCAGGAGGAACTGGAGGAAGTCAAGGACAGTTGGCACAGAGCAGCACACAGGGTTCTCATCACGACTCGTACACCAGTCGGAAAACAGTCTCCATCTATTCTCATACTGGAGACGAGTGGATGGCGCTTTTGCGTTCATTATGGTGCGTCTGACAGGGTCCACACAGAAGCTCAGCAGCGGCTCAGGCCCTCCAGCCGCCAAACACACAGTTGGAGACGTCGTGGATCGGGGTGCCAGATCCGTCCTGCCAGTTGGGACAGAAGATCCCTCCTGTCAGGAAGGCACCACGGTGCACCGTGACAGAGTCTGTGCAGCAGAGGTAACCAGTTCCTCCCTGGCCAGAAGGGGGCCACAAGCAGGATCCTGTGAGCCTCCTGAAGGACCCTGTGGAGTAGCGGTCGAATCAGAGGAAGTGGAGGGAAGGCATACAGAAGGCCGTCTGGCCAAGGGTGAGCCAGTGCGTCCTGGCCTAGAGGGGTCGTCGTCTCGGCCAAGGAGAACCACAGAGGACAGTGGGTCGACACTTCTGAAGCGAAGAGGTCCGCCTCCACCCTGCCGAAGAGGTTCCAGATACTGTGCACTACCTCTGGATGGAGGCGCCACTCTCCTGCTGGGGGTTTCTGGCGGGAGAGAGAGTCTGCCAGATGGTTCTGCTCTCCCGGTAGATACATTGCCCGAAGGCTGATCAGGCGGGGAGCTGCCCATGTGAGGAGATCTTTCGTCACTTTCAGCAGCTGCGGAGACTTGGTCCCACCCTGATGATTTATGTGATACACAGCTGATGTGTTGTCTGCCCGCACGAGGACATGCTTGCCCTTTGGGGTGCACACATCAATGTGTTGGAGCCGCGGGCAGTTCATCTGGCTCTCAGGCACTTCCTGCCACACCTAGTCTCTTATGGACCACCGCCTGTGGGCTGCCCTGCTCTGCCACACTGCACCCCATCCTGAGGGGCAGGCATCTGTGGTGAGAGTCTCCCTGCGAGACGGGATGAAGCCCATAGGGACACCTCCAAGCATGTAGGCCCTGTCCCTCCACAGGGTCAAGGCGAGGACAGCCTGCCGTGACACCCTGATCTTCCTGCACCAGTGCCGCTTGGCGTCCAGGTGAAAGCTGTTCAGCCATCTCTGCAGGGGGCGCAGTGACAACAAGCCCAGAGGAACCACAGCTGAAATGGCAAAATAGTTTGCCCAAGAGACGAAGGAACGTAACATGGGTCAGCTGGCGGCCCTCCTGAAATAGGGCAAGAAGGTGCAGGATGTCGTCGACCCGGTGGGGGGACGGTCTGGCTGTCATCATGACACTGTCCAGTGTCACCCCAATGAAGGATCTGGTCTGTAATGGAATCAGGTAACTCTTCTCCAAATTTACCTTGAGTCCAAGGCGGGCCATGTGAGACAGGAGACGCGCTGTGTCCTGGGACGCCTGGGCCCAAGACGGCGCACAGACCAGCCAGTCGTCCAGGTATGGAAGGATTTTCATGCCCTGAGACTGGAGAGGCGCAAGGGCTGTGGCCACACACCTCGTGAACACCCTTGGGGAGAGGGAGAGCCCGAAGGGCAGCACCCTGAACTGCCAGTGGCGGCCTCGATAGGCGAAGCGAAGGAACTGCTGATGTTGCTGAGCGATGGGGACATGGAAGTAAGCGTCCTTGAGGTCGATGGATGTGAACCATTCTCCATGTGCTACAGTTCGCAGGACATCTGCTGTGGTCAGCATGTGGAAGGGTATGACCTTCATAAATCTGTTTAGCCCTCTGAGGTCTAAGATCGGGCGAAATCCGCCAGTCTTTTTTGTCACAAGGAAATAGTTTGAGCAGAACTCTCTGGGACGTGACAGAGGGTCCACAGCCTCGATGGCGCCTTTGGCCAGCAAAGTAAGTGAGTGAAGAACGTCAGCTCGAGCAACTAAATTATATGCAGGGAGAAGGATGCGCGAACGCCATCGTCACCGACAAGAAGTTAATAAGCAGAACAAAGTAAACTGCAAAGAACTAAGAATATACTCACCTTGTCCCGGGAGGGAAGTGAGGGCACGGCCTTACCGGCGATAGAGCGTTTCGGCGTCCCCGCGAGCCCAACACAAACTAATTCAACAGAGAGAGATATATCTCCGTCGCAGCTCCTGGAGGGCGAATGGTCGCGGAACTACTACCGACGGAATAAGGTAGTTGTAGTGAAGCAAGCCGAATTGGGCTCAGTGCTTCCCAGAGCAAATTGCGCGCGAGAAGAAAAAAAGGAAACGATCCTCAGGTGACACCGGAAGATATGGTCTCCTCCGGGTCATCCAGAGGTCACAGGTGACATTGTTGGTATACATACTCGAACTGCGCATGCGCGAAGGGGAATATTCAGTGCTTAAAGCACCGCCTCTGGCGGTCAGCAGGGATGAAATAGAACTATACGCAGTTACAGACAGTGCTAGACAGCTACAGACAGGTACACACAGAGCTATACACAGCTACAGACAGAGCTATAGAAGGCTACATACAGTTACATACAGCTACAGACAGCTAAAAACTGTTACATACAGCTAAAAACAGTTATATACAGCTACAGACAGTTACATACAGCTACATACAGTTACAGACAGCTACAGACAGTTAAATACAGTTACAGACAGCTACAGAGAGTTACAAGCAGTTACATTCAGCTACAGACAGCTACATACAGCTATAGACAGCTGCATACAGCTACAGACAGGTACATACAGCTATAGACAGCTGCATACAGCTACAGACAGCTACATACAGCTATAGACAGCTACATACAGCTATAGACAGTTACATACAGCTACAGATAGCACCATACAGCTACAGACAGCTACATACAGCTATAGACAGCTGCATACAGCTACAGACAGCTACATACAGCTATAGACAGTTACATACAGCTACAGACAGCAACAGACTGCTACAGATAGCACCATACAGCTACAGACAGCTACATACAGCTATAGACAGTTACATACAGCTACAGACAGCAACAGACTGCTACATACAGTTACATACAGCTACAGATAGCACCATACAGCTACAGACAGCTACATACAGCTATAGACAGTTACATACAGCTACAGACAGCTACATATAGCACCATACAGCTACAAACAGTTACATACAGCTACATACAGCTACATACAGCTACAGACAGTTACATACAGCTACAGACAGCTACATACAGCTATAGAAAGCTACATATAGCACCATACAGCTACAAACAGTTACATACAGCTACAGACAGCTACATACAGCTACAGACAGTTACATACAGCTACAGACAGCTACATACAGCTATAGACAGTTACAAGTAGTTACAGACATCTGGTCCAGGCTCCCTGATGTTCACTGCTGCTCCAACTTACCGACTCCCTCTCAGACTGCTGGGATTTCCGCCACACTGAGCGGACAGTAACGGGCTCTGGAGCTTCGTCGGTAAACATGCTAATGAGCTAACGGCTCTTTCAGCATCCCTCTGCAAACACCACCATTTACAAAGCAGGTCGCGTCTCCTTGGTTACAGGCAGGATATCCGGTTTAAAACGCTTTGCGTTCACTTCCGCTTTTTCTTCAGGATAAAATTCCCACTGGGGTCCGCTTATGTGTCATTTTTGAATTCAGACAGAGCAAAGAGAAGATGGGGGATCTGTGACCGGAGCTAATGTCTCCGATCGCTAACTGAACCCATTGTTCAAAGCACCGGAGCAGCAGGTCCCTGAACCCTGGGCTGACTCTGACGGCGGGGGCTGTGGCCTGACAACACTGATCCTGTCAGCAGACTCCCACAGTCCTCCATGTCAGCTTGAACTGTGTGTGTGACATCTGACTGAGCATGTACACCTGCTATGGGAGCTTAGACCATCAGGACACAATGAAGGTATGAAACCAGATGATTGACGCAGCCGACGGCGTCCCCCGCGTGACGTGTCTGCCCCCTATTGGTGAAAGAACTACATGACAGGCCCCTCTCCTCATCCAGTGCAATTTATTCCCACCTGTAAACACACACACACACAAACAAATTGGTTGTGTGTGTGCACCAGCTGTGCTTCTCTGTATATTATGTAATGACGTCTCAGTAATTACTGGGAAACTTCAAACCACTATTAGACTGGGGAGTTCCTCACCAGTCTGCCTCTTTAGCTTTGTTTTTGTCACTCTTTTGTTGCTGGAATAGTCTCCATCCTTGTGATTTATGCCTCATTCTGTTCTGCTGTTAGCAACAGCAAAAACAAATGGAAAAATATCTTTTTAAGCAGATACTTTAAACTGGATAAAATGTAAACAATTAAATGAGCAACACAATGTAAAAATCCAGCTGCTTACCCCAAACTGGCTGGACTGCAGCAGCAGAGTAATACTTAATGTATGCTTCCATTACACAATTGACCCACTGTGACACCTCTGAGGTGTAACCACCTGATTGACAGCTCCTTGTGATAACACAACACAGTGCAGGTTTTGTCCACCATCAGTCAAACTTCCCACCTCTGACCAAACTACACTAAACATCAGGTACACATTTATTTATTTTAACAAAGCAACTGGTACACTTAATTTAACCCTTAATTGTGAACAGGTTTCCAGTGGAACAGGAGAAACGTTGCAGAAATCTTCCTCTCCCATCTCTAAATGTTAAGCCAAGCCCAAAATTAGATCTTTAGGTTGTTTTTATAAAAAAATGTACATTTCAAACTGTTATGGGTGCCTGAAAAACAAGATAATGAAAATTTATTCAACAGAAGTCCAGAATTGGTGTCAAAGCCCTGCTGCCCCACCAAACCCCCCCCCCCCCCCCCCTCCCATTAAACTGTGTACAATTAACAACTGTCTTACCAAGGTACATGAATATCCCAAAAACATTTACAACAGTTGAAAGGAACAAGCTGGTGCTTTCAATCAGTTCCATTAGTACAATAATTCATAAAGGAAAATGCAACTTCTAATAAGCCTTAGTACCCCCCCACCACTGGATATATTATAATATACATTTATATATAAAAGTGGCTAAAGATGCTATGATTGAGTTATCACTGCACCATGGCTTATTTTTATTGAACTCACAACTTCAACAGAAACTGTCATTTCATATCCTACATAAAAATTGCTATTGTACGTATTTTAAATCTACGTAGGATGACGTGCAGAATGCTACAAATTTTTTTTATCCTTTTGCATGTCTTTGGGAGATGTAGAGAAACAATGAAAGTTGAGACTTCCAGAGAGCCACTGACACCCCCACCCCAGTGCGACCCGCAGAGACCTGCTTTGTGTGGAGCTGGTCTGTAGACATGGTGTGGACAGGCCTTGGCTGCAGAGGAAGAGGATGGACAGGCTGACAACACACAGGAAAATTCTTTTTTTACAAACCCCCCCCCCCCCCACCCGATCCCACCCCAAAACAAAATACGTTGCTCCCAAGGGTTTCAGGATGATCACAGAAGGAGGACTGGGAAAAGGTGTTGGCTGAAACATTTAATCGTCCTCTCCGTCGTCCTGGAAGAAAGCAAATCAAGAGAGTCACAGGTTATTTTAGGATTACTGTCATCTGAGTTACTGTTCAAAATCTAAGGGACGAGAACCAGACAGAGATGGATCAACCCCCCCAGTTTTCATCCTTACTTCTCCATCTTCTCCATCACCATCATCTTCGTCTTCACCTTCCTCTTCCTCCCCCTCATCAATATCTTCCAGACCCTCCTCCTCCTCGTCATCATCGTCGCCGTCACCTTCTTCATCTTCCATGTCAGGTACCTTGGGAACATTTATATGTCAGACCTGATGACTTTTGACCCAGCCTGAGCTTCACTTACAGCTTGGACCAGTCGCACACTCTGGTGTAAGTAACAGGAATGTTAAAATTAAATCAAAATCAAATCAACTTATCTAGCACCAAATCATAACAGAGTTACATCAACGCACTTCACATATAGGGCACGTCTAGACCAAAGTGTTTATGAAGTTGATAAAGGAGACCTAACAAATGTTGGAGTAAATATCCTGAAAACATCAGAAACTTTATTCAAACATGTACATTGTGACAGCGTTTTAGTTTTCTGCAGCCATCTGAGCACCTCTGGGGAAATGACATCAGTAAAAGCTCAAGCCCCTCTTTAGTACTGAAGTGTCAAGAGCTTCATTAACTCATTTGGCTTTAACCAATTGGTTCAACAGGAGGTAAAGCTGAGAACTAGATGAAAAGACCAAGACAACTTTCAGGCAAAACTGCAAACTCGTGGATCTCTACATCTGCGATTCCATTTCATGTCTCACCAGTCACACCCCTGCCGACTAAGTGTTTCAATTAATACTATAAAGAACCAGCATAAAGAACGAGTCCTACCAGGTAGTACTGTAGCGGGTTTGGCCAGATGTCATCCTTGATCACTTCTCCCAGCTCATCAGCTCCTGCATCTGAGTGGTCAGTGAACCAGGTGAAGAAACTCTCTGGCTCCTCGTGCTGCCTTTTCTTCCCAGCTTTGTTTGGCGTCTGACCTGTGCGCTTTGTCAGGTCCTGGGGGAGGAAACGGGCTTGGTCAAGGTTACAGGTTATGAAATGTTTATTGATAAGAGAAATAAAGCAACTTCTGGAGGAAAAACAAAAACAAAATTTTCCCCAGTCCTTAAGCTGAGGAGGTTAAATAACATTGGGAAATACCAAACATAAATAAGCAAAAGACAATGAATCCGACCTTTCCAGCTTTCCATTTGATTTCAGAGGACTTGGAAACAGGATCTCCGCTTTCGTTTACATTAAACTCTTTGGAGAGGGCTTTGTTCTCAAAGTAGGGGTTCTCGTCGAAATACTGTAAGAAACAGAACATGTCTGTGTCACATCAGTATCACATGTTCATTTGGAGCCAGTGACCACAAAGTGAAACAGAAAACTCACAAAATCTATTCTATATCCAGACTTGATGTCCTCGAACTCAGTCACCTCCACCCTTGACAGGTAATGAAGTGCTTCTTCATCCTCCTCCCCCAGAAGAGCTGAAACTACAGGTCAGAAAACAGATGCCATTACATCCTGATCACTTTGTGTTTATGTTGACATTCAACAGAAAGGAAGAGGTGTAAAATTATCATGACCATGTTTTTCCTTTGATGATGATTATTGTCGTTTTCTTCTTCATCACATACACAAAAAAATCAGGACAGCTAAATAAGACTTTACCTTGTGGATGGTTGACAAATGTTGTGACCCAGAAGTTGGGGATTTTGGCTATGAGTTCCGATCTCTTCTGAAAGAACGGCTGGCGTAATTTGTTGTACTTCTGCTCTACTTTTAAAATTTCTTCACTAGCCTGTTCATTCAGTCTGGAGGGAGGACACACAAGCAAGAAAAAAAACAAAAACAAAACATCATCTCTGCACGGCCCACAATTCACTGCTGAAGAATATTCAGACTCACCTGTCAATTTCATTCTGTACTTCATCAATGTGTTCAATGGCTTCCTGTTGCTCTTTTTCTAAAAGGAAGAACAAACTTTATAAATGAGGGCAACAGACGACAAATATGGCTTAACTCAAATCACCTGGAGACCAAGGCGACTGGTGTAAAGAGGAGTCGGCTATCCCCTCTTAAATCCCTGAAAACACTGAAAGGAGTTTCTTCAGTTCTCTTTTTCCAGACAGACTCACCTCAGACACATGTCCCATCAGTTAACTAGTCTTTCGTGTGCTATCATTGAGGATTAACAATAACCTGTTATAGGCCAACTTGTTCTTTAAGACATTGCTTTCAATGGTCTTGGTGGTGGAGTGGAATGTCTAGAATCACAGATTTGGGGGTTTGATTCCCAGCTTACCTGAATTCTTAATCACTTAATATCAAAAGTAAAAATGTTTCTTCTTCTATTCTAAAGCTTATATTTCCAATTGCAAATAGTTCAAAAAGTTCGATAAGAATCTTTCTAAAAACAGTTGATCTTTTTAAATGTTATTGTGTTTTGTTCTGTTCCTCAAGTCATTTTTGTATTCTATTACAGCACTCTAGACTGTGGTGTTTGGATGTGTTCATTTTAGTTTTGCCCAACATCCAATACCTAATTATCACAATACAATTCATTTTATCTTGATATACAGTAATATATGTGAGCTATAATTTTGTTTATTGGGCCTGCACAATTAACCCAAATATAATCAAAATCGCAATGTGGCCAAATGCAGTATTGAAATTGAAGGAGCAAAAAAGTTTTTGAAGAAGGCAATATATGTCCTAAAATAACCATGGTAACACCATAAGTATTGAGATGTTACAGACACTCACCAATGACAAAGAGCATTGTGTTAATCCTGACATACTTGATCATTATTTCGCATTATGTTTAATGGCAAACTGTGATACTGGCTGCCCAGCTGTCTTTACTTCTGTTCAACATGTTTTTAAGAATCAGCACTATATAGTTGTATTCCTTCCATCTCGCTGTCTGGTGACTGTGGTAAATTAGCTCAATTAAGAATCACATCATCTGCATACACCGCTGCCTTTTCCTTTGTCTTTCTGTAAAGACCACTCACCCAGAGTGGACACTCCTCAATAGAAACAGAAGTCCTCAGGGAACGCACAAGTGGATTTTCACACAGTAAAGTGTCAACCAAAGCAAATGCCTTGGCCACTATTCCTTCAAATATAGTTAGAGATAAAAACAAAACAAAACAAAACAAAAAAAAACACCAAACAAACAAAAAAAAAAAAAAAAAAAAAGACTGACTGATATATATATATATTTTTTTTTATGAAATAAATTTTAAGTAAATTTAATGTAATTTCAGATTTTATTTCCTGGTGGACCAGGCTCGAAGATAGATAAACCAGGTTCAAGACTTATTAAAACTATATGAATATTAGAGAAATCACAATACGGCCACGTGCAATATACAGATTTCCAGATCTGACATTTTAGGATGAAAGGTTGAGGCTCACAACAGACCAAGAAACTGCGGCCAACAAATCATATTCTCCAGAAATTATTTTTAATTCTTTTTTATTAGTTATTTTTTCGTAGCCGTGCAAACTGAAATAGAGACTCATAGATTTAAATAAAATTACTTTTTTCCCCAAAACGTTACTTCACCTGTGAATTAAGTCGATTGTAAATGTAATTTTAGTTTTGAATGTCACTTCAAATTAACTTTACACAAACATCGCATCATTAAATAAATAATTAAAGTGTTTTTCACGTGCACTAAACACGTTTTTTCGCGGATAAAGAGTGTGGTTGTGCCTGAATGTGATGGTGCTTTGTTTTCAACGCCTGGGCCTCCTCGCAATCTACTTTACATTGATGTGTGTAGTGTATTAAATAACGCGGGACGCCAGCCCTTGTGTGTGTGTGTGTGTGTGTGTTTGGTGGATCCATGGCAGACAGACCCGCTGCCTCCTGCAGTCTGGAGCTTCCTGTTGCTGCTAAAGGCGGCCTGGTTTGAATGAGGGGCTTGACGACGTCTCGCTGCAAAACGCTGTCTGCCTCTCACTGATAACACAACCCCAGCTCAGCCACAGTCCGTGTGCTCGCATTACACACACACCTCCGCCTCTCAGCGACATTATCGCTTTCCAGAGGAAGAACGCGCGCTTGTTTACATTTTGCTCAACTAACCTGCACACAAAAGCGGAGATGGCAAGCGTGGTTGTGTTGATCTGAACTGCTTACACTAACGTTATCAGCGCTCGGCCCGTCTTGACTGGTGGGAAACAGGATACAGTGACTGTTGCACTTGCTAGTACTGAGTGCAAACAGCCGTGTGGAGCTCCGGACACAAGCGTGAACGGGGAGACGCGCCTCCTTGCAACAAACTCTCCGAAACTGTCTGCAGAAAAAGCGACTGCACATCCCGCTGCACGCATCTTATGCAATACAAATATCGGCCTAGTTCATCTCTACTAGCTGTTAATAGCCAGTGTAAGCTAATAGCTAGCTAACCTATCAGTCTGGCTAAAGAGTTAGCCTGTGCTAGCATGCTACATTACTGAGGAGTCCTGCACAACAGCGTTATATCTCGTCGTGTATATGCAGTAAATTTCAACGCAGCTCTTCTGCGCGATTTCAACTTGGTACTGCGCAACGAACTACGGTGCAAATAACAAAACGACGAAAAACAAATGAAAATGGCGTTGTACAGGATAACCGCCATTCCTTAACGTTACCGGAGGTCTCGTCCGCTCCATCGTGATTTGAATTCTCCTTCCTACTGACTTTCGCCGATGAGGCCGACATGGTTGTCTCTCTCCCTGGCTCTCTGGACCAGATGTAAGTCCTGGGCGGTCTGGAACTCTTCTCTGCGGGACAAAAGTTACTTCCACCTTACACAGTGCGTGTCTCAGAGCCCACGGTGAGGAGGAATGAGCGCAGCTTTGCACGCTTGTTTCCCTCTGTGGCCCCCGGTCAGTCAACATATTTATTGTGCTCTACCTCCGCCCAGCGGCCGGAGTGCGACACTGCAGTCTGTACAGGCACCAAACTTTATTATTTAGGACCTGACAATGGGGGAAAAACAAACAAACAAACAAACAAACAACAACAACAACAACAAAAAAACATACAGGGGAATTGTCAATGTTATTTCGAAATGATCCAAACTTTACCAAATCTGTCATGACTTCCACTTTTATCAATATGCTCTCTTTATGTATTTTTATAGCTGCTTTATTCATTCATTCATCTTCTACCACTTATCCATTTCCTGGTCGTGGTGGGTGCTGGATCTAATCCCAGCTCACACTGGGCGAGGGCGGGGTACACCCTGGACAGGTCACCAGTCCATCACAGGGCCAACACACAGACACAGGCAGAGACAAACAACCACTCACACTCACACTCACACTCAGACCTACGGACAATTTTAGAGTCACCAATTAAAGCTGGTCAAGCAAGCATGGGGAGAACATGCAAACAGAAAGGCCCCAGACCCGGGAACCAAACTTGTGACCTTCTTGTTGTGGGGGCAACAGCGCTAACCACAATGCCGCCGTACTGCCCTGCTTTATTCATAAACAGCAAAATATTATCAATCTGACCTCATCCACTGAGAGAGTCATGGCTGACCCTAAACCTGTTGCTGATGTAAATTAAACTGACGCAGAAGGTAACTTTTCTTTCAATATGCGTATCTATTATAGAGTTGTTGAAGTAATTAACCCTACCAAGCATCCCATTATAATTGGGTATAAATGGCTTTAGCTTCTTCTGAAGTGAAATAGTTTTCAGGCAAAGTCTATTAGTCTGGCCACATCTCAACAACTACTGAATAGACTGCAGTTTTGAGACATTTCTGGTTCCCCATCATGAACTTTAATATTTGTTATGACCCTCTAAACTTTAATTTTGTCCTGATGTTTTTCAGGACAAAACCAATCTAATCACATTCCCACCCCATCCTGTTTGTAAATGCTAGTTTTTTGTCTTATTTTACTGCAATATCAGCCGTAAATGATGAGTTGCAATATAAAAATGAAAATGCTAATGTTTAAGTAGTTCATGGAAGAATCTGTGAGAGGAAGCTGGAGCACCTAAAGAAAACCTGGATAAGCATGGGGAGATGATGAGGTCTCCTCGCAGAGAGGAGCCAGCTGGCAATGGGTAACTGGTGGAAAAGGAGGGGATAAGTTCACATCTTGTTTTGGTCTCACATCAGGCATTTTAAATGCTTAAATTATCTTACTTCACTTCCAGCTGTTGTTATAACATATGTTGGCCTCACTATTTTACTGAGTCGACCTATTATTATTTCTACAATGTTTTTATGTAATTTGATTTTTTCATGATGATGATTTTTTGGGTCTTTCTTTTTTAATAGATTAAGATTTCTATTTTAATGTATTTTCTACTAAGGTTGAATATAGATAATAAAAAAAAGTGTATGTATCTCATGTTGCTTTCTTGTGGGAAAAAGATTCAAAATATCAGAAATATGACAAGAAGCTGGTGTCATCCCCCTCCCCCTCCCACTTCTTTTATCGATTCCATTAAATACAATTTTATTTTTGGTTGCACACCTACATCACAACAGTTTCAATGCTGACACAAAAACAAAGGAAAAAAAAAAATCGAGAGGCCTTTCTGTAAGCTCCTACCAGTAAACCTTTGACTACAACAGCAGGTCAATAACTAGTTTGTACATTTCATTACTGAAGATACATGTGGGCCTTTGTCAAGTCATTTAAAGCACTCTAGGGAGGAGGGCCTCACTTCAACGTTCACTGAATGTTGTCTTACCACCAATGTGTCACTTGATCAGGTTCGATCAGGCAGGTTTTCATAAAGTGAAGCCATTAGATGGAACAGAGGAAGATGTGCTGTTCACATCTATTTTATGGCCCTGTTCACTTAATCTGTGGCTTGTGATTTTAATGAAACTTTACCTATCCTGCCTAGTTTTTAATAATGCACAACATCAAGCACAGTGCCTGTAAGACGATGCAGTTTAGAATAGTCAAATGTATTAGGCCTACAACATTATTGAAGATACATGCAAACCTTTATCGTTCGTTAACAGAAACAGAATAATGGGATATTTATATATTACATTTTATGGTATTTTAAGGGCTTCTATCCAAGGAAAAGATACCCGGTTCAGTTTTACAACAAAATTATTTTTGGTTTTCGTTTTCGAGCAATCATCCGCTTTATGAAATAAATATTTAGCGCTTGAAATCCACAGGTGATTGCATGTAATTGTAGGCCTTTTCTCCGCTCAGACCTGCCATGCCTGTGTCAGAGGAAGCTGGAGGCTCCGACATCTCACCTCGACAGGTGCACTGAATTGTCAAATATGATTGGTTCATTCAGCTTCTCTGTCATCCAATCCCGCCGTGCTCCAATGACGTCAGCGGTGCGTGTCTGTCCGGTTAAAGTGGATTCAAACCTCCGCCCGGATCAGTCCGAGCTGTCCGCAGGCAGAGCAGGGGAGAGCCGGTCATAGGTGTTGAATTTCACACCCTCCTGTCATTTTAGCCAAACTACCCGCGTCCGTCCACCGACTCTCAGACCCGAAGAGCCGGGAGCCGGAGCGGACTGACGCCGTGCGAATGTCCAGGAGGGAGAGAGACTGCCACCATGTCGGGTTTAACTCTTGAGGTAACTTTCATGCTAATTGTTTTTACCTGACGCTAACTGACGCTCGGCCAAAGCAGGCGCGCTGGATTTTCTTGTTTGTCTCGTTTCCCTCTCTAAGTTCTTCTGTTTCTTTGACAAACACCTGTTAACATTAACTGGGACCATTTAAACCACTCACAGTTCATCCACATCCTCGACATGACCTGAACCCGTTTTTAAATCTGTAGACAGTTTCTGATTTGAGCTAACAACAAATCTCAACTGAAAGTCTCCAGGCAGTGAAGACTTGTTGATTTGAAGTTTCCTTCCAGAACAACATCGGATTTTTCTTTATTTTGACCACGTCAAACTGTAAAGGACGTCCTGGTTAAAGCCTCAGCTCTTTTTCAACTCACACTCAAATCTGAAACTTAAATTCTGTTTGAAGAATACATTTCAATGTCTCATTTAAATCAGGCTAAAAGATGTATAGATTTTTCATCTTCACAATTATGAAACATTTATTCTGTTTGTGAAAACATAACATTTATTTATTTATTTATTTATTTGATCTGGGCCAGATTTAGATCAAATATCTAAACTAAAACCGATATTTACATTTGTATGTATCCTAGAAAAAGTTGTATTAGGAAAAAAAAACGTTTTATTAGAGTGTTTATTAGTGAACCAAGCACATGCACACATCAGCTGTAACATCATAATGCTTCATTAATAATAAACTCCTTTGGCCTACTTTACCCTTGTCTAAGAACTGCAGCTTTTTTCATTTGAATGTTGTTTTTAATCATATTCTGATCAGCCCTAATGTATCCTGCTTCAGACCAGGTCTAATCAAAATCCCTAAAGTAAAAACTAGATTATCCCAGAAAAGTCTTACAGTTTAAAACTGTAAAGTTTAAAACTCAATTTCATATTTGCAACACTCTTATTAGACTTGTTAAAAACACTAAGATGTGTTATTTAACTGCTGTGTTCATACTGAGACTATGTCTACGACTAGAATCTGTGTACTGTACTGTAAATATGCACTATAAACTCTTAATAAGGAAAGACATCGAGGACATGAATTCAGCTGATTGGTAAAGGCAGGAGCAGGTGTCAGGGCACTGAGAGATACTACAGTAAAGAGCTCATCAAAGGTCAACATGATTATGATGATAATGAATGAAGCAGATACAAGGTGAACATTGTCAGTTTGAGGATGTGGAAGTAAGAGACTTTATCAAAAAATAATTAGAGACAAGGAATTAAACTGATAATTTGGGCTCGTGTTGTATAATAAGTGATTCAAAACAATATTATCTCACAGTAAATGTATTAGAGTTTATGCTTATTTAAAAATTGATTTGCTACAGATTTGTGGAAAGATCCCAGATTACATGAACAAAGCTATTAAATAAACATAAGCATCTTACACATTGCTGTCCTTGATTGCGTCTAATAGCTGCACTTGGTGAAAACCATCTGAAAAAGTGAGAAACCGCCGTGTGAGAGCACAATGAGATGAAGAGGTAATAAGAGCATCAGGAGATACCAGTTATGAGTTGAAACATAGTTGTTGCAGTGGTGAGGGAGATCAATGCTACCAACAGCAGGATGAATAGTCCCAGCCTGTTTCCGCTTTGGCACCAGGAGCTTCTGTGACTCATCAGACAGCTAGTGTAGCTCCACCTCCATAGACACAGTTTCAGGAAAAAAGCACTGCTCACCAGAAGAGAACCAATTAAACTTAAGACAACATGAAACAGCTTGATAAATTTTGAAAGCTCATTCTCTCATTGGAACCAGTATACATTAGTTTGACTCAGATGTGTTCCAGGGTGGTTTGTGTGGACCTGACTAGGATCATCACAGTGCTGACCCCGAAGCATGGAGGTGATTTTAGGCTGCATGAGACCAAAAGGTGTAGGACAGATGGATTCATAAAATCTGTATCCATATACTGAGTGAGAAGATGACTTGCAAGAGAGATTGTCACTGTTCAGAAAGTCTTGATGCTTTAACTTGCACATCTTAAACACGGACAATTAGCATGGAAGAAAAAAGACACGACACGCATCTCAAGTAACTTTCTGCTAATTTTTCCCATGATTGCTGAATGTGAACCTAACACCCCTACACTGTTACACGACTGATGGTGTGTCTGAAGATCAGATCAATGGAATTTTGTTAGTGTTGCTCACAACATTGAAAATGACATATGGTTAAAAATTCACAGGAGAAGTTTTCTGTTTACATGAAGCTGGTTTAGATTGTATTTTCTATTATTATTACAGAGAAACAACAATTAGAGCCTTGAAGAAGCTGCTGCTGTAGTAATAAGCTTGTTCGCTAGTGGGAGGTGTTGTATTGTGTAGTTGTTTGTCTCCTGTTGGTTTAACCTGGTTTAAGTAGCCCAGCCTTCATTCCCAGTCAAATGGTGCCTGCCCTGCATTGACCTGTGAACACAACCTGTGCTTCATTGTCATTTAATCTGAAGTTAACGATGAAGTTGATGATTACAGTCTTCAGCTTCACTGTAGCTGATTGTGATGATTTTAAAGAATGTGTTCAAGAATGACAACCCACTCTGAGACCTGGATGAGAAATCTACCTCCTATCATATTAGCATGTGTGTACAGAAGTAATGCAGGTACCTGATCAAATGTAACATAATACATCAAGACACATAATAAATATATAAACATATAAAGATAAGAAGCACTGTGATCAGACAGTAAAGCTGCATTGATGTCTTTTTCAGAGTGGCAACCTGCAGGGTCTGGATGAAGGGGACATTCTGGATCCAGAGTTTCAGCAGCGTCTCGAAGATGCTCGGACTCTGCTCAGGCAGGAGATCCAGAGAGAGCTGAAAATCAAAGAGGCAGCTGAGAGACTGCGGCGGGCTGTCACCAATCGCAAGAGTGCGGCTGATGTAGAGGGTCAACTGAAGGCCTCGAGTCGCAAGTTGGACAAGCTGCACTGGGAGCTGCAGGAGCTCAATGCTAGGTCTATGGCAACAGAGAAAGACAGCACTACAGGTAACTCCAACAGCAAAAGTGCAGGATATTATACTTCTTCTGAAAGGCAGGTGCTCAACCCAACATCTTCTCATGGAAACTTGCAGGGCCTCATCTAAAACAAATACAAACTTGGACAAAATTGTTGGTACCCCTCTGTTAAAGAAATAAAAACCCACAATGGTCACTGAAATAACTTGAAACTGACAAAAGTAATAATAAATAAAAATGTACTGAAAATTAACTAATGAAAATCAGACATTGTTTTTTGAAATTATTCTGTTGAACCACAATTCAAAAGCAAACTAATGTAACTGGTTGAGACAAAAATGATGGTACCCCTAGAAAAGATTGAAAATAATTTGACCACAGTGACATATTAAAGTAAGGTGTGTCCTGTAATTGGCATCAAAGGTGTCTTCAATCTTGAATTCAGTCAGTCTGCCTATTTAAAGGGTGAAAAGTACTCACTGTGCTGTTTGGTATAATGGTGTGCACCACACTTAACATGGACCAGAGAGAAAGCTAAGGAGAGAGTTGTCTGAGGATACGAGAAAGAAAATTATACACAAGCATGTTACAGGTAAAGGCTATAAGACCATCTCCAAGCAGCTTGACGTTCCTGTGACTACAGTTGCATGTATTATTTAGAAGTTTAAGGTCAATGGGACTGTAGCCATCCTCCCTTGATGTGGCTGCAAGAGGAAAATTGATGACAAATTGAAGAGACGGATAATCTGAATGGTAATCAAAGAGCCAAGAACAGCTTCCAAAGAGATTAGAGGAGAACTCCAAGGTACATTAGTGTCAGATTGCACCATCCGTCGCTGTTTGACCCAAAGTGGACTTAACTTAATGTAAGATTCTAGTCGTAGTGGACTGTTGAAAGAAAATCATAAAAAAGCAAGACTGGAATTTGCTAAAATGCATATTGGCAAGCCACAAAGCTTCTGGGAGAATGTCCTCTGGGCAGATGAGACAAAACTGGAGCTTTTTGGCAAGTCACATCAGCTCTATGTCTATTCACAGACGCAAAACTTAAGCATACAAAGAAAAGAACACTACCTACTGTGAAAGAGGGAGGAGGCTCGGTTATGTTCTGAGGCTGCTTTGCTGTGTCTGGCATACGGTGTCTTGAATCCGTGCAGTACAATGAAATCTCAAGACTATCAAGGCATTCTGGAGCAAAATGTGCTGCCCAGTGTCAGAAAGCTTGGTCTCAGTTGCAGGTCATGGGTCCTCCAACAGGATAATGACTAAAAACGCCCAAGAATGGCTAAGAATAAAAAATGTGACTATTCTGAAGTGGCCTTTTATGAGCCCTGATCTAAATTCTATTGAACATATGTGGAAAGAGCTGAAAAATGCAGTCTGGAGAAGGCACCCTTCAAACCTGAGACGGCTGGAGCAGTTGCTCACGAGGAGTGGCCCAAAATACCTGTTGACAGGTGCAGAAGTCTCATTGAGAGTTACAGAAATCGCTTGGTTGCAGTGATTGCCCCAAAAGGTTGCACAACAAAATATCAAGTTAAGGGTACCATTGTTTTTGTCCAGAACGGTTTAGTTTGTTTTTTAATATGACTCTTTTGAACCAAAATTCAAAAGGAATGTCTGATTTTCATTAGTTAATTTTAAGTAAATTTTTATTTATTTTTACTTCTGTCAGTTTCAAGTTATTGCAGTGACCATTGTGGGCTTTTCTTTATTTAACGAAAGGGACCCAACAATTTTGTCCACGTCTGTATATCTTCCTAACAAATCAGGGTCTCATTTGTTTGAGAAGACACTGCTTCTCAAGTGTTGTGTCATGGTACCAAAATATACACCCCCTGAATAATTAGATGAATAAATAGATGCTGCACCAAACAAATTGCAGTCTTTAGCAGCATCAACCCAACTAGTAATTTAACCCTCTAACTGCTATCATGTGACTGTAATGCAGGTAGTTTGGAGGAAGAGGACAACCAGTCAGCAGAATCGTGCCAATGGGAGGAGGTCACATCACCACTGGCCAGTCGAGTCAGGACCCTGAAGAAGCAGCTCACCATGGAGACCAAAGTCAAACAGGGTGCTGAGAACATGATCCACACTTACACCAACCGCTCGATTAAGGTACAGTACAACACAAGGCAGAGGGTCAGCCAATGTCTCATGTCAGCAAGTTGTAAAAGAAATTGTGTTGTGATGTGTGTGATTTGACCTATTAGCTATCACAATTAAGTGCCCAAACCTCACGACCAAGTCTCAACCCTCTTTACTTGTTGGGACCTTAATATCTGTCCCCACAGTGACGCCCGTCTCCATGTAGAAGCCTGCCGGTGGTCTTTTTATTCGTCTGTTTTGTTTTCCAGGACAGGAAGATGTTGTTGACAGCCCAGCAGATGTTGCAGGACAGCCGCACAAAGATTGAGTTGCTGCGCATGCAGATTGTCAAAGTCAGTCAAGCCAGAGACGAGGAGCAGGATGGCACACATGGTAAATCTTACTAAACACACTGCACTGGTCTCAGTCTCATACATAGTACAATATCCACATTACTGAAACAGTTAACTGTGACTAATCCCATACAGACTCTGCCTTTGCAGTGCTCTTTACATACAGTTTGTGCCATATTAAGCTGCCATGTTCACCACTAACAATAGTTAACAGTGAAAATATTTAACCACATTATAAGACCTGGCATGAGAAAAGGAGAGCCAGTTGAGATCATGAGGAGCGTGTATTGAGGTATCGTCAATATGAGATCAAATAGTTTGATTAATTGAGGTTAAGTACTACACAACTATGTAAAAGCTCAGATACAGCAATCTGCTCTATTCTGTACTTTGTCTGAAACCTCAATCTGCCCTCAGCTCACACGATGGAGACGATCAGTTCTCTGGAACTGCGAGTGGCTGAGCTCATGCATCACATGAAGATCGAGTCAGCTGTGGCAGAAGGTGCTAAAAATGCGGTGAGGCAGCTGAATGAACGCAAGATTCAGGACCGCCGCATACTCGCAGAGGTGTGTACCAGCTGCATTATTCTCACTGTACAAATACAGGGATCAGTCAGTGACCACTGTTGTGTCAACAAACAAGATAGAGACAACACACTGGCAAATAATAGGAGTTATAGGACTGAAGCGTATACATGTTTTAAATGCTGAAGATGTATTTCATCTTTGTTGATGACAAATTAATTTGTCTCCATCCCACATGATTATCATTTACATTGTGGTGACAATGAAAGTCTCAGTCAAAGATGTGGTTTAACGTTATTGAATATTGAACAAGTTCCTTTGACGTATAATGGCACATGTCATCAACCAGTTTGACAGAAACTGCACATTTTAATAACATTGAGACATCCAATAATCACACAGTTATTTTCTGTTTGTAGTGTTGAAAGAGGCAAACAGTAAGAGACAAAATGAGAGTGTGTGTCCACGTAATGTTTTTTTTTTTTTTTTTAACCTTGGCAGAGGAGGAGGAACTCCTGCCCAGTGCTTCCTCAAAAATTAGTGCTACACAAGGGTCATTTTAGTTGTTGTTGTTTTTGTTTGTGTCTTTTGTTTTGGTAAAAATGTCTAAGACAGCATAACACCGCCACCAGTCAGAGTCTCACAAGTGTGCTTTTCTGTCTTTGGCATTGTTTATGATTTGTGCCCCCGAAAAGAAGGTGCAGTGACAACACTGACACTTGAAAAGTTCAGACTTTTCCATTGGTGGCACTAAAAGAAGCTGAATAGTACACCCACACTCTGTTGAATAATTAGAAAAAGAAGCAAGTTCTCAGAATAAAATACTATTGTAAAGTAAACTAATTACTGATGACAGATCCCACTGACAGGTTTAAATATTGAGTTTGAAAAAGACTAATGTCACTTGTATGTAAAGAACATGGACCCAACAGCAGACAGGGTTAAATATATAGTATGGAAGGTAAGTATAACAACAATAACAAAAGGAGAATTGGTTGTGGTATGTTGTAAAACAAGTCGTGATGTGAAAAGAGATGAATGGAGCCAACTCTGCATTTATTCATATCATATGCTGGAATAGAAAGTAAACAATGTATAGATCCAACTTGACAGGCCTTTTTTGTTTTTTTTTAATAGGAATGAAATTAGATACATTTTCACATTTTTCTTTTAAATCAGGTATCATTCAGCTAGTTAGCTAGCAAGTTAGTTTAGGCTTGACAACCAACCATGGGCTCCTCTTTTCCCAACTATTTTAGGTAAAAGATCAGTATTGTCTTTATTTCCACTGAAACAGTCCTCCTTTAAAACATTTGATTTACAATTATAGCCACCTCTCTATCCCAATCATGTTTTCTTTCTGCTTAAAGACAAACTCATCCGAAATATGTTGAAGGAGAAAACAGTCTGAGCTTGTCTGTATTCTTGTGTGTCCCTCAGGCTCAGGCACGAATGCAGGATTCGTCTCAGAAGGTGGATTTGTTGCGTCTTTCCTTGGAGAGGCGTTTGAATGAGCTGCCTCACGACCATCCCAAGCGTGCTGCCATTAAAGAGGAGCTAGTGTTGGGAACCTCTCCTTCCCATGGTATACCAAATAAGAAGACCAACACTCCCTCTTACTCATCATCCTTCTTCAAACCAGCCAGTCTAACAGGTTCTACTTTACTTTTATCCTTTAATGTCCTTGGAGAATAACAAACATCCCCTCTTGTCTGCATTTTACAAAGCATTGAACTGTGGACCCAAATGCTGATTCTCAGGTCGGTTAGAGGTATGTTTGATGGGCTGTCAAGACCTGTTGGAGTCAGTTCCAGGCCGTGGTCGTGTAACTGCTGTCTCTTCCACCCCTGGAAGCTTCTCAGATGCAAAGTCCCTGAAGGTGAGATCTGGCCTATCAGGACGCAGCGCAAATGGCAAGACAACCAAGACTGATGAGCTATCCTGTAAGTTAATACTCCAACTATACTAAACCTGGTATTTCCACTAGTCTCTGTGTGGTCACACAGAGCCCTGGTTCTCAACTTCTTTGAGCTGTAAGACTTAGTTTGAGAACTCACTATTATTCACACTTTGGCAGTAGGTGGCTAACTTTACCACCTCAGCAGGAGATGATTCTTCCTTCCCAGATTCACACTCATTTCAACCCCCATAGTATAACATTGGTCTGGAAGATTTAATGGAAAAATCATTCTCAAAAAATATTCAGGAATTTAAGTTTCAGTTTCATTTATTTATTTTATTTTTATTTTTTAATTTGAACCATACTTTTCTCTTTGGTGGAGAACCACTGACATAGAGGCTGCTTTAAAAGACAAAGCCAAAACTCATCATGAATATATACTATTGGGTAATCATGATAAACTATCTCATAATCATGACATAATGCACAACAGACTAACGTGACATAATGATCCAGTTTTTAAAACATCTTTAGTGTCAGTTAACCACTGGTACTGACTGTTAAGAGATAATTTAACGTACCGAAGTTTCTAAAATGAAAACAAATACATGTTAAAAATGGGGCTGAAGTGATAGCATACAATAGACCCATTATATCCATCACAACATTATACTTCCTGTTCCTGTTGAGAAATTGAAGACACTTAACAATTAAAATGTATTTACCGAGGGGGAGCTCAAAGGTACAGTTTAAAGATGGGTATTTAAGGTCCATCCAGTCTACAAGTAGACCTCTCTATGTTTTTTTTTATTTTTTATTTTTTTTATGCTGTTATAAATCAGGACAAGGTTCTATATTAGCCTTAAAACCAGCTGTTGGGACTTTTGGGACTTTATTATGTCACAACATAGCAGACACTGCCCTGAGCCACACCCCACCCACCTGGACCAACCATACAACTTACTTAATAAACGGCACAACACAGAGCAAATCAGAAGGAAGACACAGGCCCTCTTCTCTGATTAGCTGACTGACCTGTTGTCAGACAGATGTAAAGCTACAGTGAGATGGTTTTTCTTCTTATATCTTCTTATGGATATCCACACTTCAGATAAAAGACTGGAGAAGAGTTAAATATGGGACCTTTTCATTTACATTGCTTTAAAGGTAATGCTTAGAGATTTTATAAAAATGACTAATTATAAGGTCTCATCTTCTGTATGATGCTGCTCATGATGCAGGATATTTATATTAGCTCAGTGATAATGGAAGGTAACGCAACTGAATGTCTCTTCTCATGGCGTGCAGCTGCCGGATGTTCGGGACACTTTTCAGAGACTGTCTGTGTTCATACTCTGTGTCGTTATACTTGCTAACTATTTTTCACAGTTTAAGACAGCCTGTTTAGCTTTTATTGGCTGCTCTGTGTTCAGTTTGCATCTTTGTGTTTATTTCAGCGGAAATAAGTGCTACATTGAAGGTGGACAACAGGATTGTGGGGCACACACACTGGAGACAGCTGGGAAAAGAGGCCTGGGGCCAGAGCTTCAGCATTGAGCTGGAAAGGGTCAGTGAGCCACACTTGATTACATCTGAGCTACAGTTTCTATACTTTCCTGCTGATACAGTCACATGAAATTGTTAGCACTGCCATCTCCCAGCAAGAGGCATTTACATGTCAAATCTGTGCAGCTTTCCTCTCTGCGTCTAAACACAATCCCTGCATATCTGTGCCCAGACTGTGGTGAGACATTGATCAGGAGTTAAAGGCCTAAGTGTTGCTAGGACAACTGAATTGGAATAAGTCTGGAACCAGGATTCTTCCTTCAGTTGATGATCTTCAGTTGGTCAGGAAGGAGGTCCCTGTGACAGAGCTCTAGAAGTCTTCTGCAGAGATGCAGGACCTGCTGGAAGGACTGACATCTCAGCAGCTCTCCACCAGTCAGATCTTTATTATAAAGACACCATAAGAGCCACTGAGTTAAAGTCATCTGACAGCTTACTGGAGCAATACTCTGGACAGGAGGAATGAGACTTGGGTATATTGAGACAAAAGCTGAACCTTTGGACAAAACACTAAAGGACACTCGAAGATGACAATTAACAATTCAATCCAATCTGTCAGAGCCTGTCATGAATGCAGAGCTTTAACTTAAGTTGAAGTTATGTTTTAAAAATATTTTTACTCTGTAATCATGGATTTTGAGTAAATCAAGGCCTAAATATGGTAATTCTATCAATTTTTAAAACAAGTCCACAACACAAAAAATGAAGTGGCCTGAAAACTTCTGAAGCCATGTCAAAACCTTCTCAGCGTAGACTGTTAAACAGTCACAAAAACAATCCAAAACCTGTTTAAACTTACTTTCCAGGTTGCTGTAAATTAGCTCTGAAAAGTTTTAGTCCATCCACTCTTTGTTGTGGATGTGCTACAGTTTATTCATACAAAAAAATCTCACTCCTCCCTCACTGACAAAGAAACACAGAATAAGGATTTGGAACTATAAAACAAGGCAGTGTGGGAGGTTAGAGTTAAGCGTTCCGACGGGACAGATACAGGAGTCATATTTGTAACGTGTGTTGTTTATAACCATGTGGTTCCTTTGAAGGACCATGTCTGGTCCTTGCTGTCATTGATGTTGACTGTTGTCTGACTTTCTTTTTCACAACTGCATCAGTGTAGTTCATCTCACAGGTAAAACTAACCAGTATTACTCGCCCCCTTGACTAGTTCGTAATGGTGACCATCTGTTAGTAACTGTCATCATAGACTCTGAGTTTTTGATATTCTAATGTAATCCCAGCACGAATCCTAAAAAAATCGCTTTAATCTTGTCTGAAGTATTGCTGCTAAAGATTTCAGTGTAGTACTGAGTGACCTAGCTCTGACACATTTTAAAGGGCAGGTCACTGACAGTACATATACAGGACCATGGAAACAGGTGTATGATTAAACAATTCAGTGGCTCGAGAGGGTCTTTCAGCCTTCACGACTCAATCAGGATTTCAGGAGTTCAGAGGCAACCAACGTGACGTAGGCAAATAGATGCTCCAAGCTGCATTATGGGAAATGAAGGTTTAGGTGTTGTGAACTGTGAGGAGCTGCTGGTTCCATAATTGCTTTTTGTTTAAATCAAATCAAATCAAATCAGATTTATTTGTATAGCGCCAAATCATAACAAAGTTACATCAAGGCACCT
>CM068477.1:9212500-9227500 GCA_034769265.1 Remorina albescens
TTTAATAGAAAAGAGCAATTGTAAATGTTACTTGTAACATTGATGCTTTCTCTACTACAGGAGGATAAATGTGAAAAGCGTCCATTGATTGTATTCAGAGCAGAATATTAATAATAGATAATGAGCCTTCAAAACATTCATTCATCTTTTCCATTTCTGGGTCGCACGGGGTGCTGGAGCCAATCCCAGCTCACTTTGGGGAGGGCGGGGTCACCCTGGACAGGTCACCAGTCCATCGCAGGGCCAACAACCACTCACAGACAATTTATAGTCACCTGTTAACCTAAACATGCATGTCTTTGGACGGTGGGAGGAAACCCATGCAGCCACAGGGAGAACATGCAAACTCCACACAGAAAGGCCCCAGGCTGGGAACTGAACCCAAAACCTTCTTATTGTGGGGCAACAGCACTAACCACTATGCTGCAGTGCTGCTCCTGCAAAGCAACTATAGTCAATTCAGACGAGCCTGTCCCACATTCCTGGTGTTGTGTGTGTTTTCTCACTGTCAGAGACACTTGAGAGAACAGTGCAAATGGCGTGAAAAGTTAGTTTCATCTGGGCTTTTCTAAGACAACAGGTCGAAATGTCCATCATGCACAAAGACAATTGCCTCCATTTTGAAGCAGATTGATTTTCAAATGTGTGGGTTGTATCTATGGGACTGTTTTATGTAGTTTGATATTAGAGATGAGATAGTTAGGTGATGTTTACACTGACTGATAACTCTTGAGTGCAAATGTTGCCATATTTTTTTATAGGTTTTTTTTTTTTTTTTCTTTTCTTTTCTTTTTCAAATTTCCAACTCCCACTGACATTGCCACTTTTAGGTCAGACAGCTTCAGAACTAATGAAAATGAGTGATGCCAACTAATTACTAGCCCCAAAATAAAATCTGCGTTAAAACTGAATATCCAAAGGAGGTAAAAAAAAAAAAACGCAACTCAAGCAACAAGCTGAAAATATTGTTACATTTGACAACCAAGAAACTTTTTATGTGGTTCGAGTGAGCATGTCTAACAGTTTAATGACATCAGGCTAAAAAGGTGACCTGGGAGTGCAGTAAGTAGCCAGCTGACCTATCACCATTCCAAGTCCAAGGATGCCTTTTTTTTCACTTGAGAAAAGATTAAGTACATTTTTCAACTGTTGTGTTTAACTATATAACACTTTGATTCAAAGACCTCTTTCAATAAAAGCTTATTTCCCCAAATTAATTTTGGATCAGCTGAATTTCCCATTGACATTGTCATTCAGTTTAACACACATGCTTACCACAGCATCTGCTTGCACAGTCAGAGCTGACCCTGTAACCTTTGCTTCTCTTTTTTTAGACCCGCTTTGATTGTACAGCGTTTTGCACAACGGCGTTAGTTGGAAGTGAAGTGGACATAGAGAGGGGCTGGACAAAGAGATGTATACAGAGATAAGAAGGGAGAGATGATTGGATGTGTACTGTGCAGAATTGATCTAGGGCTATTCTTGTGTTTGAAGAGTTCATAGAACACGTGTGAGCTCAAGTAACTAGACATCAGGTGTGTTTGTTTAATAATGTGAAAGGAATCAGGAGGACCAAACAAAAGACAGAAAGACTGTAATATAACTAAAAGATGAAAGAGCCAATGAAAAGCCTCATACAAATGTGTGTGCTTGCATGTGTTGGTCTCAGGTGTTAAAGTGCACTCCCATTATACATAGAGATGCAGAGTCACCGTCCTCCCACCTTTAACCCGTCTGTTCTGCAGATCTCATGTCATGCTTTTTTGTTAACTTTGATTTTAATCCCCACTTCACCTTAAACTTCACCATGCTCATTTTTATTCTCCATCCATCCTTTCAATATGTCATTATAAATGACCAAAATAAACTCTACATAGTACACTGACAGACAAGATTATGTCCGTAATGGTCACTGTGGCTTCAACAGCATTTGGAAAGCAGAAAAACACCATCTGCAATAAATAGGCATTAATCGGCAGATTGGGTGGACAATTTACAGTAGAAATGTAGAATTAGATGTCGGCCTTAGTGAAATTTTAGAGCAGCTGCCATGTTTTTCCAGTTAAATAATCAGATAACAGACCAGTAACAGGCCAAACAAGTACCTCACTTTTCAAGTCAAGTATAGTTGGGGTTCATGGGTTCATCATCTCTCAGTTGAGCCTGTCTAAGAGGACCACTTCAGTCTGTTGTAAAGTAATTTTATTCACCGCTGATATAGCTAACAATTAAGTAATTTTTGTCAGATCTTGGCAAAACACAGCATTTAATGTATTCTTTCATATAAGGAGATATCCATAGAAAAGAAAGAATGCAATTTTTCTTACATCCTCTTCATAAGAATTCTACACAACAGAATACATTTTATGTGGTTTTTTTTTGTTTGTTTTTTTTGTACTCTGGACAGACTCTTGCTTTTTTTGTATCTAAATTGTCAGTGCCAGTGATCCAAAAATAACCCACAGCTGATTGCAACAAGTTCCCAGTCCTTCTCTGGAAATTGAAAAATGAATTCCTTTTGTGAATGAATGAAATTAGTCCTTAGGCAGATGTTTTCTTATGTGTTACTCAGTCCTATTCAGATATGTAGTTAAATGAACGAAGGAAAATGTCGCTACAGCGCTGACAGGAACAGTTCTAGCACCATTAGAGAGATAAAAATCACTATGCAGATGCTGTTGCTAAAATGACAGATGTTCCACATGATGAAGCAAGCCATGGAAAGATATTGTTTGCCAATTCTATGTTTCTGTTTCATATAAAGATATGTCACCCATCCAGGCTGTTGACAGAGCCGTACGGCAATTAATGTTAAGTGGCAATAAAGTTATTGCCAGATAACAATAAAGTTAAAACTAGAAAATGTTCTAATTTACTCTACTTTTAATCTTATCTAAATTGGAAATGGAGTAGTTATTTTGCATTTAAATTATATTGTAGTGAAATAGTGATGGCCGAAATTATGCACCATGATGTAACCTTACTGTCTCATATTCAATATATACTATACCTACCTTTTAAGAATCCCTCTGTCGAAAGAATAACATTTGGCACTTTAGTTAATGATAGTAATTGCTTATTAGCATGCAGTTTATTCATCCATAATTTGTAATTCTTTTTAGTTGTGGCTATTGTTCTTCAAATTCAGAACTTGTATTTCAGCTTCTGATTTCCAGTTTTTGTAAAATTTTAAATAATTGTTATTAACATACTCAACATTCCTCTGTGTTATGCTCCCTTTTTCTGTTACTTCCTTAATGTTTTTTGTTACACGCCTCATCTTCCCTCCTTTTCACCTTTATCTTCATACAACTTATATTTCTTAGTTATTTACGTCTTATTTCATCATTTTGGTGGCCACCAAACACAGAGACTCTATAGCAGGGCAGCAGGAAGAGACAAGGTTCAGGGGGTGGGGGTAGGACCCAAGGCCTGAGGGCACAGAGCCATATTGTGGGGTTATTGTGTTCTCCTCCAGCCTGGCCACCTTTTGTGTGTATCAGTGTGCTTTCAAATGAATGCATGAATATGTGTCACATATGGGAGTGTATTTGTGCACGTTTATGTGCATTTGTGTGAATGAATGAATGTGTGTGTGTGTGTGTGTGTGTGTGTGTGTGTGCGCACGTGTGTGTGCCTGTATGTGTGTGATTGGAGGCCCCCGGCCAGGCCATACGTTATTGATGCTCCTGCCTCAGGGTACGTCTGGGGAAATGGATGTGTGCGTGTGTATGGGAGCGTACTTGTGCATGTTTGTGTGTGTGTACAAGGGGTCACGTTGTGTCGTCAAACGGCGGCTGGTGAAAGATGGCCAGTGCTGATATGATCAGTCATCTGTTGATCAAGATGTACTGCTGCCGCCTCGTCACACTTTCTCTCTTAGAATTTCACTGTTTAACTCTCTCTTGCACTTTTTTCCCTCTCTGTCGCTTTTGCCGCATCTTTTCTATTTGCTTCTGTATTTCACTTCTGCCTTTTCTCTTCTCTTCATTTTCAGTGTCCATTTTTGTAATTGTGTTCAAATTTTTTTGAAGCTGTGATAAAGAAATAAGGTTTAAATAAGGAAACAACAGAATGAATAAAACTGAAAAGAAAAATGAAATAAGCTTCATTTGAAATACTCCTAATAATTGAAAAAGAAAAGTACTGTTAAAATGTGACAGTTAAATTATTTATCTAATATGGTTATAGTTTTGGGTTTGTTTGTTTTTTTTTTTTTTTGGTTTTTTTTTTGTGTCACATACTCTGCTCCGTGTTTCCAACTAATTTGATTTAGCAGTTCTTTTCACCACTTTTTGCTCTCTTTCTTTCGTTATTTGGTGATCATTTCCCCTCTTTCTCAGCATCTTTCCCTCTACCTTTCTCTTTTTTGAGCCGTCTGTCACTCACTGTAACACAGTCTGGGTCTGGGTTTGGGTGTGGGTGTGGCCTGATGTGACTTTGCGGTTCTACAGTATTGATGTCCACATGTGTTGTGTGTCTATATAATCTGCAGTTTTTCCCTCTTATGTCGCTCGCTCAATATTGTTCTCCTCTGTCATCTCTCTGCACTCATGCCTCTGTCTCTTTTACTCTAGTCTTTTTCTCCCTTCATTAAAGTGTCATATTACTCACACACACACACACACACATACACACACAGAGCCTGCAAACAGCAGCGCACAGTTACACTTACATACTCAGTATCTCATGCACATTTTTTCAAATGCACATACACCTAGCCAGCATGAGACAGACATACATGCTCAAGAGACACACACACATTCACACACTGCGGTAAGTAAGTAAGTAATGTGCTGCAGAAACAGTGGTTAACTGTAAAACACCAGTCTAAAGTGCTGTGCTCTGCGGTGAATAGCTAATGGGCTTCAGAGAGTTTGGTTTTTTAACGTTAGGTGCTGTTGTTTTCTGTGGTTAAAAGATAATGGGGTTGTACTGTGTGGTTCAGAGCTGTGTATGTGTGTGTGTGTATGTGTTTGTGCTAAGAGATGGGATTTCAGTGATTATATTTGAATTGCAGAAATTAAAAATGTACATGCTTTAAAAATATTAAGCAGAGACTCAAAATCACTTTAGTTTTCTCTAGTTTTTCTGTTTTTTAAGAAAGTAAACCGTTACTTGTTATGTAATGTAAATAATTCGACTGTGACACTTAGTAGTATTAAACCAACTCGGCAGAAGCCATTTGTAATTTAATGATTTATTTGGTCATTGTTTACATTTCATCTGTGAGAGGCGGCATGATGGTAGAATTCCCAGCAAAATGTTCACATGAAACTCTATGCAGCTCTGGTCTCAGACAAAAATTCTAATCAGGCTTTAATTTAAAACATGGACAATAACACTATATATATATATATATATATATATATATATAGTGTTAGTATAGTATATATTCTGCTGTACAACATAATTGCGTGCAACCCTCTTGGTTATTTCTTCATTTCCAAACAAATGGAAATGGTTTTTCACATTTTTCAGACCAGCAGATAAGTTCGGTGCACTGTTGCCTACTGCTAGTGTAGTTGCATCATTTCCCTTTTGAAGTTGTGTACCATAGTGAAAATCCATATGGTAGGATACGTTCATATACTATACTCTCCACGGCTAGTTTACAGTATTCTACAGGAGAACCAGTAATTCTCTCACCCCCTCTCTTTTTGGGTCCACATACAGGCCCACAATACCTTCTCATCTCCCTTTGTGGCATCAAAATATGAGATAAATATCTTGGGAAGGCCCTGCGCTGAAAATGTACTTTCTATGTTCTGTTTAAAAACATCATCCTCATTATTATTCTTGTGATCTGACTCAAGGGCTTAGGTTGGATATGAATTATTACACAAGCAGACCACATGAACCAAAATTAAGAAAGGATGGCTTCAGCGTGAGCGGGTTAATACTTAACATATTATTAAGAACAGTTAAATAATTTTGCGCGATTGCACTATGTGATTGGTATCTTCCAATACTGGTTGGAGTGATCATTGATCGAAGCACCCTTAATGTTGGCACATCTGTGCGTATGTCTTCTTAAATCACTCAGCATTGTGTTGGTGTTGTTTTCTGTGGGAAGCAGATAATGTCTTTACAATGTGTGGTTAGAGTCAAGACCAGCACAGTTCAATGTAGACTGACCCCAACAGATGCATAATGTAACAGCACTGACCATACTGATGTGTTAGTGGACTAAATGACTGTATTAATGGTTCTCAATGCACAGAAGGAGGGAGGCACTAAGAGACATGAAAAGTGCTTTAAGTGAATGTTTGGAACAGTGATTGGATGTTTGTTTGTGTGTGTCTGTGTGAGTTTTTGGATTTCTATTCTTGTGAGGGATTAGGGAATTGATCTCAAATGAGTAAATGTTTTTTTTTTTTTAAGGGTAACTAATCCAATCATAGGTATTTTATATTTTCATCCATCAGATGCAAATTGGCAGGTTTAACATATCCAGTTGTCGTACTATATTTCTTAATCTGATTTGGTTGTGAGCTTGCCAAGAAATTAAGGAATAACTGGGAAAGTTAAATAAAAGTTAAAGGGAAACTAGCAAATTTCATTTCCAAATTGCTATGCTAGGACATTGTAGTGGCTGGTTGGAAGTCGTTAACGCTCAAAGCTAGAAGAGCTCTTTAATCTAGCAAAAAGTGCAGCACTACATCTTTGTTTGAGCTAACGTTCATACAACAGGTGTATGAGTGGTTCCAATAGTTTTCATCTCTGAGTAAACATCCCTCCTATTATATGTAAAAATGTGTTTACTGTGTTGAACAACTTGCACATGTGTTGCATTAATAATAGGAGCACATTGCATGTATTGGAGTCTGGTTTCTATTTTGTATATTTGTACTCTTGCATATGGGATTGTTTGTGCGTATGTACATTTGTGTCTGTAATCCTGACATAGGTCTCCATCATGTCCATGTAGTCTAAGATGTGTCTCCTAGACAAGTAATATTATCTACAAGCCCCCCCCCCCCCCCCCCCCCCCCCCCCCCCTTGTTTCTTTCTTTTTTCCCTGATTGTCTAACATTCTCCTATCCGTCATCCCACTCTCTCATCAGCTCTCCTTACCTCCCTTAGTTCTTCAGTGTCTGGCCCAAGTTGTAAACAACTGTCATATCTGGGCTTCTTAAATAGCCTTCACAGTTGCACCAGACACACACAGATGCTCACACACGCAAGTAAATCTCATCAATGTTTCAGAGGGAGGGCTGGATATCAGCTAGCTATACCTCATACCTAGTCCTCACTTATTTACATCCGGCTGCCCCCGCGCCACTGAAACCTCAACAGCAACATCAATGATTCATCAGCCAATGTTTTAGCAAAATGCATGCCTCCTTTGTCGATACAGAGGAAGAGAGGAGGGAAAATAGAAGAGGAAGGAAAGATGGTTATGAGACATGACTAAGGAAGGAGAGAAGAGGGAGAAAAAAATACTGTATGGGAGGAGAAAGGTAAGAAGAGCGATGTGGATAAGTTGGAGAAGATATTTTTTTAAAAGCAGAGTGGGTAACCTTGTACCCTGTAAGATATATTTATACAACTACACCAAAGCCAGAGTCTTTTACTTTTTTGAATGAATGAATAAATCTATGACTCCGTTTCCATGCAGTGTGTGTGCAGTGAGAGGTGGTAAAGGTGGCAGGCATATATAAAACACATCGGAGACCAGGATTCATGTCAAGTCCTCTCTGTGGGTGCATTCATGCAGCAAAAATATTTTGTTTATGATTAAGGGAATGAATGTCGTTCTGGTAAAATGTAAACACTTTCTGAAGTCACTTAAAAAAAAAAAAAAAAAAAAAAAAAACAGACCGCAATTTTGTGATAAATATAAATACCGCTAGACAGGATATTTAGGCAATATATCTACAAATATCTAAGTTAACATTATATCCTCATCATTTGATTAGAACAGTTAAAGGCATGGTTGTGCCTTACTCACTATGTTTACATGGCACCTAAAAAAACCGAATTATTGCGTTAGTCCGACTAAAACTGGACTTTTAAAGTACATGTAAACATTTTAGCTCGACTGAAATCAAATTTATAATAGTTGGACTAACACACTCAGATAATGCGATTGAAAGTCGAGCTACTGCTGCATGTATACGGACAGTCAGACTGGAGCTGGAGGAGAAGGTCTGCGCATGTGCTAAAGTTTCGCGCTAAGCTATGACCCAGAAGTCAAACGGCATTTAAAATGTAAATGTAAACGTAGGAGGTCAGACAAAGGAAGCCGGCTAACTGCTACGCGTCGAACGTGGCAAAGTCTGCAGCAAAAGCTCATTTTGGACGGATACAGAGGCTAACTTACTAGCTTACCGGTCTTTTTTTCTTTCCACCTCTGTTGTGGTCTGTGACATCATAGGTCAATTGGTAGTGGCCCATTACCCACAAGCCGAAAGAGTGCATATCACCACCTATCGTAGTGGAGGTGACATAATTTCAACAAATAAATCAATTTCACTCCCGTGCATGTATACTGGGACAAGGACAGAAGTCCGATGAGATGGCTTTATCGAGCTATAGCTCGACTTAACTTTGCATGTAAACGTACTGAGTTTTATACAAATATGGTTTGTAGAAGATGGCATTGAATTGGGAAGAGGCACCGAGTCCTCCAACCTTAACGACTACAACCAGGAATGTCACATGTCCCTTCCTTCGGCTAGGCCCAACAGAGGCAGAACTTCGTTCTCATGATATCATGAGTAATAAGAATTGTAGATTGTTCAGCAGCCATGGATAAAGGAACAGTGAGCCATTCAGTGTTTTCACAAAAAAATAATGATATCCTGTGTTAAATTCTAATGTTTTATTGACACCTTGATCTCAAACCTCCTCCCAGCATGCTTGGTCATGTAACAATGACACTTAACTTCCTCTGTGCTCAACTTCAGTTTCCAGAGGTCCCCTGATTCTATCACTTTTTAATCTAAACATGGGTCATATTGTGCTCCTCATGAAATACAAGATTGCTTGTACAGTGCATTCCAGCAAAAGTGAAGTAGTTAGGGATTAGAGGTAGAGAGGGATGAGAAGAGAGAAGGAGTAAAGGGAAAGTGAAGAATGAAAAGGGGAATAATTGGATTGGAGAAAAGAACTCAAAGAGAGATGGCAGTGACAGGATGAAGGGAAAGGGGAAAGGGAGAAGAGGGGAGGAAGGAATGTGAGAGAAAAGAGGAAGCCAGAGAAAAATGACAGGGAAGAAAAAGAGAGTGATGAGGGCAATGAAGAGGAGAAGCTCGGAGAATCAGCAGACAAAAAAAAGAAGTGGCGCAAACACAAGATACCAATGCATCCTCCGATGCCGCCACCTCCTCCTCCTGTCTTCCCCTGCTTTTCTCTCTTTTCTGTGTCCATCACTTGATCCCTCTTTTACGGATGAAACATGGTCTTTTACATCTTATTTTTGTCAGAAATCAATGACATTCTGCAGACACACACAGACACAGGAGTCCGATATGTCTTTTACTCTTTAGATTTCAGTAGAATATGACCCCACTATCCTCAAGGGGCTTTGTTGGAGTTCACGGACATTTTTGCATTGATTTTAAAAATGCACCTGCGTTTTGAGATTGTGGTATGTGTGGTTTTGTGGTGTACAGTTTCATTTGTCAAGAAAAAGCCTAAAGCCAAATGGGCACGGAAGGACTCCGCCACTCCTTTACTGCATAATAAAGATGCAATGCAACCATTCACCATTTGATTGTATCTCCAGTTCACTTCCTTTTTTTATTTTGAAAAAACAAGTGGTGTTCGTTACTCATAGTGAGGCTGATTAAATTGCTTCAGTTTAATAGGAGAGAAGTTGTTTTAAGCTTGTCTTTTCTGGTTTCTCTTTTGTGGTTAATGAATTACATTAGATAAATGCTGAACATCACATTGATACGTTGTATTTCTGCATTAGAAATGTAACACCAAATAATGCTTAATGAGTTTTAAATCAGTTTTAGACAGGGCGTGTCAGATTTTATATGTAGTAAGAGCAACAAATCTTGATTTGAAAGGGGATTCCCTAACTAAACAATATCATATGAAGAAGATTTGATGGCTTTTATTGATCATTAAATGAGCCTGATCCTGTGAAGATACCATAATAATTCTAATTTCATATTCATTACGTTTATTTAGTCTTTAATCACACTTGGAAACTATAAGAAAATTAGGTTGTTTTTTTTTTTTATTATTGTTCATTTTTCATTTTTTTTCAAAATCTGGAGTATTGTCTGATATAACACATGCTGAAACATCGTTCATTGCTCCTAACCTAACACAGCTATGAAAACAATATCACCCAGCCTTACAATGAATACCCATATTAAAAAGAGAAAGTGTCATTAACAAGAAACAGACAAATGTGGAACAGAGAGAAGCGGACAGAAATGGATGAAGACAGAGGGGTAGTTGGCCTTGACTTTGAGGAAGAGTTGTTTCAGGGTACCAAGGACAAGACGCCGCTGCTGTGTTTCTCACTCTCCCTCTCTCTCTTTCTCTGTCTCTCTTTTTCTGTCATTTGGCGCCCAGGGTGAAATTATGATAATAAGAGAAAGGAAAAGCTATTACTGTGGCTGCTCTCTCATTATGTAAATGATATTAAACAGGCCCTCTGTGTGTGCGTACGTCTGTGTTTCTGGTGTGTATGCAAGCCTGAGCAGCTGAGGTGCACGTGCATGCTTACATTTTTGTATACACTGTCATGTTTGTGCCTGTGTGTGTGTGTGTGTGTGTGTGTATGTGTGTGTCTCTTGCATGTGTGGACATCTTAAAATGTTCTCCAAATGCTTGCATCTGTGTGTATGTGTGCGTATGTGTGTGTCCTGGGGCTATGGGTGCTAATCTCCACACAGTGATTACAAGGTGTCAAACGTCCCCACATTGATTATGACATGTTAATTACACCCTATGTTTCCACCTGTTTAGATGGCACAACACACACATTAAAAGGTTCTACTGTATGTATCGGACTGAGTTTGTTTGTTAACCATGTGTATCATGTCAATAGATGTCTGACATGTTGTAGTAACAGTTAATAGTTGATGGTTGGGATTAACTGTATCAGTGTAATTAACTGTAGGTGACTGAAATTTTTGTTGCATCATGGAAAACTGCATTTGATATTTTGATATATTTTTGGTAGCACTGATGTTAACATAATTATCTTGCAATTGTGTATAAAAGTGGCCTTTTTTTCTCTTGGCAATTCACGCATGTACAATATGAAGACTAAAACTCTAAAGATTTCTGGCTTGCGATGTCCTGCGCGCCCCATAACGGTAATGATAATTGCACTTTCTAGCAAATGCTGCAGGTAATTTTAATGTCGAAGACTGTAGGTTGATTTAGAATCAAAATACATTGCATGATTAAATACTTTCTTCTGCTATCTCTTTAAAACAAACAAACAAAATTAAAAAACATTATTGATTGTTTAATACAGTTTATACTGAAACTCAACAGTGAAAAATAGCCAGTATGTTGATAACAAATGCTTTTGATAACCCTTCTGAAGTAAAGAAAAGACAAGGTTAACTCTGATATGGCAACAGTTTTGCCAATAATTTATTCAACAGCTAAATTGTTATTAAGCAAACAGGAATGATAATAGATAACACACTGGTATTAAAACATAGGTAATCATGTGCAAACAGGTGTTGAAATTGTCTATTTTATGTTCTGACAACCTCTTTCACATCATTGAGCCAGCAATAAAATGCAGAAATGCAGTGATAATCAATAGTCATTGTTTCACCTGATTTCACATACAATAAATTGTCTTTAAGCAAATCACACTGGGAGGGATTCTGAGAAACTAATTACAATGTTCTTTATGTGATTATGAACTTTTCTGCCAATTTGACCCTCTAGTTTCTCTGTCGCTCTCTGTGCTGCCTCTCTCTCTCTGTCTTCTCTGATATATATATATATATATATATATTTTTTTTTAAACTTAATTGCATGTTGCTGCTTTTATTTGTGTGTGTGTCTGTGTCTGTGTCTATGTCTGTGCCTGTCTATTTGCTTGGTGGTCCGTCTCTCTACTCCATTGCTTGTTTATATGCTTCATACCACAGGTCCTTGGGGTTTTATAAATATTGATTGATCCAGAGGATGGATAGATGCTTGATAGTCTGTCCAGGCCATGGGAATACACACACACACACACACACACACACACACACACACACACACACACACTTAAATCCCTCTTCCCAAGTAGCCACAGCCCAATACAATCTCTTAAGGTGTTACTTTCATTCAGAAAACAACACCAGTATTTTTAAATGGAATATGTACTTCATAACACAATGAAGAGACTTTATTTTTTTTTTTTTGTGTCATATTGTCCCAACTTAACAAAGAAACATTTTTAAATTATATATGTGTAGTTCATCGAGGTTCAGGACCTTGCTCAAAGGCTGAATCTAAGGCATAGGTGGTTCCCTTAGATGTGAGAGTTCATGCTCTTTTGCACTTTGCAACATGAGACAACTGACAATTAAAAACAAAAATTACCTTTCACTTTGACCATGAAATAAGACTGGACAATAATTTAATCAGCAAATAATATTCTGTCATCATTAATGTTTTAGTAAAGGAACAGGATGCCTTTAGCCCTTCTATGTGTTGAGGCATACAGTACCCTGGTTCCTGTTCATGTTATTATTTCTATTCTTTCTAACAGTAGTACATCATTACTAACGTGACAAAGTGTCAGAAGGGCTGTATGATTACATGATGTCTGTTACCTCTGAGTGCCTGATCCAAGTTTTTATTACTTCCAGTAAAATTCATGTAGTGTGTTGTTGATAGAATATGTGTATGCCTGATGGACTGAGTACTGTGTTGTGCATCGTATGCTCTTATTGAGCACTTAAGATACTGCGTTGTGTGAATCAGAGAGCACTTTGATGGATCATGAGGGGCTTCGTTCAAACAGTTTATGGACATGATTAAAAACTACTTTTACAACAAGACTGAGAGCCAAAAATAAAACCAATGGTCATTATCAGAGAAGTTAATAACAGAGATACTCAATCTAAATCATGAATTCCTAATATACTCATGGACTAACAGAGTATTGAGGGAAATCTTTTAGATGCATCTGAAATCCATTAATATGGATTTTGGCAGTTTTTTTTTTTTTAGTTTTTTTTTTTTAGCAAGACTGAAGAAGTGAAGTAGAAAAAAATTTATACATTTGTGTGCCCGTGAGAGAATAGTCACACCCAGGATTTTAATGTGTCTACTAAACCATGTTCAATTTAATACTGTGGTGGTCAAAAGTGAAAATACCAAATAACGTTTGAAACGTCAACTGAAGCCGACTCCCTGGTTCAGAGTGAAAATTACTGTTGTGTTGAGAAATATCGAGTGAAGGTGAAGATTACTCCTCACAAGTAGGCCTGTGGGCGATGCAGCATGTGACTGATACAGCAGTTTAGAAATGGAGAAAAGAACCCAAATAATTTTTGATCATTTGTTTTCTGCTGAAATTTAAATGAAAATGTCTGACATACAGACGTCCAGTCAACGGTACGATTTAGTAACATTCCTGACATGCCACACCTAGAATATTGGCGCGGCTGTGGCTCATGTACAACATCAGGTTGTCCACTAATCAGAAGGTTGGTGGTTTGATCCCCAGCTCCCAAAGACACTAAAGCCCAAATTACCTCTACTTTCCATCAGTATGCAGAAGGTGCTCTAGACTACAAAATCACTTAAAAAAAGTGCAGTCCATTTATAAGAAAGGAAAATAAGATACTTTAATCTGAGATTTAACTGAGCTGAAAGTAAATGGGCTGCCCTAATCTACTCATGCGGGCCACTCAAGCAGGGCCTGTATGTATAAAGTTGTTGTAGGTGGCTTTGAACAAACCCTGCGGCCAGAACTATGCAGATGAAGTGAAAACCCCTATTAGCTTCAAGTAGCATAACCTCAACTTGTTCACCATGACTGTTTCTGTGTGTGTGTGTGTGTGTGTGTGTGTGGACTCAGTGCCCTAGCCCAAGTCCTATACCAGCAATGAAAGCTTGTTAAAACAGTTTTCTGATGCCCTGTTGCTGTGAAAATTTAGCAACACTCTTTGGTAAACAGACATGCATGTAAACACAACAGGTTTAGTGAATTTCAGGTAAGAATGCCCAAGGTCAATATGTAGTATGATAATGACAATTACACAATTATTGTGCCAGGCCTACAAGTGACAAATACAAATATATTACTTTCAAAAGTCCAGGAAGCAACACCAGTATCCGTGATCAAAATGTTGCCATTTTGCCTTTCTGTTTTTGTAATCTCATTCACTCGGCACAAACATCCAATATTGTTTTATATCATTTTGGAAACTCTTCAGTTTCCCATCCTTACATGACAGAGAGCTCTGAAGCATCCAACAGAGGCTTTTGTAGATGTAATTTATACCATCCAGGCCCACCATGGATGGTGTTGCTCATGTTGAAAGCCTCAGAGAGAGTGACAGGATGGCCCCTCTGAGCACACAATAGATTGAGATGATTGGATTGAGGCTTGGCTAAAAGTGCAGCAAGACCACTTGAAGAGGCCGAGTGTCTGAACCTGAATAATGAGACAGTGAGATCAGACGCCGTATTACCACAATCCCATCTGCACTGCCAGAAGTATCTGGCAGTGCAGATGGGATCCATAAACCATCTTTCTTACACACTTTTTAAAAGATCCCCTGTGTGAGTGAGGGAGTGAAAGAAAGTAGAATAATGAAAGTAGAAAGTAATAATGACACGGAGAAATAAGAAGACAAGCTGTATTTCCTGCTACCCAACTGGTTTACCGGACACTTGTAAACACTTCACAGTTCACCCCAAGTTGCCAAGCAGCAAGGTCATATAGTTGTATTTTTTCTGAGCTTCATGTGGCCACATACTGTTGGTACACTGTTGTTGGTTTTTGCTTGGACATCAGTGGCGAGCCTCGCTGATGCGCTTGCAGTCAGGGTGTAGTGTCTT